>SJYT01068125.1:9316-367403 GCA_006410635.1 Cephalophus harveyi
TAATTTCATGGCTGCAGTCACCATCTGCAGTGATTTTGGAGCCCCAAAAAATAAAGTCTGACACTGTTTCCACTGTTTCCCCATCTATTTCCCATGAAGTGATGGGACCAGATGCCATGATCTTCGTTTTCTGAATGTTGAGCTTTAAGCCAACTTTTTTGCTCTCCTCTCACTTTCATCAACAGGCTTTTTAGTTCCTCTTCACTTTCTGCCATAAGGGTGGTGTCATCTGCATATCTGAGGTTATTGATATTTCTCCCAGCAATCTTGATTCAAGCTTATGTTTCTTCCAGTCCAGCATTTCTCCTGATGTACTCTGCATATAAGTTAAATAAGCAGGGTGACAATATACAGCCTTGACGTACTCCTTTTTCTATTTGGAACCAGTCTGTTGTTCTAACTGTTACTCCACCTAAAGACTGTAGGCAACTTTCTACATCATTTCCAACTTCTGTTCTATAACCCACCAGATTGTGAGAGTCCCTTCTGTATCCACAACTCACAAAGTATCATTCAGGAGTCCAAGCTGGAAAATAATATATGCCATTCTCCACTCGGGGAAGGCTCTACAGTCTAGCTTCGGTTTAGATAAGTTTCCTTTAGAATGCCTTTCTCCTGTAAATATCATATAGGAAAAGGGATGTCCTTTATCTGGAAAAAGTGACCTTAGGATTTCAGCCTGAGGCTCTGCGTTCAACAGGCTGCCTTGGTGGCTCAGATGGTAAAGAATCTGCCTGCAGTGCAGGAGACCCAGGTTCGATCCCTGGGTGGGGAAGATCCCCTGGAGAAGGGAAAGGCAACCCACTCTAGTATTCTTGCCTGGAGAATTCCATGGAAGAGGAGGCTGGTGGGCTATAGCCCATGGGTTGCAAGGAGTCGGACACAACTGAGCGACTAACACTTCACTTCTACCCCCAACAGGAGAACTGGTCAAGACTCTTCCTGGGGGACAAGAGGCATTGAAGTATGATGGACAACCTTCAGCTGACTTCCTTGGAGGTCACTAAACTCTGAGTCCATCTTATTTAAGTTCTGGGTATTCCTGCACATCCACAGGCAAGTTTGGGAAATACACAGGATTTTGGGATTCAGCAGAAATGGAGAGATAAGCTGGTCTGCACCCAGATGACTCACTCAGAGTCCTAGAGTTGAATAACAGAGACAGCTAGCATGGCCCACACCTCCCAATCCACAACTCTCTCCCCCCGATCCCCTCCACAAACAAGCCAATGCATTCCTCCTGAATTCAAAACATATCTTGGCCTGATTTAGATTGGGCAGTATCCTTCAGACATTTGTTCTTGGGACATGCAGACACAGCTGAATACCAGCTCTTGGAGGCAATGACGGGGACTCAGAGAAGTGACGACCTGACACCCAGGGAGTTTCCAGTCCAGTGGGGAAACAGCCAGGGACAAACGATTACTACAGAATGCCTCTGGTGGCCCTTCTAGAACTGGAGGAAGGGGAGGAGGCGCGGGGTGGGGAACCAATCGGGAAGAAGGTTAGCAAAGCTTTACAGAGGAACCACTTGGTCACATCTAGAGAGGTGGGTTGGTGTTTACCAGGCAGAGCCGGGAGGAGGGGACCTCCTGCAGCAGCGACTGTGTGCAGAGGCTGAGTGGACTGACCTGGAACTGTGAGGAGTCACGAGCTGGGATCCCTGCGCTTGGAGGGAGAGCCCCATGGGAGACCCCAGAGGCATCACAGGGAAAGAGAGGCTGCAGGAACTTCCACCTCCACCTACCTTGCCTGGCGTGAGCCTGTCCCCACTGACTCAGCCTTCCTCTGGATGGTTCATCAACTGAGAGGATGAAGTTTGAAGAATGTCCTGGTGTCAGGAAGAAGACGGACTAAACTAAGAAAAGGAAAGGAGGGCCAAGTAGGTAAAATGAAAAGGTGAAAATAACAGTCAAGTAAAGGAAGTACCACTAAGGAGTAGGATTTAAAAAAACAAACAAACTTGACCATGCCCCTTGGGATCTTAGTTCCCCAGACCAGGGGTCAAACCCTAGCCCCGAGCAGTGGAAGTGCACGGTCTTAATCCCTGGACCCCCAGGGAAGTTCCGGGAGTAGGGCTCTAGAAACAGTTTTGCTGCTGGAAACCTGTGTTCTGCAGTGAGGTCCATCCCCTAGCTTTCCCTCCCTCATCTTTTGAATCTGGGTGATAAATCCCTACTTGGCTGGGAGAATTCAGGGAGTCCTGGACAAAGAGCACCCAGCAGGGCCTGGCACGTGGCGGGCACTTCCTAAACGGCTCTCATTGCTAAGCCTGGCCATAGACAGTCACAATTTCCAGAGTTGAAAGGGGACTCTCCAGAGATTAGATTGTAAAATAAACTTAAAGAATGTAGAAGAAACTAAATCTTCCACGTAAGAATTTAGGTCTTAGGAGAAAAGGGAATAAACCCAAATTTGTGTTCGGGTTCTCATATTTGCTCTTTGGTTAAGAATGAAGCAATGAACGTCATCCCGGTACAGCCGGGGGTCCTCCAGGTGACGTCAGTTCCAGGACCTGCAGGATTCCGGGGGCTCTCAGCTCCAGGGAGACATGCGGGAACAGCGGGGAAGGTAGGAGACTTGGTTCCCCTACGCGCCCTACCCTTCGAGATTAGGAATGGGGAGAAGACAGGACCCTCAGTACAACCGCTGGGAGCCACCAGCTCACCCCAGCCGGCAGCCCAGAGGGCCCAGCGCAGCCTGCGGTACTGGGTGGAGCCTAAGCCTCCTCCAGCCCAAATCAGGACTCCGCAGCAGCCCCACTGCAGACCACGAAGGTCCCAGCTGAGCTGACCTGAACCTGGAGGGAAGGGCAGATCCCCTTGAGTCCCGCCTTCCTCGATACAGAGGTGATGCGCCCCTCTGAGTGACACTACCCGTTCCAATGGGGTCAGCATAGGGAGGAAGGGCTCCCCCAGCATACTCAGAGATGCCTCCCACGGGCTGGGCTTCTGAGTCCCAGAGTCAAGTCGGTGTCCACCTTCCCCCAACCTAGACTCACTGTTTATACCATCAGGGCCTTCCTTCCACCCTACTGCTACTCAGCTCTTTGGACAATTCACATCACCTTTCCCCATTTTAGCAGGTGGCTGTGGTCTACTGGAAGGAAAGCAGGCAGGGTGTTGAAAGGAATCTGGTTGATATCCCCACAACCTCTAGCAAGTTCTGCCCCTCAGTTCAGTTCAGTTCAGTCACTCAGTCGTGTCCGACTCTTTGCGATCCCATGGACTGCAGCACACCAGGCCTCCCTGTCCATCATCAACTCCTTGAGTTTACTCAAGCTCATGTCCATCGAGTCGGTGATGCCATCCAGCCATCTCATCCTCTGTCGTCCTCTTCTCCTCTCGCCTTCAATCTTCCCCAGCATCAGGGTCTTTTCAAATGAATCAGCTTTTCGCATCAGGTGGCCAAAGTATTGGAGTTTCAGGTTCAACATCAGTCCTCCCAATAAACACCAGGACTGATCTCCTTTAAGATGGAGATGGGCCCCCTCGGTAGCCCATCATTTTCCCAGACTGTCCAGTGAAAGGCCTGGACATCAGCCTTGTTCTCTCCAATCCTCTGAGTCACCAGACTGTCACCATTCCACTGTCCTCTTCCTTCACTGAGACTCAGGATCAAAAGAGCTGACTCACATCTTGGGAGGAAAACCCTTAGAGGGGTACAGGTGGGATGACCCACTGTTCTGTCCTGCATGGGACTGGGAGGTTTGCTAGGATGTAGGACTTTGAATGCCAAACTGGACAATCCCAGACAAGCCAGGAAGGTTGGTCACCCAAGTACAAAAGCAAGATAATGATCTCCACTCTCTTGCACTTCCAGAAAAGAAGAAAACAGTTTCTTGGCTGGTTTTCACACTGACATGTCACCAGAAACTCCTTTAGGAGGAAGATGACAAGGAGTAAAAGGCTTTGCCTGTCATCAAATTAATAGTGTTAGCGTCTTTTCCAAAGGGGAAGCATATGGGTATAGTTAGACACAAGGTGGAAAAAGATCTGCAGGCACATATAAAGCCCCTACCAGGGCGCTATTGAGACAGAAACCTGCAGGAGATGAGAGAGGGGAGGGTGGAGGTTGACCCAAGGAGCAGCTTAAAGGAACTTGAGTGCTTGAGGCTTGAGAGGAGAAGCACTGGGTGAGTTGACATTGGCCTTATGACCCTAACCCCATCCCCAGTCCTAACCCTAACCTTATCCCCAACCCCAACTTCAACCCTAACTCCATGGGCTGGGTTCTCTTGGCTCTGAAGCCCCGGGGCCAAGTCTGTGTCCACCTTTCCCAAACCTAGACTCATGGTTTATACCATCAAGGCCTTCCTTCCACCCTACTGCTACTCAGCTCTTTGGACGATTCGCATCACCCTTTTCCCATTTTTGAAGATGGCTGTGGTCTAGTGGAGACTGGAAGATCACGGGGTCAGAAGGGCGGGTGTCTTCTGAGACTGGGTTGTTGTTCAGTCCTTCAGTCACGTCCAACTCTTTGCGATCCCATGGACCGTGGCACGCCAGACTTCCCTGTCCTAATGCTGTCTCCCTGCGTTTGATCACTGTCAAGCTCCTGTCCATTGAATCAGTGAGGAGTGAATGAGTTTGACAATGATCAAACTCCAGGATTCAGCAAAGGACAGGGAAACTGGCACACACCACAGTCCACGGGGTCGTAAAGAGTCGGATACGACTGAGTGACAGAACAGCAACATCCACCAAGTCAGTGATGCTTTCTGACCATCTCATCCTCTGCTGCCCCATTCTCCTTTTGCCTTCAATCTTTCCCAGCATCAGTGAGTCTTTTCCAATGATCTGACTCTTCATGTCAGGTGGCCAAAGTATTGGAGCTTCAGTTTCAGCATCAGTCCTTCCAATGAACAGAGTTGATTTCCTTTAGGATTGACTGGTTTGATCTCCTTGCCATCCAAGGGACTCTGAAAAGTCTTCTCCAGGACCACAATTCGAAAGCATCAATTCTTCAGCACTCAGCCTTCATCTGAGACTGGGAGGGAGGATCTGTTTCAGGCCTCTCCCCCAGCTGTTGGGGTTTGCTGGCACTCTGATGTTTCTTGTCTTGTAGAAACATCATCTTTATCTCTGCCTTCATCTTCACATAGCATTCTTCCTATGTGTGTGTTTTGTCTAGATTTCCCCTTTTCGTAAGTCATGTTGCTGTGGATTCGGGCCCATCCTAATGACCTCCCTCACTCTGAGTTGGTTACCTCTGTAAAGACGCCATCTCCAAATAAGGTCACATATTCCCAGGATCTGGGGGTAGGACTTCAACATGTGAATCTGGGGGGACATGATTAGGCCCATGACAAGAGCTCACATCGTATTTCAGATGGACAGCACTGCATTCACCTGTAAATGAACACCATGAAAGCAGGAACTGGGATTTGCCCATGTTCAGAATCTAGCCCAAAGCCCAGCATAGGCTATAGACACGCAGAAGGGATATGTACAATGAACTCACAAAAATTCTTTCTGCCTGATTCCTAGAGGTGGGACAAGCCATATCTGAAGGTTGCGTGGGGAAAAAAAAAACATAGAAGAAGACCCTGGGGTAGAATCAAGGCCACCTTTTGTGAGCAGAGTGCTTGAGCAAGTTGCCTGATCACAGGAACCTCAGTCTTTTTGTGAAAGAAGAAAATGCCTGCTTCCCCAGACGTGTGGGTGGTGTCTTTGAAAGTGAGTGGCACACAGCCGCCATCAGCCTCAGTCAGTATGAGGAGTGAGGTCCGTGTCATGGAGGAGTTTAAGCAGACAGATGCCACAAGATTTGTGATTTCAGCACAGTGAAGTTGGGGCTAGATTACAACCTGAGCCTGAGGGTACAACTGCCCGTCCCCAGGCCTTCTCCCTACATGTCCAATCTGCCTCCCTGGTCCCCCAAAGAGGAGAAAGGGCACTGACATGCAGTCGGTATGTGTCCCATGCTATTATTAGAAGTCACTCATGCTCCCATTTAACAGATGAGAAGACTGAGACCAGCCAGGCCCAGCACGGCACAGCTGGCAAACAGCAGAGTCAGGATGAGCAGGAAGGTTTGCCCAAGTCCAGAGCTTTCCCCTGAAGTCCTGGCACCATAGACATTCATTCACTCAAGAAATCACACCACGAAGACATAATATGTAAACTGGATCACTTTGCCGTACACCTAAAACTTAACACAACGTTGTAAATCAACTATATGATAAAATGATTATTCATTAAAAAAAAGAATAGGGGCTTCCCTGGTGGTCTGCTAGTTAAGAATCTGCCTGCCAATGCAGGGGATATGAGTTCGATCTCTGGTCCAGGAAGATTCCACATGCCTTGGAGCAACTAAGCCCTTGTGTTATAACTACTGTGCCCGTGCTATAGAGCCTGTGACCTGCAGCTACTGAGCCCACGCACTGCCAGTACTGAAGCAGAGCCTGTTTAGAGCCGTGCTCCGCAACAAGAGAAGCCTCCGCAATGAGAAGCCTGTGCACCGCAACTAGAGAACAGCCTTCCCTCACCACAACCGGAGAAGGCCCTTGTGCGGCGACGAAGACCCAGTGCAGCCAAAACTAAATAAATCAATCTTTAAAAAAATCAAATAGAAACAAAAACAAATTCAATGAAAGTCATTGTTTTTACTGCTTCATCCAGGATATTCACGAGTTTTTCCTGCAAGGCTGTGTCTCTAAAGGATACCGTGACTGGCCCATGTGGTACCCCCAACTCTGTTTCATGCTAAAGCAGCTGCAGTTTTACCCACATTGCTTTTGCACCCTCAGTGCAAATGCCTACATGATACAAACAGCAGATAGCATCGTGATTTTATTATGGAAGCACTGTGGATGTAGCAGTCTCCTGACAGGGTCCCTGGCAGGCCCCAGGGGTCCGTGGACCACACTTGGAGAATCTCTGTGTAATTCAACAGAGGCAACGGCTCCGATGTTTGTCCCTGACATCCCTCCATGTCCCCCTCTGCCCAGAAGGGCTCCTGTCCTCCAGCCATCCCATCACCATCTCACCTGCTTCCTCGTAGTCAGGACTCCCTGCCTTACCTTGGATGGCCCCAACCCCCTCTTGGCCACCCATCTGACCCTGCTCCAGATTTTGGTTCCTCCTCATCAAAATGCACCTTCCCATGGCCCACCGGCTATGATGGCCCCTCTCACTGACCAGCCTCAGCTTCTGGAGCTGTGGGGTTTGGGATTCAGCTCCTTCTCAGTGAGTGGCCTGGGGTGATATCCTTCACCTCTCTGTGTCTCAGTTTCCTCGGGCATAAGATGTGGATGAAGAAGGACCTGCCCCCGAGACTCTGTGCAGGAATAAATGAGGTTACCCATGGAAAGACATAGTGCACGGGAAGGGCTGCAGAAAGAATCTCTGTTTTCTTCATCAGTCATTGCTCTCAGGGTCTTGCAGAAGGTGCAAGGAAGCCACCGAAGCCCGGAACCACCGACCTTCCTGTTGCACCTGTGACAGCCTCAGGGCGTGGCTACCTGCTCATTCACGTCCCCTGGGCCTTGAGAGTTCAAAAGACCCTGGGAGAGAGGAGAAGACCCAAGGAGCTCCTCTCTACAAGCAAGGTTGGGAGGGGTGGGGGTGGGTCTTAGCATCCCCTGCAGGACAGGCGATCAGTCCTCTGGGCTGCTTCATAAGGCGGCACTGGGCCATCTAGGGCTTTCCTGGAGGCCCCTGCGTGGCCATCCTTTGGACCCATCCGAGAGTCAGAAAAACTCCAGCAGCCTCCTAGGGAGACCATTATCATTAAACGCAGGTACCAGACCTCGGCCCCTCGTGGTTCACGCTTCTGGTGCGACTGAGCAGGTGTGTCTGCCCATATGGTTGCCAGATCCACTCCCTCTCGTTGGCCAGCTCTGGTCCTAACGGAGGCTCGGGGTGTGAGTGATGTGTCCCTCCTTCAACCTCTACTTGGTTCTAAGACAGTGTTTTGTACATGCCATTGATCTCTGGCAAAAACAACCTCTCCAATGTAAAAAATGAAAGACACGTTCCCTAATCCACTCTTGGCCCATCCGTGTAGAGAAATCATGAGACCCGGGCTCTCTGTCAGCAGAATCCCAGAAGGCCAGGGAGCGGGTTAGTTCGTGCAAACGTGACTTCACCTCGGGCCTGGCTTCAGGCACGGTCCCCGCCTGGAGAACTGTGATCTGCCAGGAAGAGGGTGGGGATGACATTTTCAATTTCCTCCTCGTTGCCAGGCTGGGGGAGTATTTTCACAGCAGAAGTGAAGGCATTGGGGGAGGCTGTGCAGGAAGACCCTGAACGTTGACCAAAAGCAGGTGGAATTCAGAGAGGTGGCCTCCATCCTAACAGTCGTCATGGAGCCCTCCTGATCTCCCGGGCACTGGCCAAGCCCTTCACGAGGCTTGTCTCATCCCATGGGCCCGCAGCCCCAGCGGGGAGATGCTATGATTACATCCCTCTGAGCAGGGCCTTCTCATGCTTTTTCCTCCAAGACATGGGGGACACTGGTCTTCTGAGCACCAGACTGACCCCTGGGTCTCCCTGGATCCCCGGCACCCCACTCAGATATACAGTTTCTGTGAGGTTGACTGTATCTGTTTATGTTGACCGTAAACTTCCCCTTATTCCCTATAGTGAGACTACGTGCTGGGGGGATGGATTAGCAAAACTTTGGGGGTTGGGGGCCCTTCTGAGTTGAGAAAGGGGATCAAGTGAGGGGCAGAGAACTGACATTTGAGAGGTCTTGCTCCAGGCTAAGATCTGCAGCTGAGGGTTTTTATGTTTGAGCATTTAAATACTGGGTTGGCCAAGAAGTTTGTTGGAGTTTTTCCATACAATGCTATGCTGCTGCTGCTAAGTCACTTCAGTCATGTCCGACTCTGTGCAACCCCATAGATGGCAGCCTACCAGGCTCCTCCGTCCATGGGATTTACCAGGCAAGAACACTGGAGTAGGTTGCCATTGCCTTCTCCGATAAGGTGCTATAGGAAAACCCAAATGAATTTCTTGGCCAATCCGATATTTAAACGCAATCAATACAGCGGCCCTTCAAGGGGATTTCTATAATATTATTCCCAGTTCCTAGGTGAAAAATCCAAGTCACTTGGAAACCAAATGACACGGCCAAGGCCACACAGAAGTAGGTGACAGAGCCGGGATCTGAGCCCAGTTCGCCAACCCAGGCAAGGAGGTCACGCCCTCAGCCTTGCCATGGTGCCACCCTGGTCTTGGAGGGTTACCCGGGCAAGGTTCTCATCACAAACTCAGGATCCTCAAAGGCAAGCATTGGCACCTTTTACACCTGTGTGTCTCCTATGTCCCCCACTTTCTGCACTGTATACAGCTGGCACTTAACACACTCGGACTGAATGGTTGAATTCACAAAAAGGCAAAGAGAAAAATAGGTGACTTTGATTTCAAATCGTGATGGGACTTGAATAGCATGTTGTTATAAGAAAGGCTGGCTTCACTCTCTCCACTGGAGTCACCCACAAAATGGGATGAGTTCTCTCGGGGACGAAATGCTTTGTCACGGCAGCAAAGAGCAGGGGGCGGGCGTGGTGCTAGAGCCCTCGCCACAGGCAGGGAATAAAAGCCAACACTGGGCAGACAGCTGCTTTTAGATCAGCAGGAGATTGAAACAGAAGCCTTGATATTTAAAAAGCTTTTCCTTAACGCTGAACCAAGCAGCACGTTCCTGGTGGAGCCTGGAATTTCTTAGCACTTGTGTCTCTGCTTCTCATTTCCAGTCTGATGTTCAAAGGGGGACTGGAAGTAGTTAAATATACCCAGGTACCAAGGGAAATGCTCTCAAGGTTTAGACTCAGTTTGGGTTTGTTAATGAATATTTTTCTTTTTTTTTAGTTTGACTTTGTGCCCCCAACAGGGGCTCTTCCCTCTACACATCTGAATGATATTCTCTTTCCCAATTCCTTCTCTGTTTCCAAGGCTGGCCTCCTCAGGACATTAAGTTCTAGCTGAAGTTCTGGCCTGAGATATATCAGTGGTTTGGGTTTCTCAATCTTTGCTTTTTGGAGAATCATCTCTCCCCATTTCTGCAAGAATCGATGCAGTTTCAATGGGGCTGGTCCAGGAAAGCAAAGATGGCCAATCAGAGTGGTCACCTGTGATGGGCTCAGGGTTGGACCAATCAGAATCTTCTCTGGGACTTTGGTGGAACTTCAAGGCAAGACTACTATTTTCTCCAGCTTTGAAACATTCGGGAGAATACAGGTCAAGAGCTACCACAGGCCATCTTTCTGCCACTTGAAGACAGTCTGTTGGAGAATGAAAACAGAGTTGAGAGATGGGGGGAGGAAATTCTCAGTGACATCATTTGAACTTCTGGATCCATCCATACCAGAAGAGACCAACTCCTTGGAACTTTCCGGAAACATAAGCCCCTACATCTCCTTTTGTGAGTCAAGCCAGTTTGAGATAGATTTTGATCATTTACAACTGAAGAGTCTCAACTGATACTCAGAACTTAGGGAAAACCTGTTTGAAGGTTGACATGTGGAAAGGGAGTTTCAGGTTCCCCCCTGGGACATTCCCCTACAACCTCACTAGCAAGAGGTAGATGAAAGTAAATTTTTTGCTCATAATTTTTCCCATGGTGTAAAGATTTACTAGCAGGCAGGGACAAAAGCTGTCCTAGAACTGCTCAGTGATTCCTTGGCGGTCCAGCCTTCTGTTCTTTCAGGGGCACCTGCAACAGACATTCAGTAGTAAAGAAACCACTTGCCATTGCAGGAGATGTGGGTTCTATCTCTGGGTTGGGAAGGTCCCCTGGAGGAAGAAATGGCAACCCACTGCAATATTCTTGCCTGGGAAAGCCCCTGGACAGAGGAGTCTGGCAGGCTACAGTCCATGGGCTTGCAAAGAGTCAGACATGATTTAGTTACTGAGGCCACACACACACACACACACAGAGGGCTGAAACATTTCTAGCAACTTCTAGAATAATTCAAATTTCTGAAATAACCTTTCTATTTTGGAATAAGTTTAGATTTATAGAAAAGAGGCAAAGATAATACCGAGTTCCCATGTACTCCTCACCCACTTTCCCATGATGTCTCACATTACCAACGTACATTTGTCAAAACTAAGAAACTATTAAGTGAGCTCTAGACTTTACTCAGCCTTCCCTAGTCTTTCTACTAATGTCCTTCTTCTTTTCCAGGAAGGCATCCAAGAAACACGTTACATTTAGTCATCATGTCTCTTTATGTCCCTCTGGTCTATGATAGTTTCTCAGACTCCCCTTATTCAGTTTTGAGCAGTGCTGGTCAAGTATTGTGTAGAATGTCCCTCAGTTTGAGTTTGTCTGATGATTTTCTCATGGTTAACTGGGGTGATTCGTTTTAGGGACCACAGACGTTAGGTGCCCTTCTCATCCCATCATATCAATGGTACTTACTATTAACACAATTTACCACTGATGAAATTGACCTTCATCCCTTGGGTAAGCTCTTGTCTGCCAGGCTTCTCCACGGTAAAGTTACTTTTCTTCCCCTTCCCGTATTCTATGCTTTGAAAGCAAGGCAATACGTCAAGCTTACCCTCAAGGGAGAGGGGTTAAACCCCATTTCCTGGAAGGCAGAGCTAATCCCCCCTCCCTGAGTGTAGATTGGATTTATTGCTTTCCTATCATCAGTGAATTCTTCTGTAAGAAAGATTTATCTCCTGTTCCTTTATTTATTCAATCATTTATTTGCATCAGTTTGAACTTGTGGATATTTATTCTATACTTTGGGCTATAATCCGATAGCATATTCTCTTTTTTTCCTTTTTTTTTTTTTTTTAAGCCACACTTCACTGCTTGTGGAAACTTAGTTCCCTGACCAGGGATTGAACCCAGGCCCTAGGCATGATAGCACAGAATCCCAACCACTGGACTGCCAGGGAATTCCCTTCAATAGCATATTCTTAATTTTAATGCTCAAATTACTCCAGTTTGGCCATTGGGAAATCTTTGACATTGGCTCCAGGACATGGCATTTTGGTTACATTAAATGCTAACTAACCACCTCTGCAGTGGGTATTCCTGAGTAAGGTATACTTCTGACATTAACAAATGTCCTCTAGAGTATAGATTCGGACTAATTAGCCTAATAAAATGACAATCAAGCTGTTTGTGCTTTGCGTCTTTTTTATTCACTTAACTTTTCCGTTAATATCTGTATAATGTTGCCCTGAGTGGGTGAGCTATGGCTCATGTCACTCTCAGGTTTTGCTATTATATGTAACACTTAAATGGACATTTCTGTGTATTTTTACACTTATATTTATTTTCTTATGAAAACGATTAAAGCTTGAGTCTCGTGGCTGAACCATTTTTGAAAGGAGTTTTGTACTGCCACCAGCACTGTGAGTTACTGAAACTATTATTATAAAGCAGATTAAGCAAAAGTGCAATTAAAGAAGCAATAGAAAGCACCCTCAGTAACACACAAATGCTTAACCAACCCACACATTTGTTTCAGACCGGCTATGGTGAAAATTTTTTAAAGCCAGTTAAGCAAGAGAGTTTCAGAAACACATCTACTTCTGCTTTATTGACTATGCCAAAGCAAAAGTGAAGTCGCTTAGTCATGTTCGACTCTTAGCGACGCCATGGACTGCAGCCCACCAGGCTCCTCCGACCATGGGATTTTCCAGGCAAGAGTACTGGAGTGGGTTGCCATTGCCTTCTCCCATCCATGGCGTATAATTATTAACATTTATTATATAAATATTTTTATGCTTCTCAGGGGAAAAAACTCCCACCGCTGCTTTGGGAAGGGTAACACAATCATCGCATCACCTCCATCACATAGCACAAGTTCCCCACCTTCCAGGCATCACGCTTTGTGTCTCACATCGCTGCCGTCATCAATCCTGCCACCACCAGAGTCAACTCCTGCTGGTTTTCTCATTTTGCAAAATCAGGAGCCTGTGTGTTTGGCCCAGTTACACCACTATTGCACCTGCTTCAGCAGCGCAACCTATGGCTGGTTGCTTTGTGGGCCTTTCCTTGTTTTCCCCTGAACTTCTTGAGAGTCTGCATCTTCCTCCTTTTTTCTCCCCAGTGCCCAGCACGGACCCTGGTACATAGTAGGCGCTCACTCAGCATATAAAAGCTGAGCCATTGAGGCAATAAAGGAGAAGGAAGAGATCAGGATTCAAGCACCCAATTTATTAGCAGAAAATCCAAGTTAAAAACCAAGGCTTATACAAAATGTGCAACAGAGGAGAAGAAGGTTTTGTCTTTGGGCTCCAAATCCCAGTCATGCCCTGCTTCTGGCCTCTCTGAACCTCAGTTTCCCCCCTTGCAAAACTGCTCTGGTCCCTCCCACCTTAGGGAGCTGTGAGAATGAGGGGCAATGGACAGAAAGTGCCTGGTTCAGTGTCTGCATCATAAATGCCCAGTGAATTGCAGCCTCTTATTCAGTTTAGTTCACTCAGTCATGTCTGCCTCTTTGCGACCCCATAGACTGCAGCATGCCAGGCTTCCCTGTCCATCACCAACTCCTGGACCTTGCTCAAACTCATGTTCACGAAGTCAGTGATGCCATCCAACCATCTCATCCTCTGTCGTCCACTTCTCCTCCTGCCTTCAATCTTGCCCAACATCAGGGTATTTTCCAATAAGTCATTTCTTCACATCAGATGGCCAAAGTATTGGAGCTTCAGCTTCAGCATTATTCCTTTCAATGAATATTCAGGATTGATTTCCTTTAAGATGGACTGGTTGGATATCCTTGCAATACAAGGGACTCTCAAGAGTCTTCTCCAGCACCACAATTCAAAAGCATCAGTTCTTCGGTGTTCAGCTTTCTTTATGGTCCAACTCTCATATCCGTACTTGACTACTGGAAAAACCATAGTTTTTATTAGATGGACCTTTGTCAGCCTAGTAGTGTCTCTGCTTTTTAATACTATATCTAGGTTGGTCATAGTTTTTCTTCCAAGTAGCAAGCATCTTTAAATTTCATGGCTGCAGTCACCATCTGCAGTGATTTTGGAGCCCCCCAAAATAAAGTCTGTCACTATTTTCATTGTTTCCCCATCTATTTGTCCTGAAGTGATGGGACTGGATGCCATAATCTTGGTTTTTTGAATGTTGAGTTTTAAGCCATCTTTTTCACTCTCCTCTTTCACTTTCATCCAAAGACTCTTAAGTTCCTCTTTGCTTTCTGCCATAAGGGTGGTGTCTTCTGCATATCTGAAGTTATTGATTATATTCTAATATAATAACCCTATTTATA
This sequence comes from Cephalophus harveyi, assembly GCA_006410635.1. Taxonomy (NCBI): domain Eukaryota; kingdom Metazoa; phylum Chordata; class Mammalia; order Artiodactyla; family Bovidae; genus Cephalophus; species Cephalophus harveyi. The sequence goes on from SJYT01068125.1 coordinate 23,520, forward strand.
ATAATGCTATTTATTAGGCAAGTGATCTGGACAATCCTCTTTTCTCCTCTAGATTTCTATAAAATGGGAACAATAAAGCATTCTCAGAAGACAATAGAAAGGGCTAAATGAGGAAATGCAAACAGACCCCTCAGATGGTTCCAGACCTCAGCAAAACTCCACCAATAATCCATAAATTCACCTGAAAAGATATGTAAGATACTGACACCAGTAATCTCTTCATTAAAAAGAGAACCTTACAAAGTCTGCCAAAGCTACCAACAAGAAGTCACATCAAATTGGATCTTCGGTGCCAAAAACAACAGCTGAAAGTTTCAATTCAGCGGCGCGCGGTCAGCCTCTGGCCAGAGTGGACACAGCCGCAGACCCTAAGCTGCGGCAGTGCCTGGCCCTCAGAACCAAGCTGAATTCTTCTCTCTTGATCTGCAGAGCAGCTTGGGCATCTTAGAACCTCTTTCTCATTTGTCTAGCACAGAACTGAAAGCACAGACTTAGGGGGGTTTAGACAGGTATTATTCCAGGGTTTGCGACTGCTGTGTGGCCTTGGGCAGATTATTAACCTCTCTGTGCTTCTGTTTTCTCATAAAAGAGAAAAATGTTCTGTATCTGATACTTGATATGGGGATTAATTGAGCAGATGTATAGAAAGTCCTTACTTAACCCAGTACCTGGCACAGAGGAAGCAGTCCATGTGTGCAGGCTATAACTCTATTTCGACAAGGATGCTCGGAGACAGGGATTCCCATGCGGCGCTAGTGATAAAGAACGCACCCACCAACGCAGGAGAAATAAGAGGTGAGGGTTCGATCCCTGGGTCGGAAGATCCCCTGGAGAGGGGCATGACAACCCACTCAATATTTTTGCCTGGAGAATCCCCATGGACAGAGGAGCCTGGTGGTCTATAGTCCATAGGGTCACAAAGAGTCAGACACGGCTGAGGCAACCTAGCACACACACACACTCACAGACAGGGCTGGTGCTCATTAGATGTTTATTTGAATGAACACCTCCTATATGAATGAATGAAGGAAGGATGCTGAAGTCCCTTCCCTCCTGAGGGCCTCTCTGCCCCTTCCCTGCCTTTGGTCTGTTGGAAGGTAGCTCACCTTTCCATCTAAGCTGTCTGCCCCTTTGGAGGAGTCTCCTGGATTGAGGACTGCACCCCTCAGACCCTTCTGAACTCTCCTAGCCCCCATTGGCTTGGCGACGGTGGGAGGTGGTGGTTGGTGGCTGGAAGCTGAGCTGTCTGCGTTCAGGGGACCGCAGCAGGATTCCCCCACCCCACCCCCGCGCCTCCTGCTCCGGGGGCATATTTCAGAGTTGAAAGGAAAGGTGAGAGGTGGGATTGGCGAGCTCTGGATAACCCCGGGAGGAACTGCGAAGTACTATAAACAGCGTCACGTCAACCCGAGATTTAGCATCAGATCCCGACTTGAGCGTGAGGAAACGGGGCTGTGACAGGGAGATGCTTCCTCCCAGACGAATGTCCAGAGGTGTCTGCAGAAGGGCGGTGATGACAGGCAGAAGGCTTAGCAGGGTAGGAAGTGGTGGCTTATGCACTGCAGGTTTCTCCAAGTGCGGCTGAGGGGGAGACAGTGGGGAGGCGGACGGGGTGGGCAGAGGAAGACTGCGCCCTTGCCCTCTCTGTGGTCAACACGAGTTGGAACCGACAGTAACAGCAGATCGAAGGGGAGCAAGAATATCCTCCAGGAGCGCCCGAGTCCACAGAGGACCTCAGCACCACCCCTGCTCGCCAAGAAAGACCCAGGGAGACAGTGGGGAGGCGGACGGGGTGGGCAGAGGAAGACTGCGCCCTTGCCCTCTTTGTGGTCAACACGAGTTGGAACCGACAGTAACAGCAGATCGAAGGGGAGCAAGAATATCCCCCAGGAGCGCCCGAGTCCACAGAGGACCTCAGCAGCCCCCTCCCTACTGGGTTTAAATATTCCTGAAGCTGGAAAAACATCTCCCACCTCCTTCTCTCTCTCCCTCCCTCCCCACTGCTCCCCACACCTTATCAGACCCTCTGGAATGTCCCTGCTCTGGTGACTTCAGAAATCTGTAGGAAAGATTCCCTGGCACGGATTTGAACCTTTCTGGAAACATTTGTCCTGCAGCGATGGGTCTAAGATGAGTGAGACCTACCTCCTTAAGGAGAGATGCCAAACGAAGATCAGAGTGGAGAAGGTCCTGGTGATGTCCCTGCTGGGGAGCCCGCTCCCAGCCTGGGCTGCCTGTATAGACATCTACCCTCGGCGGGTCTACACTGAGTGGCCAGTCCAACGTGGTTCAGAGCAGACACTTCCGAGCAGTTCAGGGTGTAGACCTAGGCCAACAACCCGAACTCCATCAATCACAGAGGGTGGCAAGTCCTTAACCTCTCCAAACGCCAACTTCCTCATCTATGAAAGAGTGTGGGTTAGTCGCTCAGTCGTGTCCAACTCTTTGTGACCCCACAGACTGTAGCCCACCAGGCTCCTCTGTCCATGTAAATTCTCCAGGCAAGAATACTGGAGTAGGTTGCCATGCCCTCCTCCAGGGAATCTTCCCAACCCAGGTATCAAACCTGAGTCTCCTGCATTGCAGGCAGATTCTTTTACCTTCTGAACCACCATGGAAACCCCATCTATGAAACAGGGACCATTGTATGGAATGAATTGTCCAACATGTAAGACCCATTTTCCCTCTAAGACAATGCACCCCAGAATATTCCAGTCAACACAACAGCTTTCAGGTCCCACCCTCTGCCATCAAATAATGAATTGCCAGAATGGCACTAGCGGGTTATACCCTTTCATGCTCTCTTTCCTATTTCATCTTCTGCATTAAAAAAAAAATATGTTTCCAATCATTTTCAATGCAAGTGATTTTGTATTTCAATGACTTTTTCAAAACCACCTGAACCAACATATTTTGCCCACCATCTCCTACGCACAAGAAAGATGACATTTTGTGGGGAGGATTTGATGAAATGTCACTGGGACAGCATGTTTCATGTTTATTTATTTCACAGGCTAATTGAGAACACACTCCGTGCCAGGCTCTAGGGCCTGGGGACACTCAGACATCATCCCCACTCTCCGGACCTCATGGTGTCAGAGGGAGACAGGGCTCTAAGAGAAGACAAATCATCCTGGGCCTAAACTGCTTTGACGGAGGCAAGGCCCTGGCCTATGGGAATGCATGTCTCCATCTGCTGGGGTTCCCAGGGGAGCCTCCAGGGTAAGCGACACGGGAGCTGATCCCTGAGGATATTTGATTGGAGAGGGGTGGACAATCCATGCAAAGAGCACATGCAAAATAGGGGGCTGTCAAAGGGTCTGCCTTTCCTGCTATGACGCATTTCATCACAACTCTTGCTTCCGGCTTGGGAAGCTTCCCTGAAGGGGGGCATGGCAACCCACTCCAGTATTCTTGCCTGGAGAGGCCCATGAACAGAGAAGCCTGGCGGTCTATGGTCCATAGGGTCACAAAGAATTGGACACGACTGGAGCAACTTAGCATGCACGCTTCTAATAATAATAGTACAAATGGGACTAATAGCAGCACACGTGAACTGCTCATCTTCTGAGTGTCTGGCACTGTACCATACACACCACCTCGTTTGATCCTCACTATTACCTACCAGGGACAGTCTCCTACTGGCCCCATTTTACAGATGAGAAGACTGAGGAGGGTTTTTGCCAAGGTCAGAGAGCTGGTAAGCCCCAAGCAATCTGACTTAGCATCTATAATATCCTTTTTATGGTCATTGTACTGTCTGGGGGCAAAAAGGGGGTCTTGTCAAGTTGCTCTCTTTTAACAGACCCAGTAACTTCTGGAGGCAAGTGTGCCAACGGCCAACTTTGCAGGCGAGGGGTCGAGAGTTTAGAGGGGAGGGGTATGTGGCCCGCCCACACAGCTTCCGGGCCCTGGGAGCGAGAGGGAATGGCTCCCGCCGCATGGCTGCTGGTCTTCCACTTGAGAGCTGCCGCTGAGCACGAAAATCTTTAGACCGTCTGAGTTAGCAGGCCAACACCCTCCTTGGCATACTTAGTGTGTTGTTTTTTTTATTTTCTATGGTTTTGTGTTTGTTATTTAGCAGAAAGAAAATTAATCCAAGTCAAAAACTAGTCCCAGCTGCCCCTTGCTGTCGCTTCAGGAGAGTAAGGCTGGGCTTCCCCTCCGGGGATCGCCTCTCAGCTTGTCACATGTCACTTGTCATCCCATGTCCCTTCCCTCCTTCAGCCTCGTGAGCCAGTTGGCCCATCTTCAAGGCCCTGCCGATAAGCCACCTCCTCCAGGAACCATACCACCTTGTGGCTTGTTGTGAGGAAGAAAGCAGACTTATTCATTCAATCATTCATTGATCAGAACATTCTTGGAGCTCCTGACCTGTGCCACACACTGGACTTGAGGCTGGGGATATGATGGGGAATTTCACACAAAGCCTGTTATGGCAGAGATCTTGGCCTGCCCACCACGCTTCACTCTTTCTGTTTGGACCCCCTCCGATTGCATTTTCCAGCTTCGTTTCAGAAACAGTCAGGATTTGAAACCAGGGTACACTGGCTTCATGGGGGACAAAAGTTTCCTTCTGCAGCCAGCAGGGAAGGCCAGCTTTCTCTTCACAGAGCCAGTATATCTCCTGAAGCTACACACACCTATTGCTGTTTGGGGTCCAGAAAAAGGAGTAGGGGCAGGAAGAGAGGTTTTCTCATCATCTGGGTTTGGGCAGAACCCAGAACACACTTTGCCAAGCCATCCTTTTCCCTCTTGGAATGAGTGGGTGCTCCTGGGGTGATCTTACTGCATCTGGTTAGTTTCAATGACACCAAGTTCACCCAAACTTTTCATGGAAGCAACGGGGTCCTGGGCACTTCAGTTGTCCAGAAGTCACCAGGTCCCCAAGTGTCCCCTGGGCTCAGGTGGAGCACGTGAGGATGCCCATCTCCAAGAACCCAGAACACACTTTGCCAAGCCATCCTTTTCCCTCTTGGAATGAGTGGGTGCTCCTGGGGTGATCTTACTGCATTTGGTTAGTTTCAATGACACCAAGTTCACCCAAACTTTGCACAGAAGCAACGGGGTCCTGGGCACTTCAGTCGTCCAGAAGCCACCAGGTCCCCAAGTGTCCCTCGGCCTCAGGTGGAGCACGTGAGGATGCCCATCTCCCCTCTCGGGTCTGCTGTTGCCACCCAGGCCTCAAGGAGCGCTGCTGGTACCCACCATCCCAGGAAGTCTCTCCTGCTTCCTGCTTCTTCTGGCCCTAACTCCTCTCTCCTCGGGCTTGCCTGGTGGCTCAGACCGAAAAGAAGCTGCCTGCAATGCAGGAGACCCAGGTTTGATCCCTGGGTCCATAAGATCCCCTGGAGAAGGGAATGAAATCCACTCCAATGTTCTTGCCTGGAGAATCCCATGGACAGAGGAGCCTGGCGGGCTACAGTCCATGGGGTCGCAGAAAGTCGGAGACCGAAAAGAAGCTGCCTGCAATGCAGGAGACCCAGGTTTGATCCCTGGGTCCATAAGATCCCCTGGAGAAGGGAATGAAATCCACTCCAATGTTCTTGCCTGGAGAATCCCATGGACAGAGGAGCCTGGCGGGCTACAGTCCATGGGGTCGCAGAAAGTCGGACACAACTGAGCGTCTAACACTTTCTCTTTTCTCTCTTCAGGGCTCAGAAACAGCTCCAGCAGCCAGGAAGTGGAACTCCTCGCCTGATCCTCATGGACTCGTGCCTTGCACACACATGCACACCTGTGCACACCTGTCACACCTGTGCACACCCCTGGCAGGGAAACTCACAGGCATCATCAACTGCCTCTTCCCAGGTGCCTCAGGATCAAAACCCCAAAATACAAAACAGATCAACATTGTAACAAATTTAGTAAAGATTTTAAAAATGGTCTGCATCAAAAAACAAAATCTTCAATTAAAAAATAAATTTTTTAAATCTTAAAAAAAAAAAAAGCCTCTGACAAATCCTGCAGCAGAAACCTGTCTTAATTTTCTTAACTTGACGTCTCTCAGGCTTTGACTACACACCCTTTTTAGCATTTTGGGGGGGCCATGTTTAGCATGCCTGATTTTAGTTCCCTGACTAGGAATTGAACCTGTGCACCCTGGAGTGGAAGAGTGGAGTCTTATCTGCTGGACTGCCAGGCAAGTCCCAACCACGTACCCTTTTTGTACTCATTACGTGACAGTGATTCTGTGGAAAACACTGAACATATGTCCGAGACAATCCTAAACCCATCTTCATAGATGCATCACAGTTAGTCCCTGGTCTGGGTTGCTCACCTCCTGAGGGGTAGAAGAGGCAGGGGACAGGAAATACAGTATCTTGGCCAACCAATGTCATCCAACCAAAATGCATCCCCCCTTCAGCTTTCTTTGGACTATCCCTTTACCTTCACCTGGGATGTTGTATATATATTTGTTTGCACATTTACTCCCCGTTCCCCTCTCCCTCTCAGTCAGATGGAGCCTCCACACAGGAAAAGGTTTTGTCCTGTGTTTTACTGCTTTATCCCCGCAGCTCCTGCCACGGCTAGGTCAGTGTCTGGCATGTACTGCGTGCTTCATTAATGTTGGTGGAATGACTTTATTAGTTGTGCAAATGGGGAAAGCAAAGCACAAGGAGAGTAGGTAATTTGCACACTGTTGCGTGACTAGTACTTGGGGGAGTCAGGTTGAAAGCCAAGAGTCCGACCTCAGACCTCACACACTGACCACCCTGCCTGCTCCAGCACCAGCCTCCTCTGTATGAGTGAAAGAAGGATATGAAACCATTTATTTTCTTAAAGTTGACAAACCAAGCCCAGCCCCTACCTTGCTTTCCACTTGACCTCTACAGCATCCCTCTCCACACCTGTCTCAAACTTCGTTCCCACGCCAGCACCTGGCAGGGGATCAGGGGACCTAAGACCCAGCCAGCCATGCTGCTAAGGCCCCAGCAATTGAACCTGGGGGTGACCCTCGGGGCAGCCAATGCTGGGTTCTCCGCAAGGAAGACAATGCTCCTGAGAGTCCAAGAAACTCAACTTGACAGCTTCCTACCTTTCCTCCCCTCCTCAAATCTGATGCCGAATAAAGCCGCCAGACAGAATGACTTGAGGCTGGCCACCCCTCCATTCTCCAGTCTAATATAAGGAGAGGATAAAGGAGGGAAAGAGCTCAGTTCAGAGCTGGAAGCACTGGCTTGGTCCCACTGCCGTGTGATCTTGACCAGCTGGCCCTTCTCTGGGCTTCGGCTTCCTCTGCAGAGAATGGAGGGACAGGGCTCAAACTGCTGACCTCACCGCATTGACAGAGAGATCAAGGATCATCAATTTGAAAGTTCCACACAAATGTAATTCTTGCCAGGGCAGAGGTATGGGCGATGGCTGGGGGTCTCAGAACCAGGGGTCCCAGGTCAGAGGCGATCAGGGAGGTTTCTCAGAAGCTCAGATGACCTTTGACCTGAGTCTCTAAGGACGAGTTGGAATTTTGTTTGCTTATGGGGCTAGAAAGGAAAGTTAAGGCAGATTGCACAGGCTTTGAAAACCAAGACATTCTCCTGGTACCAATGCAAAGCCTGTGAGGGTTTTAAGCAAAGTGCTCTTCAGCTAGTTTTTGTCCCAATGTCAGGATTAAGTTCATCTGTGATTTACAGAAGACTCAAAATAACAGTGGCTTAAGCACATAAGAAATTATCATCTTGCGGAAAAGAAGCCCCAAAGCAGTAGTCCAATAGGACAGATCTGCAGAGTCCCTAGGGACCCGGGCTCCTTCCTTCTGCTCCACTCACCTCCCAATGTGGCTCCCATCTTACATATTACCCCATGGTGCAAAATTGCTGCTGAAGCCCCAGCTTTTACAGTTGCCCTCCAGGCAGCAGGGCAAATGAATGAGAGTAGGACAAAAGAGACACACCCCCAGAAGAGTCAGTTCATTTTAAAGCGCCTTCTCAGAAGTCCCACACACAACTTTTACTCACATGTTACTAGCCAGAACTTAGCTAATCTCACTGCCAAAAAAAAGGGCTGGTGATGAAGTCTTTGTTCTGAGCAGCACTGCCACATATCAGAGCTCTGTAACTAAAGAAGGTGGGACTGGATATTGGATCGGCATCTGGCAGTCCCTGCTACAGAGGCTTTTGGCTGCAAGAAACAGGATACCTGACACTCAGACTTTAATACTTCCTTGGCAAGGAGTCTGGAGAAATATGTCCCAGGGTTGGGTTGTTGACTCAACAATGACATCGAGACCCAGATTCTTTCTATCCTTAGGAGATTGGATATTAATTAAATGGGTTATTACTAAATACCAATTAATATTTATAAAGCACTTATGCAACATAAAAATAAAATATGCTAAATGAATTACCTCACAATCACAAGATGATTGCCACAGCTCCAGACATCACATCCTGCCCCTATATCCTATAATGTAGGAAAAGAGGGAAGAGGGCAAAAGAGCCCACAAACCTGCCCCCTCCCCCAAGGCTGGATATGTTGGCATGCATACAAAACCAGAGCTGATTTAAGAGAAAGGCAGAAAAGGACAAGGCTGGTGGGTCATGAGCCAACCTTGCCTGCTACACTAGTTCAAAAAGGAGTGGAGGTTAGGAAAACACTGAAGAGGTGTGAGAGATGGAGAGTCAGCCACACCAGGGATTCAAAGAGCAACCTTATGGGGTAACCAGGCCCTGCACGGTCACCAAATTTTTTTTCATTTTTAGCAAAATGGTTGCTCTTCCTTGGTCTGTGCTGGCCTAAAACTAGCCTTGAATGTGTATGTGGGCAGGCCGGCACTGACTGGTAATTGTATCAAACACTTTCCCTTTCTGCCATCAAGAATGCACTGTGCTCATTTCCCTGGTCCCCCAGGGCACAGGGGCTCCAAGCGAAGTGTGTCAGGAATTCTGTGTTTTCACCTTGGCCTGAGCTTCTCAATTTATCTTGTAGTTTCATTAAGTCCCGCGCCACGTACCTCAGACATATTTCTCATCTAACGGCCTGTTGCAGGGACTCCAGGACACTACAGAGTGTTCTTTGCCTGGTTTTCTTTCTTAAAACCAAATAACTATTCACTACTCTCCCCCTGTGTCTCGCATGGTTCACTTAGATTAATAACATTTGAGATTCTGCCTATTAGGTATCGAAAGCAGCAAGCAGGGGCCTTCTAGCCAATTCTAATTCCAGATACTGCATGATGGAAACTATTTCTCCCCAACCCTGTTGCCAGCAACAAGCTTTTCTCTAACGGCTTAATTAGGATTCAAGATTGTGTCCAGAAACCCAGAGCCTTGGAAGGAGCCAAGCCAACGTGTTTACAGACTTCTGTGTTCAGTTCATTTCTGGTTTTGTATTTTGCATGAGGAGAGAAAAGGAAACGGCTGAGAGACACAGAGACAGAGAAAGAAGTGGGGGTATTTTTAAATTAATTTTTATTGGAGTATAGTTGATTTACAATGTTGTGTTAGTTCATGCAGTACAGCAAAGTGAATCAGTTATCCACTCTTTTTTTAGATTCCTTTCCCATATAGGTCATTACAGAGTATTGACTAGAGTTCCCCATGCTATACAGTAGGTCTTTGTTGATTATCTAGTTTATACATAATAGTGTGTATGTCTCAATCCCAAGCTCCAATTTAGCCGTTCCCCTTCTCCCCTTGGTAATCACAAGTTCATTTTCCATGTCTGGGACCCCATTTCTCTTCTGTAAATAAGTTCATCTGTACCATTTTTTCCATTCCATATATAAAAAGTACCACGTCGTATTTGTCTTTCTCTGTCTGACTTACTTCATTCAGTATGACAATTTCTCGGTCCATCCATGCCACTGTAAATGACATTTAGTTTGTTCTTTTTTATGATTGAGTACTATTTCATTATATATATACATTCCCTGGTGGCTCAGAGGTTAAAGCGTCTGCCTCTAATGCGGGAGACCTGGGTTCGATCCCTGGGTCGGGAAGATCCCCTGGAGAAGGAAATGGTAACCCACTCCAGTATTCTTGCCTGGAGAATCCCATGGACAGAGAAGCCTAGTAGGCTACAGTCCACGGGGTCGTAAAGAGTCGGACACGACTGAGCGACTTCACCTTCACCTTCATATATATGTAAGAGATGGGCTTTTAATAATAGGAAGAAGCTTCAAATATGGTGGGGAAAGGCTTAGCTGGCAGCCAGATGGGAAGATGGGAATAGCAAGAAGGCAGAGAGAGGCAGGTAGTGAAATCCAGAGGTGGTTCAGACATACTGGAGATCAGAGCAATGAATGGCCTAGCTCTTGACCAGCTGTACCTCAGTGACTAGAGGTTATGAGGTGTACATCAGTCCCGATGGGGGCTGAGCATGGGGAGGAATGCTTGTGTTTGTAAGCAGGGGGAAATACTGCTTTTGCCAGGAGGCCCCAGTTTCCAAGGTGACACCCAGCATGTTTTCCTGCAGTTTCCAAGCAGTGAAAAGAGACACCTGGGACATACTGGACCATTCAGTGATAAAACCTGTGTGCGGAGAACTCAAGATAAATTCTTTCTCCACTCCTTCCCAGCTGAGTGGCCTTGGCCAAGTCACTTTACCCTTGAGTGTTAGCCTCCTCCTCTGGGAATAATAATACTGGAATATTCCACAGAATTACTGTGAGGTTTATAAAGAAGTATGAGAAAAGCACTGGACCTTGGATGATGTCTGCTATGGTACCAGTTGAATATGTATCATGTGGACTTCTATGTCACCCTGGAGATGAAGGTCAAACCTTACAGCTAGACCATGGATGGGTCTCTAAGAAGCTGTGGCTACCATTTACACTCTCTTGGCCTCAGTTTCCTCACCTATAAAATGGTTTAAAAGACATGATGCATATAAGACTCTTAGCTCAATGCCTGGCACGAGGCAGGTGCTCACCCCTGCAGGTGGGCAGGAAGTGGCTTGATCAAAGCCTATCATCGTCCTGGTAAGGAATCTGAGGCTGAGAGCAGGAAATGACATCAGCTGATCCACAATGAATTAATGGAAGACCTGGTTAGGACTCTTGTAGTATTTTACCAGTGGTCAGTGGAAATAAGTTCCCATTCAAGTGGATATAGAGGGATTAGTGGACTTCCCCGCTGGCTCATTGGTAAAGAATCTGCTTGCAGTGCAAGAGATGCAAATTTGATCCCTGGGTCAGGAAGATCCCCTGGGGAAGGAAATGGCAACCCACTCCAGTATCCTTGCCTGGAGAATCCCATGAATAGAGGAGCCTGGCGAGCTACTGTCCATAGGATCTCAAAGAATCAGACACGACTGAAGCAACTTAGCACACACGCATGCAAAGGGATCAACAGAAGCCAGAAAAGACATGAACCTTTAACAACACGCTGGTAATAAGAATTCCAGAATTCAAAATAAACTTCAGCATGAGAAGGGCACATGCCAGAGGGACAATCCTCCTGGGAATGTCAATCTATATCAGCTTCTTTCTAATCAAAACTGGAATCATCAATTAAGTCAGTTTCCTAATACCTCTTTGAAAACACTATTTTACATCTGACCTTGTACTTCCCCATCTTAGAGCCGGAGTTTCATTTATGTGTGAGGACATTCATTACAGGGTTCATAATGGCAAGACAATGAAAGCATCCTGTGTGTTGGAGGGTTAGTTAAGCAAAGCATGGTAATTCGATATGAGGCAACTGTTAAAATTGACATCTGTAAAGAATTTTTAAGGAAACAGGAAAAATACTTATGGTATAATGTGAAGAAAAAGGTACAGAGGGACACAAAAATGCATTCAGAATTTAAACTGTATAAAATAAAGCTTGTGTCCAATCTTTAGAAAAGAAGATGAGAAGGGAAATATACCAAACTGATGATACTTACTTATACCAGAATGGTATAGGATTAGAAGTGATCACTTCCAATCTACTTATTTATTTATATTTTCTGCATTTTATAAATGTTCTACAGTGAGTATATATTACTTTTATATCCAGAAAATGCTATTTAAATGTTAAATAGCATACAAAAGGCAAATATAAAGTGAACCTCTCCACCTCTTTAAAGCATCATTCCTTCAGTTCAGTTCAGTTCAAAAGTATCATTCCTTACTCCTATGTAAAACCATTCATGTAAGGAAGGTCTAAGTTTCAATCTACTGCCACATCCAAGGTAAGTGACATATACACAGGCTAACTCGGATGTTTCCATTGGTATATAAATAATGTTGCCGCTGGGATACAGCCACACTTTTAAAAAGAAAGTACATTTTTTAAAGAGTGCCAGGGAGCCAAGCTCCATCAGGACCAGTTCATCAAGCACAAAACACAGTTTTATAAGGAGGTGGAAATAGAGTGATGTAAGTCATGGGGTACAAAGTTATAAGAATAAGTTCTGAGGATCTAATGTATAGCATGGTGGCTACAGCTAATAATATGGTAGTGAATACTCAAAGTTGCTGAGAGTTCATCTGCATTCTCATCACAAACACACAGAAAGTTAACTATGTGAGGTGATATATATATATATAACTATCTATCTTGATAGACCAAGTTATCTTGGTCTTGGTTAATCAGTCTGCAACGTCAATGTGCATCAAATCATCACAGTGTACTGTTTAAATATGCACAATTGCATTTGTCAATTATTTCCAATTATTCCTTATAAAGTTAAAAAAAAGCTTAAGAGGAAAACAAAAACCTGCAAGATTCTCAGCATTTCTGCTTCAATGATCTGTTGCAGCATAATAAAACACCCTAAAATGTGGCACTCAAAAAAAAGTCTCGATTTGTTATTTCTCATAATTCTGTGAGACAGGGATTCAGGCAGGGTTCAGCTGGGCGGTTCTTCTGCTCCGCGTGGCACAGGCAGGGATCACTCAGTCCTCTGGCTTCAGCAGGCCGCCATCTAGATGTCACTGTGGAGTCTGGCTCCTGAATGCTCCTCTCTCTTTTCTCTTCCCGCCCACCTCCCACTTCATTCAGTCTTCCGTCTTGAGTTACTTCTCAGCAGGCCACTGGCTCCCATAGAGCACAAAAGCAGATGCTGGCGGGTTCCTCCAAGGCTGCGCTCGGAACTCACACACTGTCACTCTCTCCACACTCAATTGGCCAAAGCCATCCAGGGCCAATTTCAACACCAGGAGAAAGAAACGAGACACCACATCTTGATGCAGGAGCAGTGCCACATAGGGGAATGGGAGGAATGGCAAGCAGTCGCATTTGCAGACAAGAACCACAGTTCCTAGGCTCACCCCGGTCTATTCATGGTGAGATGAGAAAAACTGTGTCACATGACTGTCACACTGGTACATCTGGAGCCAAAGACACAGGAGGCCTGAGGTGAGCTCTAGGTTCACACTCTAACAGACTCTGACTCAAATCCCTGATCTGCCATTAGCCAATAAAAAACGTCTCTGAAACTCAGTTTCTCACCTCTGCGGAAGCGAGCTCAGTTGCTCAGTCATGTCCGACTCTTTGCTGATGCTTTGGACTGTCGCCTGCCAGGTTCCCCTGTTGATGGGATTTTGCAGGCAAGAATACTAGAGGGGGTTGCCATTTTCCCCTCGAGGGGAACTTCCTGACCCAGGGATCGAGCCTGCATCTGTTATGTCTGTCTCTTGTGTTGACAGGTGGGTTCTTTAATGCTGAGCTATAAAATGGACATAATAATGTCTGTTTCAAATGTCAGGCCAGCATAGCTATCCAGAAAATGTTAGTATTGCCCCTCCTCTCTTACACTTTTGCTTTCATTTATTTTTTAATTAATTTATTTATTTTGGGCTGGGTCTTGGTTGTGAGCTTTCTTTAGTTGTGGCAAGCAGGAGTTACTGTCTAGGTGGGATGCACAAGCTTCACATTGTAGTGGCTTCTTTTGTTGTGGATCATGGGCTCTAGACATATGGGCTGGTTGGATCACTCAGGTTTAGTTGCCCTGAAGCATGTGGAATTTTTTTAGACCAGGGATCAAACCTGCATTCCCCTGCATTCGCAGGCAGATTCTTCAACCCTGGACCACCACAGAAGTGTAGGCTTTTGCTTTTATAGTAAAGTTTTGGCAGTAGAAATAAAGAGTTCTGCCTTTTTAAGTTTTCTAGGATTATCAGGGTTCTGAGCAGACATCTAGAAATGAAGCAGTAGCTAATGCTTTGGGCAGCCTAGAAAATTTCCCACCCTTTGCTAATAAGCACTATGGAGGTGAGTGAAGGTGAAGTCGCTCAGTCGTGTCCGACTCTTTGCGACCCCGTGGACTGTAAACTACTAGGCTTCTCCGTCCATGGGATTCTCCAGGCAAGAATACTGGAGTGGATTGCCATTTCCTTCTCCAGGGGATCTTCCCAACCCAGGGATTGAACCTGGGTCTCTCGCATTGGAGGCAGATGCTTTAACCTCTGAGCCACCAGGGAAGCCCAAGGTGGTGAGTATGTGACCTATATCTGGCCAATCACAGTGCCCCTTCTTTTGGACCAAGGATTGGTTCAAGGAAGTTCATGTGACTCAGGCAGAACCAATCAGAGTCCTTCTCTGGGATTTCCTGTCTGAACTGGAGAAGTAGCCTTGCTTCTAGGGTCTGAGAGCTAAAAGAATGGGATATTATGACTACAGACTGCTATTTTTAAAGCTGGGCTGAGAAGTTAAGGGGAAAATAAAGAGGCAGGGTTCTGGTAGCCCTCTAATTTGGTGGCCCAGTTACAGCTGCATTTCTGCAGAAAGCAGGAAGAGTCAGGCTACTGACACTTGCTGGCAAGTGTTCTGACTAACACACATTTCAAGATGCAGAGAGATCCTGGAGGTGGAGTAATGGAGAGAGAAGGAAGCAGGAAGAAGGGAAAACACAGAAGCCAAAAATAGAGCATTCCTGGGCCATTCAAACTGCCCACAACAGTGATCAAGTAAAAATCCAGCATCACCCCTTCTGACTTGCTCATTTGCCGTAGGAGACAAGAGCAAGACAGTGCACTGCAGTATTATCCAGGGAAAGAGAGAACGTCACAACATCCACAGGAGAATGGCTCAATAAGTGAGATACTCATACAGTTGACTACATAGCTATAATTTAAGACAATGAGAGTAATGAATACATTGCAAGTAGCAAAAAATAATGACATGGAAACATCTTGAAGACATATATTTGAGTTGAATGTAAGTATAGAATAGTAAAATCCATCAAAGAAACAAAACCATAGAAGAACTGTTGGTGGGAATGCAAACTGGTACAACCACTATGGACAACAGCATGGAGATTCCTTAAAAACTGGGAATACAGCTGCCATACGACCCAACAATCCCAATGCTGGGCATACACACTGAGGAAACCAGAATTGAAAGAGATACCAGTGACCCAATGTTCATTGCAGCATTGTTTATAATAGCTAGGACATGGAAGCAACCTAGTTGTCCATTGGCAGATGAATGGATAAGGAAGATGTGAAATATTACTCAGCCATAAAAAGGAATGCACTTGAATCAGTTCTAACGAGGTGGATGAAACTGGAGCCTACTATACAGAGTGAGGTGAGGTGAGGTGAAGTCACTCAGTCGTGTCCGACTCTTTGTGACCCCATGGACTGTAACCTACTAGGCTTCTCTGTCCATGGGATTCTCCAGGCAAGAATACTGGAGTGGGTTGCCATTTCCTTCTCCAATACAGAGTGAAGTAAGTCAGAAAGAGAAGCACCAATACTGTTTATTAATGCATATATATGGAATTTAGAAAGACAGTAATGATGATCCTATATGCAAGGCAGTAAAAGAGACAAATATAAAGAACAGGTTTTTGGACACTGGGAGAAGGTGAGAGTGGGATGATTTGAGAGAATAGCATTGAAACATGTATATTACCATATGTAAAGTAAATGACCAGTGCAAGTTTGATGCATGAAGCAGGACATTCAAAGCTGGTGGCTCTGGGACAACCCAGAGGGATGAGGTGGGAAGGGAGGTGGGAGGGGGGTTCAGAATGGGAGGACACGTGCACCATGGCTGATTCATGTTGATGTATGACAAAAAAAATCACAATATGGTAAAGTAGTTATCCTCCAATTAAAATAAATTAATTTTTTAAAAAATACAAGCATGCAGAGAATATGATATTTTATGATATTGTTCAGAGAATATGATTATTATGTCATATTGTAATTTCTTCTGAAAAGTGAAACAGGGACTAAGATTGGACCCAGGAAGGGGTCAAAATGGACTTCAGCCTTGTCTATAAAGCATTCAGGATTATAGATATATTACATAGTGTTTAAAAATAACCACCATGAATGTAAACAGAGATTCACAGCAATTTAATTCTGAGATCATTAATTTCAACATTCTTAATTTAGAGTTGAAGAAAACAAGACACGGGGAATGCAAGTGACTGGCCCAAGGTGGGGAGTTTGTACTGAACCCAGCAGAATTCCAGCCCAAAGTCTCCCTACCATGTCACACTGTCACCCCCAAGCTGAGGCCACCGACCTATCCTCTCAACATTAGACAATGCCCAGGAGACAGAGCCGACTCATTGGAGAAGACCCTGATGCTGGGAAAGATTGAAGGCAAAAGGAGAAGAGGGTGGCAGAGGATGAGATAGTTAGATAGCATCACCAACTCATGGACTCAACGGACATGAATTTGAGCAAACTCCCAGGAGACAGTGAAGGACAGGGAAGCCTGGCATGCTGCAGTCCATGGGGCCACAAAGAGTCGGATACAATGGAGTGACTGAACACCAAACGGAGACAGAGAGCCTGTGGTGCCTCCGTGTCCTTACGCCATGGCTGTTCATCAACCACCTGCCTGGACAGACCCAGGCTGGAAGGGGAAAGAGCTTGGGATGTTTTCTCAACCTCCCGGGGGGCCCTTGAGTGAAGAGAGCCACTGACTCAGTGGTCTCTCTACTTCCTTCCACTTCTCAGAGGCTACTCTCTGCGAACTTTGCCTACGGCCAAGTCCATACACAGCATACCCTCTGTGTGACCCTAGATCTTTGCCTCCTGTTCATAATTAAGAGAAGAAACCACCAAATGAGCATATACGGAAGTATACACAGCAATGAAGTCTTTTTTTTTCTTTATGTGAACTATTTTGGCCTAATTCTTCTTTCTTTTTTTTTTTTTCTTTACAAAGAGAGCGGCTAATATTTCATGGGGAGAGATAAGATCTTGCTTTAATACAGTTAGCTTCAATTGACCTTGAACTGAATCTACAAATTTCTTAGAGGTGACCTCTTCATCGACGCTTGATACACATTCACAAATAAATGAACTGAGAAGATTCTTATTTAGATAACTAGTCCAATCGAGGATCCAAAATAAAGGCAGATGTCCAGGGCTCGTGAGGGGAGTCATGGAATCATGGAATCTTAGAATAACAGAGTTTTAGAATGATAAGAATTATAGAATCTTAGAGCTGAAGAATCCAGGGTGAAAGGGGACCCCTAAAGTGAAAAAAAATGAAAGCTCGGAACTGTGAACTCTTTGGGGAAGGGGTTAGGTATTGGTCATCCCTAGCACTGAGCCTTGGAGAAGGCAATGGCACCCCACTCCAGTACTCTTGCCTGGAAAATCCCATGGACAGAGGAGCCTGGTGGGCTGTGGTCCATGGGGTCGCGAAGAGTCGGACACGACTGAGCAACTTCGCTTTCACTTTTCACTTTCATGCATTGGAGAAGAAAATAGCAACCCACTCCAGTGTTCTTGCCTGGAGAATCCCAGGGACGGGAGAGCCTGGTGGGCTGCTGTCTGTGGGGTGGCACAGAGTCAGACACAACTGACGTGACTTAGCAGCAGCAGCACTGAGCCTGGCACACAGTAGGAAGCCAAGGGTGGGGATCATTCGTTCAGCCAAGCTCTTCTGCACCCCTACTATGCACCAGAGCCGGATGACATAGACGGCACAGAGATGAGTTAACACAAACCTTGCCCTTGGGACATTCCAGGCCAGTAACTGCTGGCTGGAGAGGATTCTGGAAAGATTTCCTCTAATCTATGCCCTTTTCCCCACCCACGGTGCTCCTTCAAGTGACCCCCATCCCCTTCTGAAGCTTGGACGTGGATTTCAGGGGACTGCCACCAGGTACCTAGTGGAATCTTGCTGTTGCCGAGTGGGACAACCAGGTGGGCTTTTGCCAGCGACAGAATGAAAGACAAACAACCAACTTCCGTTAGTCATTGGTTGAGGGCTGCTCTCAAGAGGTGCTAATTCTCCAAAATTTCCAGCCTGCCTGGCTTACCTTCAGAACTGATTTCAGACACAAGTAGAGAACCCTGGAGCACGGAGGTGTGGGTGCTGAGAGCTGAGAGTTAGGCAGGTGTGCACTGAAGTGGTAAGAGTGTCAGGATAAGGACGGGGTCAGTGACAGCGTTTGCTTCCCTTCTGCTTTGCCTCATCAAGAAGAGCTAACACTGAATGAGCGCTTAAGTCTACCAGGCAGTGCCATGACTATTTGACACAGTTTTCTCTTATTTAATCCTGACACCAAATCTAGGAGGTAGGTCGTTCTCCTATTCCAGTTTTATAATTGAGACCACTGAGGCCCAAGGTCACGTAGCTAGATTTGAACCCAGGCTAACCCAGAGCCCATGCTCTCACACACACCAGGACACGGCTCATCAGTGGTGAGGTCAGATTCCAACTCTAGAGCATTCCTCACTGCCCAGTGTGCACTGGACTTCCATTCTTGGTTGCAGCCTTTCCAGGCACAGTGATCTTCTGCAAGCCCCTTAAGCTCTTTGGGCCCCAGTTTCTCCAGCTGTAAGATGGAGCCATAATCATAGCTAGTTTATAAGGTTATTGTCAAGATGAGCAAGAAGGTAAATTAAGCTTAGCAGTTGGCATGTCAGGAATTCTCAGTAAATGAGCGCTATTATTTTTCCCCTATGGAAACCTCAATATTTTCTTCTGTAAGATAGAAAAAATTAACCTCTCTCATAGAAAAGAAAGCTTTAAACAATGAAATATATGCAGATATTAAAGATAAGCTGGAATTGAAAAGGAATTGTCCCACATTAAGAAAATGATTTGAAAGTAAGGCACCCTTTAATTAGTTATTCTACTATAGATAAAGAGTGCTTTTATCTATAATATGCAAATAAAAATATAAGATACAGAGGCAAAAAAAAAACCAAAAGTGAATAAACATATTGGAAATATTAATTGGATAAGTATATTTGTATAAACAATTAGTAAACTTGCTCTAGTAGTGGAAGTAATAAAAGTAATAAATCCTACCAGATAAAGAAATAAGATGTGTATAAGAGACAGCCACTATGGACAACAGCATGGAGATTCCTTAAAAACTGGGAATACAGCTGCCATACGACCCAACAATCCCAATGCTGGGCATACACACTGAGGAAACCAGAATTGAAAGAGATACCAGTGACCCAATGTTCATTGCAGCATTGTTTATAATAGCTAGGACATGGAAGCAACCTAGTTGTCCATTGGCAGATGAATGGATAAGGAAGATGTGAAATATTACTCAGCCATAAAAAGGAATGCACTTGAATCAGTTCTAACGAGGTGGATGAAACTGGAGCCTACTATACAGAGTGAGGTGAGGTGAGGTGAAGTCACTCAGTCGTGTCCGACTCTTTGTGACCCCATGGACTGTAACCTACTAGGCTTCTCTGTCCATGGGATTCTCCAGGCAAGAATACTGGAGTGGGTTGCCATTTCCTTCTCCAATACAGAAGGATTGACTAGTTTGATCTCCTTGCAGTCCAAGGGACTCCCAGTCTTCTCCACAATTCAGTTCAGTTCAGTCGCTCAGTCGTGTCCGACTCTTTGCAACCCCATGAATTGCAGCACGCCAGGCCTCCCTGTCCATCACCACCTCCCTGAGTTCACTCAAACTCATGTCCTTCGAGTCAGTGATGCCATCCAACCATCTCTTCCTCTGTCATCCCCTTCTCCTCCTGCCCCAATCCCTCCCAGCATCAGGGTCTTTTCCAATGAGTCAACTCTTCGCATCAGGTGGCCAAATTATTGGAGTTTCAGCTTTAGCATCAATTGTTCCAATGAACACCCAGGACTGATCTCCTTCAGAATGGACTGGTTGGATCTCCTTGCAGTCCAAGGGACTCTCAAGAGTCTTCTCCAACACCACAGTTCAAAAGCATCAGTTCTACGGCACTCAGCTTTCTTCACAGTCCAACTCTCACATCCATACATGACCACTGGAAAAACCATAGCCTCGACTAGACAGACCTTGGCAAAGAGAAGCATCATTTCTTCAGTGGTCAGCCTTCATTATGGCCCAAATCTCATATCCATACATGACTACTGGAAAAACCATAGCTTTGACTAGGTGGACCTTTGTCGGTAATGTCTGCTTTTTAAAACGTTTTCTAGGTTGGTCACAGCTTTTTTTCCAATGAGCAAGCATCTTTTAATTTCCTGGCTGCAGTCACCATCTGCAGTGACTTTGGAGCCCAAGAAAATAAAGTCTATCACTGTTTCCATTGTTTCCCCATCTGTTTGCCATGAAGTGATGAGACTACATGCCATGATCTTAGTTTTTTAAATATTTTTAACTTAGGTTTTTCTCTCTCCTCTTTCACTTTCATCAAGAGGCTCTTTAGTTCCTCTTCACTTTCTGCCATTAGAGTGGTATCATCTGCATATCAGAGGTTATTGATATTTTTCCCAGCAATTTTGATTCCACCTTGTGATTCATCCATCCCAGCATTCTTCACAACGTCTTCTGCATGAAAGTTCAATAAGCAGGGTGACAATATATAGCCTTGATGTACTCCTTTCTCAATTTTGAACCAGTCCATTTCCATGTCTGGTTCTAACTGTAACTCCTTGACCTGCATACAGATTTCTCAGGAGACAGGTAAGATGGTCTGGTATTCCCATCTCTTGAAGAATTTTCCACAGTTTGTAGTGATCCACATAGTCAGAAGATTTAGCATAGTCAATGAAGCATATGATCCAATGGATCCTGGCAATTTGATTTCTGGTTCCTCTGCCTTTTCTAAACTCAGCTTGAACATCTGGAAGTTCACAGTTCATGTACTGTTGAGGTCTTGCTTGGAGAATTTTGAGCATTAATTTGCTAGCTGTGAGATGAGAGAAATTGTGCAGTAGTTTGCACATTCTTTAGCATTGCCTTTCTTTGGGATTAGAATGAAAACTGACCTTTTCCAGTCCCATGGCCACTGCTGAGTTTTCCAAATTTGCTGGCATATAGAGTGTAACACTTTAACAGCATCATCTTTCAGGATTTGAAATAGTTAAACTGGAATTTCATCACCTCCACTAGCTTTGTTCATAGTGATGCTTCCTAAGGTCCACTCAACTTCACACTTCAAGATGTCTGGCTCTAGGTGAGTGATCACACTATTGTGGTTATCCAGGTTATTAAGATATTTTTGTATAGTTCTTCTCTGTACTCTTGCCACCTCTTCTTAATCTCTTCTGTTTCTGTTAGTTCCTTGCCATTTCTGTGCTTTATTGTGGCCATTTTTGCATGAAATGTTCCCTTGGTATCTCCAATTTTCTTGAAGAGATATCTAGTCTTTCACATTCTACTGTTTTCCTCTATTTCTTTGCATTGTTCACTTAAGCCTTTCTTATCTCTCCTTGCTATTCTTTGGAACTACACATTCAGACGGGCATATCTTTCCTTTTCTCCTTTGCCTTTCACTTCCCTTCTTTTCTCAGCTATATGAAAGTCCTCCTCAGATAGCCACCTGGCCTTCTTGTCTTTCTTTTTCTTTGGAATGGTTTTGGTCACCGCTTTCTGCACAATATTACAAACCTCCATCCATAGTCCTTCAGGCACTTTGTCTACCAGATCTAATCCCTTGAATCTATTCATCACCTCCACTGTATGATCATAAAGGATTTGATTTAGATCATACCTAAATGGTCCAGTGGTTTTCCACACTTTCTTCAATTTAAGCTTGAATTTTGCAATAAGGAGCTCATGATCAGTGGCACTCGTGGTAAAGAACCCACCTGCCAATGCAGGAGATGTAAGAGACATGGATTTGATCCCTGGGTGGGGAAGATCTTCTGAAGGAGGGCATGGTAACCCACTCCAGTATTCTTGCCTGGAGAATCCTATGGACAGAAGAGCCTGCCTGGCGGGCTACAGTTCATAGGGTTGCAAAGAGTTGGACAGGACTGAAGTGACTTAGCATACAGGCACTATCTGAACCACAGCCAGCTCCTGCTCTTGTTTTTGTTGACTGTACAGAGCTTTTCTATTTTTGGCTATGAAAAATACAATCAATCTGATTTCAGTATTGACCATCTGGTGATGTCCATATGTAGACTCGTCTTCTATGTTGTTGGAAAAGGGTGTCTGCTGTAACCAGTGCATTCTCTTGGCAAAACTCTATTAGACTTTGCCCTGCTTCATTCTGTACTCCAACATCAAACTTTCCTGTTACTCCAGGTATCTCGAAGAATTCTTACTTTTGTTTTTCAATCCCTATGATGAAAAGGATATCTTTTTTTTTTTTTTATATTAGTTCTAGAAGGTCTTGTAGGCGTTCATAAGCTGTTCAGCTTCTTCAGCATTAGTGGTTGGAACATTGACTTGGATTATTGTGATGTTGAATGGTTTGCTTTGGAAATGAATTGAGATCATTCTGTCATTTTTGAGAGTACTGCATTTTGAAGTCTTTTGTTGACTATGAGGGCTACTCCATTTCTTCTAAGGGGTTCTTGCCCACAGTTGTAGATATAATAGTCATCTGAATTAAATTCATCCATTCCTATCCATTTTAGTTCACTGATTCCTAAAATGTCAATGAACAACCAGTATAAGAAATTGTAGTAAAGTTAAATAGAGTACAGCATGCTTATTAAGAATGATTTGACCGAGATTAATAGCATGGAAAGTGTTCTTAAAGTATTGGTAATATAATGGAATTGTAATGATAAATTCCAAGCAGTTAAATATAAAAGCAAAGTAAAACCAATTTTACTTAAAAATATGCATTACATTCTTTGAAAGACTTAAAGACACATGTGAAAAATGTTAACAATTGTCACGTTTCAGAGGAAGGATTACAGGTGATTTCTAGCTTCTCTATTTTTAATTTTTCTAAAATGAATGCCTTATCTTTGTTCAGAGATAAAAGTTTTTAGGGTATTTTAAAATCAAAGTGATGGGTTTACTTATCACCAAAGTCCCTTCCAGCTGGCATATTGTGTGACCCATCGGTTCATTCAGAATATTGAGCACCTACTATATACCAGAGATGTTAAAGGCAAGTAAGACACTGTAGTGTACAGCTCACAATCTAGAAGGGAATCAGACACAATTTATTCCTTTCTAAAACCCCAGTCTCTGCTCATGGCCCCAAACACAGCGGGGGCCCGTTCGATGTTTGTTGAACAAATGTTGGCTGTAATCACCTAGCTCAAAATCGAAACAGAACAGGATAACTGAGACTAGGAGATATAAGAGCAAGGTCCAGAAGGGAAAGAAGGCTGCAGAGGGGAGGGACGTAGAGATGAGATGTGGGGATGTGGGGAAGTGGGTAGAAGGTCCAGCTTGACTGTTTCTGTGTATCGGGCATAGACAGAACTGGAGAGACCCACTAGTTCCCCCATCTCAACAAGGATTCTCTTTGCCTGACTCCCAGGAGTACCCAAGATGAGCATAAAACCCCTGATTCCCAGAGGAGCTCCGGAAATCAGGCCTCTCCCTCTACAGGTAACCCCTCAGGTCAGCATCCTTCACCTGCAGGAAGGAAACTGGTGTCTCCCAGGTTTTCTTTCCATCTCAGCGAGAGCCTCATGGACAAACTCAGACTAGCCATGGTGTGGAGGACCCTCCTCTGTACGGGCGCCTCATGAGGCTTCAGGTGGCCGCCCCTGGAAGGAGGGGAAGACCCACACCCCTTAATTAACAACCTGAGACAAATTGGAAGCAGCTGTGAATAATTAGACAATTTAAGTGCTGTGAAGGAGGAATAATTTCTGAAGCCTTTGTAATAAATCTTATGCTGTCTCAGGCCCCACACTGGACTTGAACCTTTTTTTTTTTTTTCCAAGGGTGAGTTAGCACATTACTCATAAAAGAAACAGTATCCCTTTTGTTTGGCCTGGGTCTGTTTAATAACAGAAGAGCCTATGGCAATTACGGGGGCAGCTCGGTGACAAAGCAAGTGCCGCTGTCTGAAGGGGCCTGCACACTCCACGGTGAGATGGGCAGCAGCTCCCTACCCGGCTGTCTTGTCCAGCGTGGCTTGATTTCCACTCCAAACGATCTTCATTTTCAATTGGCTCCAGATTTTGGAGTTTATCGTGGAATGATAGAGTATGGTATTCACATAAAACAAGACAGATCTTGGGTCCATGAAAGTTTTAACTTCTACAGGATCCTGTGTTTGTTTTACCCCACCATATTTCAAAGAGAGAGAGGAAAAAGCCTCATCATTAAAGAGCAGAAAGGAATAGAGGTGGCCCCTAGATCAATCCGTGGGGCTTCCCTGGTGGCTCAGATGGTAAAGATTTTGCCTGCAGTGCAGGAGACCCAGGTTCGATCCCTGGGTCAGAAGATCCTCTGGAGAAGGAAATGCCTACCCACTTCAGTATTCTTGCCTGGAGAATTCCATGGACAGAGGAGCCTGGTGGGCTACAGCCTGTGGGGTTGCAAAGAGTTGGACACGACTGAGCTACTAACACATACCAGACCAATCCCCATAGAGAGGAGAATAAAGACCCACAGAGAAGTGAGGTGGCCGAAGTCGCTGTTGAAGTTGCAGCAGCAGCAGACCTAGAGTCAGTCCCCTTTGGATTCTGCCCAGCAGTTCCAAGATGATTAAATAATCGAAGTCGCTTGTTGCTGTTATTCAGTTGCTCAGTCCTGTCTTATTCTTTGTGACCCCATGGACTGCAGCACGCCAGGTTTCCCTGTCCTTCACCATCTCCCAGAGCTTGCTCAAACTCATGTCCATTGAGTCGGTGAAGCCATCCAACCATCTCATCCTCTGTCATCCCTTTCTCCTCCCACCTTCACTCTTTCCCGGCATCAGAGTCTTTTCCAATGAGTCAGTTCTTTGCATCAGGTGGTCAAAGTATTGGAGCTTCAGCATCAGTCCTTCCAATGAATATTCAAGATTTATTTCCTTTAGGATGGACTGGTTGGATCTCCTTGCAGTCCAAGGGACTCTCAAGAGTCTTCTCCAGAACCACAGTTCAAAAGCATCAATGTTTCGGCACTCAGCTTCCTTTATGGTCCAGCTCTCACATCCATACATGACTACTGGAAAAACCATATCTTTGACTACACGGACCTTTGTCCATAAAGTAATGTCTCTGCTTTTTAATACTCTGTCTAGGTTTATCATAGCTTTTCTTCCAAGGAACAAGTGCCTTTTAATTTCATGGCTGCAGTCACCATCTGCAGTGATTTTGGAGCCCACGAAAATAAAGTCTGTCACTGTTTCCAATGTTTCCCCATCTATTTGCCATGAGGTGATGGGACTGGATGCCATGATCTTAGTTTTCTGAATATTGAGTTTTAAGCCAGTTTTTTCACTTTCCTCTTTCACTTTCATCAAAAGACTCTTTAGCTGCTCTTCTCTAAGTCACTTAGAGTTCCTTTAAAAGGAATGTATAGCAGCTATATGAGCACACTGTAAAGATTCAGATTATGGAATTTGGAGGCAATCTTGGGTTACAATCCCAGCTCTACCCCTTCCTAAATGTGATCTTGGGCAAGTCACTTCACCTCTTTAGGTCTCAGTTTTCTCATCTGTGAAATGGGTATGAAATATTGAGTCTGTTATGAGGATTGATGGGATAACATATCACTAAATACAACTGCTTCATCAGTGTTGGTACCCACTCAGCAGATCGTGGCTGGGGAAAGGCATGCACATGGGCTCTCTTTGAGCTCATGATCCAAACCTCAGGTGGTATCTTTGGGCCACCCATTTTCCCTAGATCATTTTATTCCTCTCCTTGTCTCAAACTGCCACACCCCCTCTTCTCTGCTTGATTTCAGCTGATGACCTTCCATTTATTTTATTTCACTAAAACAAACTTGAAGCAATCAGTCAGAAGAGAACTTTTAAGTGGTCCTCCCTGGAATGAGGGGCTTCTGGTAAAGAACCCACCTGCCATGCAGAAAACCCTGGATCGATTCCTGGGTTGAGAAGATCTGCTGGAGAAGGGAGAGGCTGCCTACTGCAGTATTCATGGGCTTCCCTGGTGTTTCAGTTGGTAAAGAATCTGCCTGCAATGCAGGAGATTTGGGTTCGTTTCCTGGATTGGGAAGATCTCCTGGAGAAGGGAAAGGCTACCCACTCCAGTATTCTGGCCTGGAGAATATATTCTGGACTGTGTTCTGGACTGTATAGTCGATGGGGTCGCAAAGAGTCAGATACAACTGAGCGACTTTCACTTTCCCTTTCCATGAAATCAACCAATCTGCTCATACTCATATACTCTGCTTTTTCTCCTGTTAAAAAGGTGAAGACACACCATCTAAAGGGTTTCTTCACCTTCTACTGGATCAAAGCTCAGAGAAGCCAAGTTATTTGCCCAAGGTTAATAGTAGAGCTAAAATTTTCATCTTGAACCTATTAGAGAAGCTCTAGGAGACCTTTTCCTTAGCACCCAACAAAAAGCCTGGCATAGACTGGCATAGCCTGGCATAGAACATATGCTAAATAAATGCCTGTGATAAATAAATTAATACATGAATGAGTGATCTCTGGATTTCAATGGACTTTCCATGACACCAGTGATTTGCCAGCTATCACTCCCCAGCTCTCTCTCCCAAGAGAGCGGTCTCAGGTGTTTGTAAGGAGATAGAAGAATGAAATCTCTTGCATAAATGGCAAGGGAAGTTTGCCACATGTCCACAACCCTGCAGAGGGAAAAATTCACCTTCTAGAATTTGATAACTTAGATGAATTTTATGTTCCTCATAAAGGACACATTAACACAAAAACTATGAAAAGCCGTGACAAAACTAGACAGCACATTAAAAAGCAGAGCCGTCACTTTGCCTACAGAGATCCATATAGTCAAAGCTGTGATTTTTCCAGGAGTCATGTGAGCTGTACCATAAAGAAGGCTGAGCACTGAAGAATTGATGCTTTTGAATTGTGGTGCTGGAGCAGACTCTTGAGAGTCCATTGGACGAACTAAGATCAAACCAGTCAATACTAAAGGAAATCGACCACAAATATTCATTGGAAGGACTGATGCTGATGCCGAAGCTCCAATACAAGCCATGGGATGCAAAGAGCCAACTCACTGGAAAAGACCCTGATGCTGGGAAAGATTGAGGGCAGGAGGAGAAGGGAGCAACAGAGGGTGAGATGATTGGATGGCATCGCCAACTCAATGGACATGAGTTTTAGCAAACTCCAGGAGAGAGTGAAGGATGGGGAAGTCCGGTGCGCTGTAGTCCATGGGGTAGCAAAGAGTCAGACGTGACTTAGCAGCTGAACAACAAACACCACAAAAACTAACACAGGCCAAATGAAACTTGCAAAGGCCATTTGTAGAGACAATTCATAATCCAATGGGCATAGAATTTCCACAGGAGACAATTCCTATGAGAGATGAGTCTACAGTCAAAAATTACAAACCATGTATGACTTCCCTGACGGTCCAGTGGTTAAGACTCAGCATTCCACTGTAGGCAGCACAGGTTCATAATACTTACAAAATGGATTTCATGTGTCAGTTAAATATCTAATTATCATTTTAATAGTTGTTTATGTACTCAAAATATCTCTTACGCCACCAGTGGTATATCAACCAGGCTATAGAAAATATTAGCCTAGAGCAATTCCCCCTTTGTTTCAAATCCAGGGAAGCAAATCTTTACCAGAGGTCAAAGAGCAAGTTCAGGACAGAGCCGAGGTCGAACCCGGATACCAGCCTCTCGGTCCAGGGTTGAGTCCTGGGTTTTGCCTGGCGTTGCCACCATTCACATCATCTTTACATAACTTTTAAATCTGTCTGCAAAAGTCAGAAATTCTTTATGCTTTTTCCAAAATAAACACATAAATGGTTTTAAAAGAGAGGGAGTTGTTTCCACCAGACATTTATTACTACTCTGTAAATTAAACCCATATTTATGTATGCTGATGAGCAGCAGTCCTCGAGTGGAGAAGCAAGTCTATGTGGAATGTATTAAGGTCACAGTTAATTGAGGAGTTCAAAGGGCTTCGTTAATGGGAAGTCATTTCTAACACTTGGAAAGAAATTAAATTAAAGGGAGAGGGATTTATTTCATGACTAAAATATTCCTAGTCTATGGGTAAATGGTACGGAGAGTGTTCCCATATTCCTCACCTGGTTCCCCCTCAAGCTAACATCTCACAAAACCATAGTACAATGATCAAAACCCCGGAAGTTAACATTAGTCAACTCTCAACTGAACTAAAGACTTTATTCAAATTTCACCGGTTTCCCCATCACGCCCTTTTTTCTGTTCCAGGGTCCTGACCAGATCCTGAGTCAAGATACTCTCGAGTCTCCTGCGAGTTTCTGGCCATTTCTTCATCTTCCTTAGTGTTTTTGACCCTGACACTTTTTCAAAAGTATAAATATGTGATTTTGTCACATGGATAAGGTGAGATTCTTGACAGATCTGATGTTTTAGGGCAAGAAACTGAATCGATGGGTCAAAGTTTATAGGCAAGGAAAGGCCGTGTCTCTGCCTCCAGGGTCTTCATAGGTCCCGCTGCCTGGCGCCAGTCCTCCCACGATGAAGCCTCACCCGAGCTGTGTCCAATCCCCCCTTCAATCTGGTACCAGACAGAAGTCAGCAGATGGGAGTCCCACGAACACTTTGTCCAAGAGTGGTGTCTTTGTAACAGCTTTTAAGACAATATATTGAGATGATTGTTGAGACTGATTTTTTTTAAGTAACAGAGGAGATGATGTGAAACTGGACACTGAGCCGCACACAGACACATGCCATCGAGGGGAGCCCCCTTTCGCTGTGCTGTGTCCCTGAAACCAGCCGTACAGACGCGTTGCCTTCAGGCCATCAGGACCTCCTCCTTCTCCAGCTCCATCCCTCTGTTTAGAATGTACTTTGTCTCTGTTTGTGGACATCAAGTTTTCCCTTTCCTCCCCATGTCCATGCTCACTTTTCAGAAGATCAAGGGGTTGAGAACTGCACAGCCCCCAGCCCTCAATCTGGTACCAGACAGCAGAGCCCAGTGATCCAGTGTGTGGAATCTGAGCCACACTGGCCAGGGTTGGAGGTCTGTCTGCTGAACAGAGTTTCCAAACCATAGGATCCAGTATTCTCATCATCTATAAAATGAGATAATGCTAGCTCTATAGTATGATTGTAATGCAGTTAAATAAGACCATATATGTAAGGGCTTCCCAGGGGGCTCAAGTGGTAATGAATCCTCTTGCCGCTGTGGGAGACTCAGGTTCGATCCCTGAGCTGGGAAGATCCCCTGGAGGAGGAAATGACAACCCACTCCAGTATTCTTGCCTGGATAATCTCAAGGGCAGAGGAGCCTGGCGGGCCACAGTCCAAGGGGTCACAAAGAGTCAGACGTGACCGAGCACGCCCCCTCCATATTTGTAAAGCGCTGGACCAGGCACAGGTCAACAGGTCAGGTCAGCACACCTGAGGCAGGTTACGCCGAGGAGGACTCACCCAGACGCTTCTTTCCCCCTCTTCTTTCTCACCAAACGGTGAGTTTCCCTGCCCCCCGCCCGCGGCCCCCCACCCCAGCCCACATCCAACCAGATACAAAGGTCCAGAGACCTCTGGCTAGAAAGCCATTCGAAGATTCTCTGAGGCATCATCATGCAGCGGGGCGGACCCTGCCTTCTCAGGGACTAGAAGGATCTGGGCTCTGCAGGGACAGGAGTCGGGGAGAGCGGGCAACTTCTGCTGCAGTTCAGGGAGCAAAGAGAGAGGCTTGAAGGAGACCCTGACCTCCGCTACTGTCACCCCATGAACAGAGAACAGCACGCTGACTGAGGTGGGCAGACATGACCGGTGGGGACTGTCCCTCTGAGCTGGGAGGCAATGGGGACCCATATTAGGTATTGTCATATCAGCAGCCCATCATCCCTTTCTGGAGGTCATATAAGAATTTGGACACTTAAAACTGCAAAAACAGGACTTTCTGGTGGTCCCATGGTGAAGAATCTGCCTGCCAATGCAGGGGACACGGGTTCGATCCCAGGAAATATTCCACAGGCTGCGGAGTAACCAAGCCCGCGTGCCACACGGCACAGCCCAAAATTAAATAAATAAATACAAATTCTTAAAAACTGAAAAAACCTCTAGAGAACAGAAGAACTGTTCTGCTAGGATCCCCGGAGCAGTGCAGCCGTACTGCCGGAGGGCTCCTTACGGCACAGCCTGCTGGCCCCACCGAGTTTCTGACTCTGGAGGTCTGGCTGGAGCCCAGGAATTTGCATTTCTAACAAACTACCTGGTGATGCCTTCTCTGCAAGTCTAGGGAACACACTTTGAGAACTGGTGCCCTGGAAGAATCCCTTTAAACCAGCGGTTTTTCTCCTGCTCATTAAAATCAATGGGGATGTCTTAAAAAAAAAATCCATGCCTGGACCTCCACCCCCAAAGATTCACATTTTAAAAGTCTGCTTTAAAAACATCTCCCCAGGTGATTCTAATGTGACTCTAAGAGTTGAGAACCACTGTGACAAGGTCCTCAAGTTCGATCCCTGGGTCGGGAATATCCCCTGGAGGAAGGCGTGGCAACCACTCCACTATTCTTGTGTGGAGAATCTCATGGGCAGAGGAGCCTGGCGGGCTATAATCCATAGAGTCGCCAAGAGTCACACAACTGAAGCGATTCAGCATGTACACACACATGCACATACATGATAAGGTAACCAATCAGTGCATGCTTCCTGGGTTTTCTTTGTCTAAAGAGATTTAGTCCAAAACCTTTCTTCTTCCTCATATGCTATAGCAGTCTGGAGTTGGTGGCAGGTTTCTTCCCATGACTCTGTAATCTAAGGAAGTATTGATGTCATTGGAATTATCCCAGTGCTTCCTGGCAGTTCTCTGATGAGCGTTTTCTCCAGGTCCATAGCGGAAAAGTGCAGAAAACTCAGGATGCTCAGGGCTCCAAGGGGCCTGGGGAAACATACGCACAGCTGTGCTAGGGGGAGGCCATCGGTCCCTCGCAGGCGAAGGGGAGAGGAGCCCAAGCCTTCACTGGCATTAAGGTGGTGAAATTCCAGAAGCGACCTTCTCCAGGTCAAGCAGCAGACCCAGGGGGCAGCAAATTCAGGGCTAGAACTTTGTTGGCCTGTTAGCTTCCTGGGCTGTTGTAACACATTATCACAAACTTGGCATCTTAACACAGCAGACATAAATTCTTACTTCTGGAGGCCAGAAGTTCAAAATCAAGGTGTCAGCAGGGCCCCACTCCCTCGGAAGGAGCTAGAGAGAGAGAATCCTTTCCTGCCTTTGCCAGCATCTGGCGGCTCCAGCGTTCCTTGGCTTGTGGCCACCTGACTCCAGTCTCAGCCTCTGTGACCACGTGGCCTTCTCTATGTCTCTGTCTCCTCTTCCATTGTGAGGACAGTTATCATTGGCTTCCCAGCCGGCTCAGTGGCAAAGAATCTGCCTGCAATGCAGGAGACCTGAGTTCAATCCCTACATCGGGAAGATTCCCCTGGAAAAGGAAATGGCAACCCACTCCAGCATTTTTGCCTGGGAAGTCCCATGGAAAGAAGAGCCTGGCAGGCTACAGTCATGGGGTTGCAAAATAGAAGGACTCACCTTAGTAACTAAACAATAGGGTAATCCAAGGATGATCTCAAGGCACATGGCTTAATTCCATCTGCAAAGACTCTTTTTCCAAATAATGTCATGTTCACAGGGCCCAGGTATTAAGACCTGGACATATATTTGGGGTCCACCCTTCTGCCTTTCTGCCCACAGCCTTGACAGAGAAAGGATCTGGTCTATACTCCCCTTGAGATTCCTCACTCACAGCCAGATGTGGAAGAGAGTTTTTGCACTCCAGATTTCACAGTCAGGAACTGCCTTGTTTTAGGAGCTGAGAGGAATAAAGATGAGAATGGAGGAGGGGAGGAGGGCAGAGGGAACGCGACAAGAAGGAAACTGGAGCGCCAACCAGCCCAGGATTAATTCCCGAAGAGCCCTGGGTGGCCAGTTAACACGAAGGAGGCTGTGTCCCTGTCGAGTCAGGCTGTGTGCCCTGTGGTCCAGCGGCCCCTCCACGCACTGGGCATCCCATCCCTCCGTGAGACTGAGTCTTGTCCTTGCCTGCTCTCCCGCCTTCCCCTCCCGGGGCTGAGCGTGTCGCTCCTCCCTCATGTCCCCAGAGTCCTAGATATGGGGGAGGAGGAGGGGGCCTTGCAGGAAAGCAAGGGGCTCCAGAAGGTGGACTCTGCTAAAAGGCTGAATATAAAACATGTCAACTCATCGGATAGAAATGTCTCATGAGTTTCAGTAAGATTATTGAAGCAAGAAGAGAGAAGAATCACTCCTGTGCTTTTGCCTGGTAGCATTCAATTGATGGGCTTCCCAGGAGGTGCTGGTGGTAAAGAACACACCTGCTTATGCAGGAGATGCAAGAGATGGGAGTTCGATGCCTGCGTTGGGAAGATCCGCTGGAGGAGGAAATGGCAATCCACTGCAGTACTCTTGCCTGGAAAATCCCATGGACAGAAGAGCCTGGTGACTATAGTCCATAGAGTCTGAAAGAGTTGGACACAACTGAAGCAGCTGAACGCATGCACCCTGCAACCCCAATAGTGATGATGTAGATTTGGTCCACAGGGTTGGCTTTATCTGTGAAGGAAACCATGGAAAATACGTAATTTACACCCTACCGGGTAATTTTTTCTTTTTGTAAGTTACATTTATTTATTTTTAATTGAAGGATAATTGCTTTACAGTATTGTGTTGATTTCTGCCAAACATCAACATGAGTCAGCAATAGGTACACACATGTCCCCTCCCTCTTGAACATCCCTCCCACCTCCCCACTCCATCCCACCCCTCTAGGTTATTACAGAGCCCGGATTTGAGTTTCCCGAGTCATACAGCAAATTCCCATTGGCTTATTATTTTAACACATGGTATTGTTAATTTCTATGTTACTCTTTGCATACATCTCCCCTTCTTCCCCCTCTCCTCCCACCTTGTCCATAGGTCTGTTTTCTATGTCTTTCTCCATTGCCACCCCGAAAATTAGTTCATCAGTGCCATCTCTTCAGATTCCATATATATATGTCAGTATACGATATTCCTCCCTGCCACCCCCTGCCTTTTCTTTAAATAAGCAAATGATGCCCTACAAAATCTAGCCTGCAGTCAGGTAAATTGATGACTATGGAAAGCCATGAAAATACCATTTCCGTAAATGCTTAAGTCACAGGCTCTGACATTTGAGGCCCGTGTTGGATACAAATGACCCAGGACCAGCCCTGACCAAGGTCAGCATGGAGCTGGAGCTGGCTGGGCAGAGCCCACAGCTTCCATGAAGCCACTGGGGCTGGAGCCCCTTCCTGACGCTGGTCTCCAGCAAAGGAAGATCTGAGGGGCCACCGCGAGGCTGCCACCCTTGTCACATAAACAGGGGCCTTCCTGTAAGCAAAAAAGAAAGCATGAGTCAAGGCTCGTGAAGATGGATGTGCAAGATGAGTTCCCTCAACTGGATCACCTGGGGAGTAGGTGGTAAGGTGGGAGAAGTAACAGGAGGCCGGGCCAACGCGCTGGGATTTTATGCTAAAGGCGGTAAGGAGCAGAGTGACGTAATTAGACGAATGCTTTAGAAAGATTATGCTACATATGATGTAAGGTGAGGTGAAGTCGCTCAGTCGTGTCCGACTCTTTGCAACCCCGTGGACTGTAACCTACTAGGCTTTTCCGTCCAGGGGATTCTCCAGGCAAGAAAATGGAGTGGATTGCCATTTACATATGATGTAGAAGCAATAAAAATGAATAGATTTGATTTTATGTGCAGAAAGAAAGTTTGGGTAAAAGATTTAAATTTCTGCATAGAGAAAAGCATGAATAAAGTCCAAAGACAACCCAAACAGTGGGAAAAATATTTGCATGTCATATCAGAGAGAAAAGGTTGAGCTCCTTAATTTCTGAAGAGCTGCAGACATGCATAACCAAAAGCCTCAATTCTGCAAAAGAAATTAATCCATTGCTCATAAGAAAAGAAATAAAAATGGGTTTTAAACATGTTAAAAGTTGGTCAAACTCATTCTTAGCAAAGGGAATGCAAATAGAAGTACAGGATTCCATTTTATCCACCAAGTTTTAAAATTTAAATATTAAAAACATATTTCTGTATATGTAGGTTGGAAGAGAGCAGTCATCTGCACCTTTAGGGAGAAAAATTGTCAATGGTGATTCAGAGTTAAATGCAGATATTCTTAACCCCACCACTTATCCACTTCTAGGAACTTGTTCTGTGGTTACATGCATGTATACGGATTTTCACTGGCAACAGGAAAAGTCTGGAAATGACAGAGAAGCCCATTAACAACTGAATAGTGATTGAGAACATAGTTTGGGGCTGAAAGTGTCCCGCAAAAGGTATGCTGAAGTCCTGACCCCAGCACCTAATTTAGAAATAGAGTGACTGCTGTGTAATTAGCTAAGATGAAGTGGAATAGGGTGGGCCCGTAGTCTAATAATTCTGGCGTCCTTATAGGAAGAAGCGAGGCATGGAAAGGAGAACGCCGCTGAGGGCAGAGAGGCCCAGGGAGAGGAAGCCGTGGAGAGTGGAGGCAGAGGCTGCAGGGAGGCAGGTGCAAAGCCAGGGAACACCAGGAGGCAGCAGCCACCGCCAGCAGCGTGGGGAGAGGCGTGGAACGGATTCTACCCAGAGGCTCCGAGGATCGTTGCCCCGCGGACACCTTGATTTTGGACTTCCAGCCTCCAGAGGCCTCCAGCTGAGAGAGAATAAACGTCTACTGTTTCAGTCACAAGTCTGCGGCAGTTTGTTACAGCAGCCGTAGAAAATGAAGGCAGACTCGTACTCTGGAGCTGGACCGCCTGGGTAGCGTGCCTGCTCGGCCACTGGCCAGGCTTAGCTTCTCAGCTTCTCTGAGCCTCTATTTTCTCATCTCTAAAATGGAAATAACAAAGCACCATATCTCCTAGGATCACTTTCAGATTAAATACATTCATGCCTAAACTTTTTGGCAGAACCTGGGGCATAGAATACCACTGTATCAGTGTTTACTAAATATAAATAGATATATTTTTCCATAAGATAGAGCAGCTGTACTGTTTACAATAGCCAGGACATGGATGAACATGGATGTACATGGATGTACATGTACATTGGCAGACGAATGGATAAGAAAGCTGTGGTATATGTACATGATGGAATATTAGTCGGCTGTTAAAAAGAATGCATCTGAATCAGTTCTAATGAGGTGGATGAAACTGGAGCCTATTATACAGAGTGAAGTAAGTCAGAAGGAAAAACACCAATATATTAACGCATATATGTGGAATTTAGAAAGATGGTAACGATGACCCTATATGTGAGATAGCAAGAGACACAGAGGTAAAGAACAGACTTTTGGATTCTGTGGGAGAAGGCGAGGGTGGGATGATTTGAGAGAACAGCATTGAAACATGTATCTTATCACATGTGGAATAGATGGCCAGTCCAGGTTCGAGACATGAGACAGGGTGCCCAGGGCCAGTGTACGGGATGACCCTGACGGATGGGATCGGGAGGGAGGTGGGAGGGGGGTTCAGGATGGGGACACACGTACACCCATGGCTGATTCATGTCAATGTATGGCAAAAACCACTACAATATGGTAAAGTAATTAGCTTCCAATTAAAATAAATAAATAATTTTTTTTATAAAAAGATAAAGCAGCTGCATAAAGAAAATACTATAGAGGCCTTCAAAGAATGTGTGGATCTAATACACTCCAATGGAGTGATGTCTAAGATACACTAAGGAGAAAAAAGTATTACAGGGCAGAATGCCATATTGGATTTGTTTCTTTTACCTTAGCCTTCATATTCTATTGCTTTTGCTACGAGTTAAGAATGTTACCTAAAGCCTGAAATATACATGATAACCCATTCTCAAGGCTCTGGTCTTTAAAGATATAAATAACACTTTTCCATTGGGTCAAAAAAAAAAAAAAAAGTTGCAGAACACAGATTAACATTTGTTTAGTTGGAAGTTTATAGGAATATTGTGACCTGACCTAAGTGGAGAGCTGCAAGAACACAGTTTTCTGGCGTAAAAGAAGCCTGAATTCTAACTCGGGTGAGATGGTTCTTTGGGGACACTAGTCTACCATCTTCTCGGTCTGCTAGCCTTCCAAATAAAGTCATGATGCCTCACCCTAGTATCTTATTTATCAATTTCCTGGCCTCATATGTGGCAAGCAGTACAAGCCTGGGCTCAGGAACAAAAGCAAGGGGCAGGGCAATGTATATGATAAGACACTGCCATGGCGGTAGAGACAGGGAAGGACAGGGGCTCTCTGCTGCCTGTACTGACTGTCTTTGCAGGGAACCGCCAACTCGGGGGTCTCTGGGGGCATCTGTGGGGCCTGGGGACAGGGTGCCTAGTTTTTCCCTCATGCCTCATACTCTTTGAATTTTGATTCTTGTGATATCTCACCTTTTTATAAATTGAATCAAATTTTTTAAAGAAAAAGACCAGGCTGTCCACGTTGGGAGGTTGGGTGGAGTTGCTGAGGTCAGAGCTCAGCAACTGACTAGGACTCAGTGTTGCAGTCATACGGGAGGTGATTTGAATCTGGGCAGTGGGTGGGGAGAGAGAAGCAGGAATGTGGAGGCATGTGCAGAGATGCTGAGAAGATGGACCCACAAAGATGTGAGGGAGAGGGAGACCTCAGGATGGCTCTGAGGAATCTGGCCTGAACCATAAGTGGATGGATAAGCCATCTGCTGAGATGGAGGACAAGAGAGGAAGGCTAGCTGACTTTTGGGGCCTAAAGCCAGAGATGGGCAGTGGGGAGAGTAGAAGGTATCAGTTTGGAAAATGCCTTTTATCTCATTCTATCTTCTTTTTTTTTTTTTAATTTAAATTCATTTATTTTAATTGGAGGCTAATTACTTTACAATATTGTATTGGTTTTGCCATACATCAACATGAATCCACCATAGGTGTATACATGTTCCCCATCCTGAACCCCACTCTCTTCTCCCTCCCCGTACCATCCCTCTGGGTCCTCCCAGTGCACCAGCCCCGAGCATCTTGTATCCTGCATCGAACCTGGACTGGCGATTAGTTTCTTATATGATACTATACATGTTTAAATGCCATTCTCCCAAATCATCCCACCCTCTCCCTCTCCCACAGAGTCCAAAAGACTGTTCTATACATCTGTGTCTCTCTTGGTATCTCACATATAGGGTCATCATTACCATCTTTCTAAATTCCATATATATGTGTCAGTATACTGTATTGGTGTTTTTCTTTCTGGCTTACTTCACTCTGTATAATAGGTTCCAGTTTCATCCATCTCATTAGAGCAGATTCAAATGAATTCTTTTTAATGGCTGAGTAATACTCCATTGTGTATATGTACCNTTCCATATATATGTGTTAATATACCGTATTGGTGTTTTTCCTTCTGACTTACTTCACTCTGTATAATAGGCTCCAGTTTCATCCACCTCTTTAGAACTGATTCAAATGTATTCTTTTTAATGGCTGAGTTATACTCCATCATGTATATGTACCATAGCATTCTTATCCATTCGTCTGCTGATGGGCATCTAGGTTGCTTCCATGTCCTGGCTATTATAAACAGTGCTGCGATGAACACTGGGGTACACGTGTCTCTTTCAGTTCTGGTTTCCTCTGTGTGTATGTCCAGCAGTGATTGCTATCTTCTTATTTCATCTGTATTCTTATTTGTTCTCCACTCCATCTCATGAGAATGGACCCCTGTGTTTTCAGGAAAGAATATTCAGCTCACAAAGAACCAGCCTTGTTTCCAAGCCCCACCACAGCTGTGTGAGGTTGGGCAAGTCAAAATCCTTCTTAACTTCATGATTAAATGAAGTCATAGATAGAGAAAGAGTGGGTGGGCTACCGGAAGGGATCAACAATGAGACTGATTCCAATAATAATCATTGCCACAGAAATGATTCCTTTTTTCCCTAAGAATTTCATAAGCATACATAAGCAGAGTTATTTTTAAGTCTTCTTTGTTACAGTAAAAATAAAAGCTGGTCTTTGCTTCTGCAAAAGGAACCCTTTGGATCCTAAATAAATAGATTCTGGAATCCAGTATGTGCATGCTCAGTCACTTCAGTCATGTCTGACTCTTTGTGACCCCACGGACTGTAACCCACCAGGCTCCTCTGTCCATGGGATTTCCCAGGCAAGAATACTGGAGTGGGTTGCCATTTCCTTCTCCAGGGGGTTGTTTGAAATAGGCAAACCCCGAGAATTCCTGGGCAAACACTGGAGATTCCCTCAGAATCTCCAGGCAGAAGCATGTCTATGAATGAAATGCCAGGTAGACAGGCATCAGTCCTCAGACAGCAGAACCTAGGAGCTGACCCCACACAGCTGGCACTCCCTTCTGGGGGCCACCTACATAGAGGTCACTATGAGTGACCTCTACACTCAAGAGTTCTACTGATACCGTTGCCTTGAATTCCAAGTGCAACTAACAAGACATGCCTTGTAATTCCCGCTCACGGATGGAAACACGGAAGGTTGGAGAAGTTAAAGGATGTGTCAGGAGCCACACAATTCCACTAAAGGGCTAAAGCCAGAACTTGAACTTGGCTCTGTCTGAGTCGGTTATCCCAACCAATGTGTATGTGTGTTTGTCACTCAGTCATGTCTTACTCTTTCCAACCCCATGGACTGTAGCCCCCCAGGCACCTCTGTCCATGGGCATTCTCCAGGCAAGAATACTGGAGTGGATTGCCATGCCCTCCTCCAAGGGATCTTCCCAACCCAGGGATCAAACCCAGTTCTCCCACGCTGCAGGCGGATTCTTTACCATCTGAGCCACCAGGGTGGCCACATTTTCTCCCCAGTTTGTTTCTAATATGAAGCCCTCGCTAGGTGAGCACAGGCCACACCTTTCAGGGGTGGGGGCCCAGCTCCTGGGTCCTGCTACGATCTCATGGCAGTGGGGAGGGCAGGGGAACATCTGGGGTTTGCCTCTCCCTGCCAGCCCCTTCTGCACACATTGGATTTAATCACCAATTTGCCTGGAATAAAGAGACTCTGATCAGATGCTCCCGTATCCTTTGCTCTTCCTTGGAATTACATCAGCCGGTTCCCCAGTGTGTGCCCCCAGGCCCTTAAGCTGCCTTCTAGGGAAGCAAGAGAGAAGGGGTTCTGTGGTTTACTGAGTTTGGGGAACACAGCCTACTGTATTTCTGTTCGGGAAATTCATGAAAACGTTATTGGCTTAAGGGCTTGGAGAAGAACAGCAAGAGAAGCAACATAAAGTGAAGCAAATTAACCACATTTAAAGTGGCGTGTCTCCATCTCATGCCACCGAGGATCCCTAAAGCCAGGCTTCTGTGGAAAACCTCGCTGGCTCAAGTCTTTCCCCCAGTCGCTTTCTGAGGCTCGAGGGTGGCTGGCAGGGACTCATGAGGGCTGGCGCTGGAGGTGGGGTGAAGGACCTGTCACCTGGCCAGGGCCACAGCCCTCACGTGGCAGAGGGGCTTCTGTTTCTAATCTATAGGGTCCACGTGATCAAGTACTAAGGGGCAGGATATAGGGGCAGAAAAGGAGCTGAGGGCCCCCCTAAGGGTTCTTGGCTGGTTGCAGGAGCTTGGCAGAGGCCGGGAATGGACACTGCCACATGCCATGAGGAAGCATCACCCGGGCCCTGACACCTGGTCCAGGACTCCCCCAGCCCTGGTGAGCCTGACCCAGAAGCTAGGCCTTGCACTGGCTCTGCCTTGCAAAAATGCCATCACCCATCAATTTGTAGCTTTATTTCATGGCCTGTATGTGTCTTTGCTCTTCAAATTCTCCTTTTAGCCAATAATATCACCAGTTACCTCGTTAATCAATGAGTTAAATAAAATCTCTGACATTCATTTCATGTTTTTATTTATATTTCAGTTCAGTTCAGTTCAGTCGTTCAGTCGTGTCCGACTCTTTGCAACCCCGTGAATCACAGCACGCCAGGCCTCCCTGTTCATCACCATCTCCCGGAGTTCACTCAGACTCACGTCCATTGAGTCCGTGATGCCATCCAGCCATCTCATCCTCGGTCGTCCCCTTCTCCTCCTGCCCCCAATCCCTCCCAGCATCAGAGTCTTTTCCAATGAGTCAACTCTTCGCATGAGGTGGCCAAAGTACTAGAGTTTCAGCTTCAGCATCGTTCCTTCCAAAGAAATCCCAGGGTTGATCTCCTTCAGAATGGACTGGTTGGATCTCCTTGCAGTCCAAGGGACTCTCAAGAGTCTTCTCCAACACCACAGTTCAAAAGCATCAATTCTTCGGTGCTCAGCCTCACTTATTTATATTTAAAACATTTTAAAATATCCTTTAACATGTCCACTTATATAGCTCTAAAAATCTAAGCCATCGCCTTTTTACTTGATTTCTTTCATGAGTTCTCTTATTTCTTGACTTAAACATGCAGTACGTACTCTTTCTTATTTAACAATGAAAAGTATTTCACATTACAGATTTGGATCTGCAACCAGAAGAAAAATGACTTCCCCAAAGATAGCTTCACTCCCAGAACCTGTGACTATAATTTTATATGGCAAAAGATGTGATAAAGCTAAGGATTTTGAGAGGAGGAGCTTATCCTGGATTATCTAGCTGGGCCCTAAACGCCATCATTTGTATCTTTTCAAGAGTGACACTGAAGGAGATTTAATACACACAGAGGAGAAGGTGATGTGAAGACAGAGATAGGATGGAGCCACAAGCCTCAAGATCACTGGGGCGGATGGAAGAGACGCTCCCCTGCAACCCTCAGAGGGAGCACAGCACTGCTAACACCTTGATTTCAGACTTCTGCTCTCCAGAACTGTGAAAGAATGCATTTCTACTGAGTTAAGCCACCAGCTTTGTGGTTCTTTGTTACAGCAGCCACAGGAAGCTAATACCTCATCTAACACATATTTGGCCATGTTGCATAGATTTCCAAGTACTGGGTGGTCATTTAAAATATTTTCTAGGAAATAGAGGCCTCCAATTGAAGCTTTCAGTTACTCTTTGACCGAAGACATACTTAGAAGAAAATTCTGTTCCATTCTTTTTAAGTGGGCTTTGTTAGTTTCTATTGCTGACGATAATTAGCTATTTTTGATACTCTAAATTTGGCTTGTGCTTTCCCTGAATTTATCCATATTTTTATCATAGTTAAAATTTGTCATCAGTTTTTTAATGTTCTGGGGGATTAGAAAAGTTGTAAGAGATAATAAATAAATACACGTATACAGGAACTTGCCAGGTGACCCAGTGGTGAAGACTCCACACTTCAAATGCAGGGGGCCTGGGTTCAATCTCTGGTCAGAGAACTAGATCCCACATGCAGTAACTCAGACTCAGTGCAGCCAAATAAGTTAAAAAAAATACATACATACATATATTGTTTGCATCATCCACAGTCCTGTTTTTACCTACCCGATCTTGCTGCTGCTGCTAAGTCGCTTCAGTCATGTCCGACTCTGTGCGATCCCAGAGATGGCAGCCCACCAGGCTCCCCCATCCCTGGGATTCTCCAGGCAAGAACACTGGAGTGGGTTGCCATTTCCTTCTCCAATGCATAAAAGTGAAAAGTGAAAGTGAAGTCGCTCAGTCATGCCTGACTCTTCACGACACCACGGACTGCAGCCTACCAGGCTCCTCCAGCCATGGGATTTTCCAGGCAAGAGTACTAGAGTGGGGTCTTAATGCCAGATTCTCCTACTCTTATTAAGTTTGTGATCATTTATCTTCATATTATTAACAGTTTTTGCTTTCTAACTTTTAATACTATGCAATTCATCCCATATGATTTTGTGCTTCATTTTCTTTATATATTTTATCAATTTTTAGCTATCAAAATTTAGCCTTTGTGAGTTTTTTGGTTTTGCTTGTTTTGCCTTACGATTGCTTGAAAAGGGCTTTGTAAACACTTTTCCTTCATACTCCTGAACCACTTTGTTTTACACGTGCCTCATGGAAACAATACATAGCCAAATTTGGAGTTGTATTTATTCCTTTCTCCAATCTAGGAGCGAGCATGAGGTTTAATCCATTTACATTTATTGTCATAACTGATATTTTTGTGCTTGTTTTCATGGCTTTGCTCTATAAGATACTATTAATGATTTATTCTTCTTTCTTTTGCTTTGATTTTTTTTTTCTGATGGTTAGGAAGTGCTCCATACCATTTTTGAATCTTCTGGACACACTGGAACCCACCTACAGGTTCAAGAAGCCATCTCTCACTGTCACTTCCAGCTTTACTCTTGGTGTAGCCACCCTCTTACATATTCCTTCAACAAACATTTAATACCTGCACACTATGTGCCAGGTGGGCGCTAGGCCCCAGGAATCAGAGATGAGCAAGGATGGTTTGGTAAAGAGAGACACAGTAAGTAACTAGTCATCAAAAGTTGTATAAGTAATTATTCGATCAATAAGTACATAAATACAATTGTGATAACAATACAGCTACTTTCAAATTCTACTGATGTAGAGCATTGCAAGGAAATTGACTTGTTTGAAAATCAGTTCAGCTCAGTCACTCAGTTGTGTCCGACTCTGCAACCCCATGGACTGCAGCATGCCAGGCTTCCCTGTCCATCACCGTCTCCCAGAACTTGCTCAAACTCATGTCCATCAAGTCAGTGATGCCATCCAACCTTCTCATTCTCTGTCGTCTCCTTCTCCTTCCGCCTTCAATCTTTCCCAGCATCAGAGTCTCTTCCAATGAGTCAGCTCTTCGCATCAGGTGACCAAAGTACTGGAGTTTCAGCTTCAGTATCAGTCCTTCCAGTGAATATTCAGGACTGATTTCCTTTAAGATGGACTGGTTTGATCTCCTTGCAGTCCAAGGGACTCTCAAACAGAGTCTGGGTTTCTTCTTACAATCTGTGCTGCTTCTGGGAAAGGTGAGCTGTGCATAGGCCCTCAGCAGCATTTTAGACTCTGTCCTCTGTCTGGGGAATCCATTTCTGACTGATGCCTGGCACCCTCTCCAAGCAGCTAGTTGGTGCAGGGTTTTCTGCTCCTATATCTTGTGCCC
The DNA here is from genome assembly GCA_006410635.1 of Cephalophus harveyi. Classification (NCBI taxonomy): domain Eukaryota; kingdom Metazoa; phylum Chordata; class Mammalia; order Artiodactyla; family Bovidae; genus Cephalophus; species Cephalophus harveyi. Next base: position 66,629 of record SJYT01068125.1, read on the forward strand.
CTTTCAGTAGGAACCAGGAGGAAAGAATCCCACAGTCCTTACTCTTTTTTTTAGGAAGATGGAAAGTTTTCACTTCCAAAGAGCCCCAGAAACCAGCACAGCAACTAGCCATTGAAACACTGCCTTACCCAGTGTCTTTTACTCTACGCTGCTTCAACCCTTTGAGAAGAAGAGAGGACACTGGTAGTTAATACATTCTCATAGTCCTGACTCAGTCCTTAAGTTACAAGGCAAGCCTGAGTGAGTCCCTTCACCCATGACTCTTCACGACACCACGGACTGCAGCCTACCAGGCTCCTCCAGCCATGGGATTTTCCAGGCAAGAGTACTAGAGTGGGGTCTTAATGCCAGATTCTCCTACTCTTATTAAGTTTGTGATCATTTATCTTCATATTATTAACAGTTTTTGCTTTCTAACTTTTAATACTATGCAATTCATCCCATATGATTTTGTGCTTCATTTTCTTTATATATTTTATCAATTTTTAGCTATCAAAATTTAGCCTTTGTGAGTTTTTTGGTTTTGCTTGTTTTGCCTTACGATTGCTTGAAAAGGGCTTTGTAAACACTTTTCCTTCATACTCCTGAACCACTTTGTTTTACACGTGCCTCATGGAAACAATACATAGCCAAATTTGGAGTTGTATTTATTCCTTTCTCCAATCTAGGAGCGAGCATGAGGTTTAATCCATTTACATTTATTGTCATAACTGATATTTTTGTGCTTGTTTTCATGGCTTTGCTCTATAAGATACTATTAATGATTTATTCTTCTTTCTTTTGCTTTGATTTTTTTTTTCTGATGGTTAGGAAGTGCTCCATACCATTTTTGAATCTTCTGGACACACTGGAACCCACCTACAGGTTCAAGAAGCCATCTCTCACTGTCACTTCCAGCTTTACTCTTGGTGTAGCCACCCTCTTACATATTCCTTCAACAAACATTTAATACCTGCACACTATGTGCCAGGTGGGCGCTAGGCCCCAGGAATCAGAGATGAGCAAGGATGGTTTGGTAAAGAGAGACACAGTAAGTAACTAGTCATCAAAAGTTGTATAAGTAATTATTCGATCAATAAGTACATAAATACAATTGTGATAACAATACAGCTACTTTCAAATTCTACTGATGTAGAGCATTGCAAGGAAATTGACTTGTTTGAAAATCAGTTCAGCTCAGTCACTCAGTTGTGTCCGACTCTGCAACCCCATGGACTGCAGCATGCCAGGCTTCCCTGTCCAATACCGTCTCCCAGAACTTGCTCAAACTCATGTCCATCAAGTCAGTGATGCCATCCAACCTTCTCATTCTCTGTCGTCTCCTTCTCCTTCCGCCTTCAATCTTTCCCAGCATCAGAGTCTCTTCCAATGAGTCAGCTCTTCGCATCAGGTGACCAAAGTACTGGAGTTTCAGCTTCAGTATCAGTCCTTCCAGTGAATATTCAGGACTGATTTCCTTTAAGATGGACTGGTTTGATCTCCTTGCAGTCCAAGGGACTCTCAAACAGAGTCTGGGTTTCTTCTTACAATCTGTGCTGCTTCTGGGAAAGGTGAGCTGTGCATAGGCCCTCAGCAGCATTTTAGACTCTGTCCTCTGTCTGGGGAATCCATTTCTGACTGATGCCTGGCACCCTCTCCAAGCAGCTAGTTGGTGCAGGGTTTTCTGCTCCTATATCTTGTGCCCCTTTCAGTAGGAACCAGGAGGAAAGAATCCCACAGTCCTTACTCTTTTTTTTAGGAAGATGGAAAGTTTTCACTTCCAAAGAGCCCCAGAAACCAGCACAGCAACTAGCCATTGAAACACTGCCTTACCCAGTGTCTTTTACTCTACGCTGCTTCAACCCTTTGAGAAGAAGAGAGGACACTGGTAGTTAATACATTCTCATAGTCCTGACTCAGTCCTTAAGTTACAAGGCAAGCCTGAGTGAGTCCCTTCACCCTCTAAGACTTGGCTCCCGAATCTTGATGTGGCCAGACTGGTACAGTCAACAAATCACTAAAGGAAGCTCACAGGCCTTGGGTTTTGCCCCAGATCTAGGGGCAGCAGCAGAGGTGGCCAGGGGGGCAGGAATTAACACTCACTGGGAGACACAGTGAAAGCCAATTCAGGAGACATCCAGAAATCCCACAAGGAGAAACAGATCAAGGACCAGAGTCACTTGCCAGGCCTCCAGGGACACAAGTGGTTGGGAGAAGAGGCTGGAGCAGGAATCAGAGAGGTTGAGGGTGTCTGGGAGGCACACACAGGCCCATGGGCCTCTATGACAGTTGGAGCAGACAGTCTTAGGGCTGAGCCCTGACGCTGTGGTTCCCCGATCCTGATTCATCCTGGGGTTCTGGGAAACAATTTCGGGATGAGACCACCATGGTTTCCCCTTCAGCCCTCCACTGTGATCAATCATGGCAACTAAATTTTCCAGTGACGCTCCCCTGCTGATGCCAAACTGCAGTTTCCCAAGAGGCCTGCCCACAAGGAAGAGTTTGTGGATTTTGGGATCCAACCAAACCCACTGGGGTCAACTACATGGCCAGCTCTCATCAGGGAGAGCAAAACCCCAAGAGTGGGAGTCCCCGTGCAGGGTGTGGGCAGCTGACGAGAGTTCTTGAGACTCAACTCACTTGAGACACACTCTAGTCCCTCCACTGCAGGGTCCCAGGCCATCCCACAGCCAACAGGGCTCACAGAGAACAGAAGTGTCAGCTCAGCCACTGCACCTGTCCCTCCTCTGTCACCACGCAAGATGGCTCACCATCCGTCTCAGTCTTGCAGACAAATATATTGGGTTGGTCAAAAAGGCCATTCGGTTTTCTCCATAAGGTCTTACAGAAAAATCTGAACAAACTTTTTGGCCAACCCAATATTAGAGGATGAGATGGTTGGACAGCATCATTGATGCCATGGATATGAACTTGGACAAACTCCTGGAGACAGGGAGGGACAGGAAAGCCTGGCATGCTGCTGTCCATGGGATGGCAAAGAGTTGGACACGACTTGGTGATTGAGCAACAAAATATTGAAAGCACTTTAGCTCTGGGATACCGATTAGGAGACAGGAAGGGGAAAAAAATTCACCTACATAGTCTCCAGTTCTGCCTTTCCTCTAACGTGGTACCTAACAGGAGGCACCATTCAGAAGGAGAGTTAGCTGCTGGCTAAGATTTTCTTTTTATTCTTTTTTTAAATCTGGTGTTTATAATTCCAATTGGTGTAAAATTTCCTGATGGTTAACACATCACATTACTGACACTTTTGAATGAATGACTCATTCCCGAATAATTGACTAGCTTTGTAATTTGGGAAGTAAAATCACATTTATGAGTCCCCCGAGGGGAGGGTCTATATTGTTGTGCATAAAAAGTAGATAAATCATAAAATCAAAATCTGCAAACATTCCCATTAGCCTTTGTCCTTGCATTAAGGTAGTGCCTCTTAAATGCACACAGCTGCCTAGAATCACCAGAGTGCTTTAAGATCGGGTCCTGTTTTATCTTGATGGTAAAATTACATGTTGGTCACCGTAATCCTATCTGTGTCCAATGGGTCGGCCATGCTCTGAATCCCAGCCCCCATCCTCCCCGTCCCAGCCTGGCTGCTCAATCCAGTTCCAACCACCCAGCCACACTGACTTTGAGTGCTTTGTGGCCAAATGTGGAACCTCATCAAGAAGAAACACTCCCCAATTAAGCCAGATTCGATTACAAGCAGCACCCACAAATAATAAATAGGTGCATTGCCGATTTAGGGTTCAACAAACCCACAACATGATCCTAATAAGACCTGACAAGGGTATTTTTTTTTCAGTGGTTGAGAGTCAACTATTATTATTTTGTTTTAACTACACACATGCATGCATTTCTAAGCATATCTATTTTTAAGGGCAAAAAAAGTCTGTATGGAACCAAAAGGCAGACTCAAGCCTGCACTCTTTGGTGCCGATCTCTAATTGTATTTTTATGTGCTGTGGATTTGAAATCTAGAAGTCCTGGGATTTTAAGCCTCAAGTCCTTTTCCCACTTTTCCAGAGTACTGTAAATTAGTTTAGTATGCTTGAAAGAACCCCTAATTGTAACTGCTCTTGTTGACATATCAACTTGAGGCCGCACAGAGCTGGCTTTGGGACTGTTGCCCTTGGTTTTGTAGTTACAGTGCATTTTAAGGGCCTGACAGGTCCGGTGCTAAGATGTTCTGAATTAGATTTGAATTACAACCGCTAAATGCCCTTGTCAAAGATTGTTAGCCCTGACACTAGCCATATACCTTGAGCTGACTGTTCTGATGCAAGGCCGACGGCTTAAACAAAGACATGCCCCCAAGTTTCATTCCGAATTGTCAAAATGTAATTGAGTTAAAAAGAGCAACTACAGCATAAGAATTGCAATCTTTGCTGCTTCTTTTCACTTTGAAATAAATCCAGGGGACAATTTAGCCGCATCATAGGCGCAAAATGAGAAGAGCATTCTCCACCGAGATACAGCGCGCTTACAAAATAAAAATCCAGATCCCCTCCCTGTATCTCAGGATCAGAAGAGCCAGAGATCTTTCCAAATGTCTTTCAGTTGTGGACTCAGTCCTTCCCAAGTGAAAGAAAGGAAAATAGCCAGCCAGCCAATCGGCCCAGCCATGCCAGGTACGTGGCTGTCACCCCACAAACAGTCATGGAAGCAAACAAATGAATGTTAAGATAGACAGATCATGGGTGGGGAGATGGGACACTGGAGTCAGGCAGCCTGGCTTGAATCCTCTTCTGGCTGCCAAACGCGGGATTCAACCAGTGATTTGTCTTTTCTGAGCCTCCTTCTCCTCGTGGGCAAACATGGGGATAGCCGTGCCTACATCCTTGAGTGTTAATTGTAATCATGACTATTAAAGCACATTGCAATCACTTGATATATTTTCTTTCGTTTCTTCAGAAGATCACCCACAACAAGTCTTCACAAAACTACCCTAGGAACTTCCAGCCAGAAGACGTAGAGGAGCAAGGCCTGGAGAGGCTGGGAGCACATCCATGTGGGAAGCTGCTGGGGCCGGAAAGAGTGGTGGGGATCATGGTAGCTGAAGAACGCCTGCGCCAGCTAAAATTTCCCAAAGTCAAACTTCAAATATCTGGGCCAAAGCAAACTTTACTGCCAGTGGATTCAGCCAGGGCCAACAGTTTTTCCCTAGAAGGCTCATCTCTTCTTATATTTAAGGGAAATCACCAAGGAGAGTGGAAATCAGGCTGTTAGATAAAATACAGGATGCCCAATGAAATTTGAATTTCAGATAAATTAATTTATTAATATATGGACATCCTAAATATCACAGGGGCATATTTTTAAAATAGTCATTGTTTATCTGAATTTAAATTTAGGTAGGTAGCTTTGTCTCCTTTTGCTAAATATGGCAAACCCTGTTAGAAAAAGCCTGGAACCGGGAATCAGAAAAGACCAGAAAATGGTAACATTGACCCCGATTCACAGGAGAGGGAAGAAGACAGCACATCACACGGGACTCGGGACGCTGTGAAAGCTGGGCTAAGCTTCACTGCTGCTATTATTTCAAAATTCACGAGTGTCATTAAAATGCACCATACAAAAATGAGGCTGTTTCATTAGCAGAGTGAGAAGTCCTTCCCCTCCCTTGCTAAGAAAAGAACGCGGTGTCTCGACTCCGTGTGTTATTTCTTAGCAGGGATGGAAATAGCAAGTTATCAAATTGCACCGTTGGATTCTTGGACTTGGAACAATGAGCACAAATCTGGGCAGCTTAGCATGAAAAGAAATACCCCAGAGAAGACGTTCCGGTGGCTTGTTTGGGGGATCCCCTGTCCAGGGACAAGGGGGCTGTGATGAAAGATGAGGTTCTCTGTCTGCATCTGGAAAGGCCATTGTGTGCTTCGGTAGGGAAAAGCTGGAGGCACCCAGGAATGCTGGCCCTGGCGAGTGGACAAGAAGGGAGAAAAGGCAGGTAGCAGGCAGGGACAGACAGTTCGCTAAAGCTTGAGGGTTTCACTTGGCTTTCATCACTGATCCGGAGGACTGGGAGCAGCTGCCCTCTTCTCTTTAGTCTGCACAGAAATCTCTTCCATTGCTCGAAAATAAATAAAAGGAAGGAAAATTAATAATTTTTGTGGGTCGTGCATAAAGCCAAAAAGCAAAAATATCCTCCTCTTTGCAAAAAAGGGAGAAATGCTGAAATGATGAACTACGTGCCGGAAATTAACCTCCTGGCGCGCCCCATCGGATAAACAGGCTTTTATGAAAGTAAATTATTTCTCGGTTAGGAGAAGACTCAGACGGACCAAGGAGAAGGAGACATTTGTCTCCAGGCCCATAGGCTCCAGCAGTTAAGCCGCAGATTGGAGGGAACGAACTCAACAAGACATCCTCTAGCCCCTTCGTTAATTTCCAATTCCATTAAGAAGGCGATCCACTCGTTCATTCAGCCCCTTCCCCCACCTCCCTGGGCCTGATTCGGATGCGAGTTACAGCCCTGGAGTTCAAGCTGCTGCCGCTTAAGAAGGCTTATTTTGACACAGTAATTACAGGGCTCGAGCGATGCTTTACATTAGAGTATAAAACACTCATTAAATTAAAATTCTTCCATGAAATCATGAAAATAAACAGTCTGTCCAAACTGGCATCAACAAATTCACAGGGCGCCTCTGCGTTTTCTCAGGCCCAGGCTGCATTTAACCACGAAGTGTGAATGGCTCACATTCCTCTGAAGGCCGCATTCTGCTTCTTTTTAAGATTATTGCTTTAATTGTTTTTACAACTTGTAAGATTTTAAAGCTATTAAGCTTCAAAGTTGCGGGGGTGGGACAACTTGAAATGGGGACGCTTGTACCCTGATCAGCTTGTGCGGTGGGGGGGGACAAGTCACCCCTCCAAGCTCCCAGACGATTAAAATGGGACAATTAAAAAGCAAGGGACAAGACGGAATGGACAATTTTTGCATAAGCCCTTGAGGGATAGAAAATAAACATCACATTTCAAGGCTTTTAGACAGGAGAAGAGGGAGCAGCATGGTTCGGTGGAAAGAGCAGAAAACTTACGGCCAGACAACTGGATGTGAACTTAGCCACTGGCTTTTCTGAGCTCATGGTCCTTAAGTACGAAATGAAGACAAGTAAGCACGGTGAGGATCTCCTTATTGGTGGCAGTGATGTAGGGATGTTCTACAAACATCACCACAAACACTGAGTTAGCCAATATTGAACCACTGCTCTTGGGAGAAACATAGGGTCAGGCTCCCAAGAGCCTCTGATCACAATATTCTCATCAACTGATTACAAGCAACCTTGTTTTATGTGTGTTTCTGTTCAGAGACATTTTATTTAGCATATATTGCTGGCTCATTAACATTGAACTCACAGCCAACCTAACTCACGTGTGAACCAACGCACACGTTTTCTCAGTAAGACACCTCGCAGCCTACTTGATCTTGACACCATGACCCGTGGGGGCCACTATAACGGGGGAGTCATCAACAAAAGGCGCAAAGGTGCCCTGGATAGACTGCAGCCAGGACCCTTCTTTCCAGCCCAAGAGCGAAAACTGAAAGGCAGAGCATTGCCATGTGCAACCTCAGGCGTGAACATCCACACCCCAGGTGACCCGAGTGTTTCACCCTACCCGTGCCCTTGGAAGTGTTCCCTGCCCCGGGTTTGTCTTGGAGGTGACAGGTAAACTTTAGCACAGTAGCAAATTCACAGATAGGGAATCAATGAATAATGAAGGTTGGCGGTGCTGGATAAGCATGAGTTCTTATGGGGGTGTTCTTAAGAAAAAAGAGAGAGAGAAGGTAAACCCTTTGCCTTCCTAGCAGGGGCTTCAGGGAATGAAGATGGCACAGTGTCACTTGTATCAGGAAGAATAAATCTCAGCACTGCTCCCCGCCACCTACAGAGACCAGAGGAACAGAAGTCACCACAAAGAGTTTGTTCACGTCACAGAAAAGATGGATTTTAAGATGCAGGATCTCTAGCAGCTTGTTTTAAAAATATGTTGATGAGCCACAGGCTTTATCCAGAGCATAGGGGGAGAGGTTCTAGAAAGAGGACAAAACTGAAGCAGAGGGGACTTCCCTGGAAGTCCTGCGGTTGAGAATGCATCATGCAGTGCAGGGGATGTGGGTTCGATCCTCGCAGGGGTAATGAAGAGCCTACAAGCCAGGTAGCAATGGAGTCTGTGAGCAGCGCTGCTGAGCCGGGGCACCTCATCTAGAGAAGCCGTGCACCGCAACTGAGACCCGGCACAGCTAGATAAATAATCGGAGCAGAGATCCTTTGAGGTTTCTGGGGCATTCGGAGATCGTTGCAAGTAGGTGGGAGGAGAGCTTCTGAGAGGCACAGCCCAGGCGAGTTCTCCTAAAGAAGATGCATGTCTTCCCTGAACTCCCTGACTCCCATTCCCCTCCCACCCTCATCCCCCCACCATCCCATATTCCATTTCAAGCTGTGTGCATTCCTAGGCTGCCAGGCCTGCAGGTCTGGGTGCTCAAGTAGTACCTGCCTTTCTGGGAAGATGCAGGAGAATTCTAGGTTGCAGGAGGAACCATGGAGGTTGGACGAGAACGTAGGAGGTGAGATGGAGGCAACACGGAGAGGTGGCCGGAAGCAAAGCTTACAGTCGGCGAAGATGAGGAGAGACGCGCACCTGGACCAAGAGCCTCTGAGAAGTCAGACAGAGGGGCTGGGGGGAGGGGGGGTCCCCTCATTCATGTGGTGAGACTTGAAGCCATCCCCTTTAACCGTTCTAAGGAAAAGGGGCCCTAAGGGGCAGCCTTAGGAAACACCCATGAAGCTAATACTTGGGTGGCTATGAAGATTTAAAATAAATTCTCCAAAGTGCTCAGAACATAATGGAGCCCCAAAACAGCAGCATTGTATGTGTGCTGTCCTCAGTCACACAGTCGTGTCTGACTCTGTGCACCCGTGGACTGTAGCTCGCCAGGCTCCTCTGTCCATGGGGATTCTCCAGGCAAGGATACTGGACGGGGTTGCGATGCCCACCTTCAGGGGATCTTCCCAACCCGGCATCAAACCCAGGTCTCCCGCATTGCAGCCAGGTTCTCTACCATTTGAGACAGCAGGGTTGTAGGTGTAATGGTTAGAAATAAAATACACTGTCTCCTACATCTGCTTCTGTCCACTGCCTCTCATGGTGTGATAACCTCGCAGAACAGAACCTGAGTCTCAGCACTTTCTGGATACCTCCATGTTTAGAAGGAGATCCAGTACACAGCAGGGGCTCAGAAACATCCCCAAAGCAGAAAAGGATGCTGGATTTCGTGAAGACCATCACCTGCCTTCTGAAAGGAGGCCTTGCTTTGATAGAAAGAAATCTACAGGGCCCACAGCCTGGAATAGATGCCTAGTGTTTCCAAGACTGGTACCAGAAAATAACCTGAATTCTTATAGGGTCCCAGACTTTCCAACCAGGGTCATGAGGAACCCACTCGGGTGTCAGGTGAGCTCTGGGAACCAGGGGGGACAGGTGAGGCAGAGGGAAGATCAAGGAGACCCAGTTCAGGAAGCCACAGTCAATGTCTTCCACCAGCCACACAGCAAAGCTCTAAGCGTCTTAGATTATTCAAGGTAGTGTTCAACAAAACAGAGATCTCTGCTTTACAAATAAAATAATAAAACAGCGCATTCACACTGCTGATGGCAAATCACTTAATAATGGAGAGAAGAAAATTAAGAGAATGAAAGGGACTTGATCAAGCTCACAAAGCAAGAAAGGGGGCAGATGTCAGCCCCAGAGCCAGGCTCCGCTGCACCACAGGATGGGCCTCCTGGAGTGGAGCCATTTAAGTCTGCATCCCCTGTATTAGTCAGGATGGGCTAGACCAGGCTGCAGTGACAAACAAGCCCCCAGCTCTCAGGATCTTGAACCAAAACTCGGCTGCTCCCTGATACAAGCTCCGGCCAGCTCTGGGTGGTTCTCCAGCACAGCCATCCTCCATGGTGACTCAGGAGTCAGGAGGCATCTGTCCTGGGGCTTCACCACCTCACTGTATAGGGGGTTGGAAGCGTTGAGCACAAAATGAGATGGACATGTGTATACTTGCTGGTCTGGATGTGGATCAGAGCAATTTCGCTGAATAGCATAATGTCAATATTGCATGTGTGATCAGTTCTCGGTTGTGTCTGACTCTTTGTGATCTCACAGACTGTAACAGCCAGGCCCCTCTGTCCGTGGAATTTTCCAAGTAAGAACAGTGGAATGGGTTGCCATTTCCTTCTCCAGGGGATCTTCCCAATCCAGGGATCGAACCTGTGTCTCCTGCGTCTCCTGCATTGGAAGGTAGATTCTTTACCACTGAGACGCCTGGGAAACAATATGAAATTAATGCATCAGAAACTCTGACCCAAGAATTCCACATTAAGGAATCTATTTAAAATATATACAAAAAGTTGTGCACACAGATATTAAGCATAACATTTTATATAATAGTGAAAAAGTTTGAACTCTATTCAACAATAGGGAGCCAGTAAAGTTGAAGTGGTTGAATATTATGCTGCCATTAAAAGTGATAGCAATAGTTTGTCATGAAATGAGAACATGTTTTTGATAAAAATATTATAGAAAAATAACATTTAATTACTTTCTTCAATTTCAGTGTGTGTGTGCTAAGTCACTTCAGTCATGATAGACTCTGTGTCACGCTATGGACTGCAGCCTGCCAGGTTCCTCTGTCTATGGGATTCTCCAGGCAAGAATACTGGAGTGGGTTGCCATGCCCTCCACCAGCACATCTTCCCAACTCAGTGATCAAACTCCTGCCTCTTACATCTACCTGCATTGGCAGATGGATTCTTTCCACTAGTGCCACCTGGGAAGCCCCTTTATCATTACATTCATTCAGAAAGGATTTACTGATGGCATGGTACGTGTTGGGCACTCTGCTAAGATCTGGATGCAGTGTTGTCCATTTACTTATCCATTCATTGAAAATATGTTTTTTGAAAGTCTCCTAGTCAGGTAGTCTGGTAGGAACTAGGAAGCAAAATTGCCTGTAAGTGTGTAAGTAATACCAATGTGGAAAAAAAGGCTGGAAGGAAAATACACCAAGATGTTTATAGTGATTAACTCTTGGAGTGGGATTCTGGGTAATTCTTATTTTATGGTTTGCTGCTGCTAAGTCACTTCAGTCGTGTCCGACTCTGTGCCACCCCATAGATGGCAGCCCACTAGGCTCCTCTGTCCCTGGGATTCTCTAGGCAAGAATACTGGAGTGGGTTGCCATTTCCTTCTCTAATGCACAAAAATGAAAAGTGAAAGTGAAGAATTATTTACATTGTCCCAATTTTCTGCAATGGACATTTGTTGCTCTTGAAATTAAAAAAAAAAAAATGATGAATAGATGAAAATTTAAAATCAGAAGCCAGGCATAGTTGTGAACATGAGCTTGCAGAGAACCTGGCTTAGGAAAAACTGAGCTCCGAGGCCAGCATTGACCTCTGGCTCCAAAATAAGTCCCTGCTCATCTCTGCTTCCTTCTGATGTCAACGGTGTTTGCTTTCTCAGCGAAAGGGGTTTCCCTGTCCTTCTGTGCCATAACCAGTTTTCTCTTTGAAACAGAAAGATCACGTAACTTTTAAACAGATCTGAATTAGGGCCCTAACTCTGTCGCCTAATAGTCAGGGACCTGGAAAAGAAATTGTTTAAGCTCTCCAGGTCCCTACTTCTTGATCTATAAAATGGGATGATAATAGTTCCTCCTTAGCAGCCCCTGCTGGGTAAGTATGCAAGGCTCCTGGTTCATAACTAAAAGAGGTGTGTAGCATGTGTTACTTACCTCCCTAAGTATCCTTCTCCATCCACTCTGGGAAATGCTAGGAATTCTGATAAGGTATTCTAAAATGTCTTCAAGAATGATCGACGTGAGAAATATCACAGGAGTTCAGAGAGAGGGCCCAGAGAGGATACACCACGTTCTCTTCACAGCCAGTGTCCTTCTCCCTGCCCGCCCAGCCAGCTTAACGACGGCTTCCATCTTCCTGGTCTCAAAACCAATCCTTTTGAAACCAGAAAGCAATAGTTTTCCCAGTAATCTGAAGTTACAAGTTGGTGTTTTCTCCTCATTGAGTCAAAGGGCAATGCCAGTGACAAGGGAGTCTGGGAAAGTCATTTAAAACTGAAAACATTGTTACCCTGAACAGAACCCCAGGTTCTGTTTACAAGGAAGAAGTGAAGAGGGTTTTGAGTTGGCAACTGTGTCTGCTGTGATTTAATATCCTTTAACAGGAAAATGGCTGCAGAACTCTGTTCTCAAGAAATAATCCAGAAAGACTTGATGTATAAAAATGTTTATCACTGAATTATTTTTAATAGTAAAAAGTTAAAAAGCAACTTAGTATTTGAACAGAAGAGATTGGTTAATCAAGTTGTAAGGTACCTTCACTCAATAAAATATTATGCAACCACTAAAATTATTCTTAAGAAGACTAGGAGGCAGCATGGAAAAATGCTTATGCTCTCATGTTAAGTGAAAAAGCAGAATATCAAGTCACCACATACTTGTGGCTAAAACTATGTAAGATATGTACACACAAGGGAAAACACTGAAGGGAACTACAAAAAAAATGATAGCCGCCCAAACCAGGTGATGGTGTTGTGTATGGACAATTATTTTCCCTTATTTCAAAATTTTCTGCTATGTTACTCAATTATTTTTTCCAATAAAAAAGTTACCCATCAAAAATCAAATTATCCAAAAAGCCTAGAGGAAACAGAATGAAATATTTGTCAGACTCTTGAAAGGGTGGTTATTTTCTAAGCTTTGAAGCCAAGGAGAAAATTTGCAAAGGAAAAGACACACAGTCTGATGAAACAAAATATAAACATTCAGCCAAATGCAAGATTTAACCAATACACTTTATTTAGCAAAAGAAAATGTTTTAACAGGACACGCACTATGGGCAATGTTTTGTTGTAACCCAGTGCTAGCTGGCAGGGGAAATTGGCATGACCTTTTGGGAAAACAACTTGGCAATGTATCTTAAGAGCTGAAAATACAAGCCACAGATTTTGGCCTGGCATGACCACCCTGGAGACAGCATGCTGAAGAGACAGTTCTGTAGAAGATAAAGCTACATGCAGGTAGCTGTTCCTTGCAGTGTTGTTTATAAATGCAACTCTTGTAAAGCTTCTTGTCAGTGGCTTAGAAGAACATAAGTGATACTTCCTGCAATGTTCTTTAGCCTTATGATATGAAGACAATGCTGTAAACTGGAAATATGTTTTGCTATAACGATAGATGTTAAAAAGTGGAGTAGACAGGGCTGCGTGTGAGTCATCCTCGGTCACTCAGTCATGTCCGACTCTTTTGCGACCCCATGGACTATGGTCCGCCAGGCTCCATAACTGAATCATTTTGCTATACAGCTGCAATTAACACAAGCTTGTAAATAAACTACTTCAATTTTTAAAAAAATTTTTACAAAACAAAGGTAATTAGTGCTGGTTAGGACTAGATTTCATATTTTATTTATTTAATTAAATTTAAAAATTGAAACAATATAAAATATTTTCTGGTAAAAAGCTTTGCAATACTCACTGCATATCATTAACATTAATCAAAACTAATTTTACCTGTTTCCCTTTCCTTCTTTATTATGGCTTCCAAAAATTATAAAATTCATACATACTTTTCATTATCTTTCTACTGGGCTGTGCTGTTCTAGATGTTAATCTTTTGCTAATTATGTTTTATAAGAATCAGTTCTAGCTTGAAGCTTGTCTTTTCTTGTTTCATGATATCTTTGGATAATCAGAACTTCTCTATCTTTATGGTTTTTAGGTAGGGAGAGATTTCTTTAAAATGATCCCCAGAATCATAAGCCTTAAAAGAAAAGATTAGTAACTGATTTTATCAAAATTTTACTTTAAATTTTATTCCAAAACTTCAGAATATTTGCCTGTCATGTTAAAGTTCTTAATCTATCTGGGATTCCTTTTATCATGACGTGAGGTAGGGATCCGTTTCTTTATTCCAATATAAATTACCATTTGTTTTAGTCCCACGGATTGACCAGTCCAACTTTTCTTTCACTCAACCTGTCAACCTGCTCAATACCAGGTCTGCACAATGTGCTAATCTGCTTCTGGTTATCCCTTCTGTTTCTTTGTTCTGTTTGTCTATTCTTGTTCATTCACGCCATTGTTTCATTACAATCATTTAATACTCCTAACATCTGCCAAGGTAAGTTACCCTGACTTCTAATTCTTCTCCAGGAGGATTTTACTATTCTTGGCCTTTATAGCTTTTGTATAAATTTTGAAAATCAACTGTCAAATTTGTTTTTACATAAATAGCAGGGAAAATCTCTGGAAATTTGATAGAAATGACACTAGATCAATCAGTTTGGAAAGAACTGATGTCTATCGAATATTAAGTCTTCAATGGACATGAGTTTGAGCCAACTCCAGAAGACAGTGAAGGACAGGGAGGCCTGACCTGCTGCAGTCCACGGGCTCGCAAAGCGTCAGACACGACTGAGCAACTGAACAATAACTGCCTCTAAACATACTGTTCGGAGAAGGCAATGGCACCCCACTCCAGTACTCTTGCATGGAAAATCCTATGAATGAAGGAGCCTGGTAGGCTGCAGTTCATGGGTCGCTAAGAGTCAGATATGACTGAACGACTTCCCTTTCACTTTTCACTTTCATGCATTGGAGAAGGAAATGGCAACCCCCTCCAGTGTTCTTGCCTGGAGAATCCCAGAGACAGGGGAGCCTGGTGGGCTGCCATCTATGGGGTCACACAGAGTCGGACACGACTGAAGTGACTTAGCAGTAGCAGCAAACATACTGTTATGATTTCTGACTTTGTCTTGATCTATTTGGCTTGCCCTGATAGCTAAATTTCCATTGCTGCTGCAAATGATTACCTTTTACAACATTTTCTATTGGCTCGTTGTTAATATGTAAATAGAAATATAATCAAAATATGCATACATTGCTTTTAGATCTAGTTTATTGTTCTGCTCAGGCTGCAATACACAGAATGTCACAGACTATGTAGCTTAAACAAGAGAAATTTATTTTTTCACAGTTCTGGAATCTGAAATCAAAGATCAAAGTACTGCCAGAGATAGTTTCTAGTGAAGCCTCTCTCCTTGGATTGTAGACAACTGCCTTCTCACCACGTCCTCAAATTGCCTTTTTTCTGAGCATACATGGAGAAAAATCCCTGGTGCTTTTTTCCCTTCTTAGAAAGACACCAGATTAGTTCTCTACCCTCACGACTTCATTTAACATTAATTACCTCTTTAAATGATCTGTTCCCAAACACTGGGGGTTAGGGCTTCAACTTACGAATGGGGAAGGTGCGATTCAGACTATAACATCTGGAAAACTTGTTAAATCCCCTTATTTGGTCAGATAAATTTGTCCATAGTTTCTTTTAGATTTAGGACAGGAATGTCATCTCTGAATAAGGATACTTCTGTTTCTTCCTTTCCACTGTTTACATCCTTTATTTCTTTTCTTTCTGTTTTGACCAGGACCTCCAGCAAAGTATTAAACAGAAACAATGATGGAAAATTTTGTCTTTATATTGATTTTAAAGGGAATGATTTTTAAATTTTACTATT
Organism: Cephalophus harveyi; assembly: GCA_006410635.1. NCBI lineage: Eukaryota > Metazoa > Chordata > Mammalia > Artiodactyla > Bovidae > Cephalophus > Cephalophus harveyi. Next base: position 82,219 of record SJYT01068125.1, read on the forward strand.
GAGTTTGGTATAGGTTTTGGTAGATACTTTTTTCCAACTTAAGGACGTTCCTTTCATAACTGCTAAGAGTTTCAACCATAAATTGAATTTAATCAAGTGCTTTTTCTGGAAATATTGAGGTAACCCCATGGTTTGCTTCCTTCAAGCTGTTAACATAGTGAATTTTCCTAAGATGCTTTTTAATGTTGATTCAGGCTTGCCTATCTGGAAGACATCTGATTTCATCATGATTTGTTTTCTTTCCTTCAACATTTCTGGATTCAACTCATTAACATTTTGTTTAGGATATTTGCATTTTTGTTCGTGGACAATATTGACCTGTCCCTTTCCAAAACTTGGCAGCTTAAAACAATAAACATTCATTATCTCACAGTTTTTGGAGGTCAGGAATCTGAGCATGGCTGTGGCTTCAGTCTTATCTGAAGGCTCAAGTGAGGAAAAGATACTTCCAAAGAGATCCTAGTGAATTGGATCCGGAAATTAAACTGACCACAAGGAGTGAAAGACCAGGATCAACGGCCCCTCCCTTCCACAAAGCAAGGTCACCGCCAGCAGATTCCTCACTCGTCACCCTCCTCTGCTGTCGGCCACGAAGCGGGGAACCAGGGCTTTAGTGTTCCAGCAGCAACCGCTAACTGTGTGACTTGGGGGAAATCATTCAAATTCCCTCTCTTTTCTGGATAGAAAATACCTTTGCCTTTTGAAGACGCCCTTGCACGTGCCAGATCAGCCTCGTCTGAAAAGAAAAGGCAGAAAGAAAGGATAACAAAATGACTCTGTCCAGAGAAATGGGCTGGGGGTTTTGTCCCTGAGAAGCAGAGGAGAGAAAGAAGAGGGCTCTTATAAACAAGAATGATAGTATTCAGGGGACTTCGCTGGTGGTCCAGAGAAGACTTCGCACTCCCGATGCAGGAGCCTAGGTTTGATCCCCAGGGAACTAGATCATACATACTGCAGCAAAGAGTTTATGTGCTGCAGCTAAAGATCCTACATGCCACAGCTAAGACCTAGTGCAGTCAAATAATAAACAGTTGTTTGTTTGTTTAAGAATGCTGCTGCTGCTGCTGCTAAGTCACTTCAGTCATGTCCGACTGTGTGACCCCATAGACAGAAGCCCACCAGGCTCCCCCATCCCTGGGATTCTCCAGTCAAGAACACTGGAGTGGGTTGCCATTTCCTTCTCCATTGTTTAAGAATAATAGGGTTTAATTTTAAGCTCCTTAATATATAAGCAAATCTGACAATAAAATCTGGCGCATACTCAAAAGGCCTAGGACTTTGGATGTATGTGTCTGTGTGTCTGTCTGTGTGTGTGTGTCTGTTTGTGTGAGTGTAAACCAAGGAAAGGCACAGAGGCTCACAAGGGAGGCAAGCACACATACAGGAGAGGAGCAATCTCTAAACTGGGTCACATCAGTCGAGGCAGCAGCTCTGGGCTTGAAGGTAACATGGCAGCATAAGCCCCTGAGACCCCCAGAAACCTCGGCTGCACACAGAACACGGCAGGAAGCCTCGAGCCCATCCTTGTGGTTCTCGGGAGGCATGGAGTCCCAGCCAGTGTAGCCATCTGGGGGACCTGACAAGGTTTCCTGGAGAAGATGGCTTCCTGATAGCTCCTGTAGCTGGTTCCCTGTTCAGCAGCCTTTCTGCAGTGAAAGGGAAAGACGTGTGTCTCTCCACATGTGTGAAGAAGTCCTCTTCTCCCTGAGAAGCAGGACTCAGGACTAGAAACATCCTCGGGAAGAAAGCACAGAGTCTAGAGGGTGAAAGAGCCCCCTAGAAAGTGGCAGTTGCCAGGGAGAAACCAGGTTCCCAACAGCTTTGCACAGCCTGCTTCTGGAGTCTTCTCTCCTCTCTTGGCTTTGGCGGTCAAGCCATCCTGGAGCCCCATCTCCCCCATGCTCTGGGCAGAGGGGGCCTGGACTGGCAGCCTTTGAGCGGAACCAGAATCTCAACTTAAGGCCTGTAACAGCCCTGGAAATCCTAGGCTGCTGTCTGCAGCGAGCGCAGCCGCGCCTTGGTTGAAAGCCTGGGTCTGGCCTCCCCGAGAAGGGCTGAGGCAATCGTGGTGGCTGTGAGCATTCTTGGAACATTCTCTGCCAGAGCCCTCAATTATGGCTGCTGGGGCTTCGTCTGAAGCCGTGCCAGGAGATGGCCTGCCTCTGTAATTGTCCCCGTTTTATCTCAAGATGCAGATCTGGAGGCTGATCTCCCAGACTCATGAAGTTACCACCAACGCAATGCTTTTTCCATTTGTGTAAAGCAAATCTGAAACATATACGTACATACATTTTGTCTTGAACCTGTGAACGTGTACAGATCCCAGCAACTCCAGGAGGACTAAACTCCTGACCATTTTATTAATCCAGTTTGTGCATCCCAGATCATCTGGGGTGGAGGCAAACCTGTTTCAGTGCTCTGGCAATTTCAAGGGAATGTCTTTCACGCATCATGGTGTGTTTCCTCTGCTCCAGCTTCACAGGGGTGGATGGTGGCCATCATGAGGGAACAGCCACATTGTGCCCAAATCGTGCCATTGCTATGCCTCAGAGTCCTGTGAGCTGGCTTGTCATGTTCACAGTGCTCCCATCCCTGAGACCTCAGTATTTCATCTTCCTGCTGCACAAACTTGAAAGAGTCACAAACATGAACACATGGTGCCTAGAAGCAGTGTAATGCAGCCCAGCACTTCCCAGTCCTATGCCAAAACTGTGGTTCAGGGGAGGCTGATTAGTGGGCTTCCAAGCAAAATAAAAGGAAAGTATTTATTAAATGCTGGGTTAAAATTTTTTAAGAGTTTGAATCCTTGTTCTGCAGGACTTCTCAGAGCCTTTACTATGCCAAGATGCCTTGTGCATTTCTAAGAGGGAGATTCAGTGCACAGCGTTTGTCAAACTAAGGACCACAAAGCCCTTTTGTTTCAGGTGCAATGGGCATCAGTTGCTTTTACTTGCCCAGCATCCTTCCCCTCTTTCAGCAACTGACTTTTGTTTCCATAGTGGTTTGAAGGGGCTGAATCTGAACCTCTGTCATTTCCCTCATCAAAAAAGCCAACAGGTCATTCAGGGCTGGCCCAAAAGAGTCCTTCTTGGAAAGTCTTGCTGTCCCTACTTGTGAAGAAGTCCTCTCTTGTCGGAGCTACAGACTTGATAGAATCAGCTAACAATGGGCCTTAAAGCCGAGAGGTACCACATGGTCAGGGTCTTTGGATCAAGCCATGTCTGAAGCCACCTCTTCCGCAGACTCAGGATTGGGCTTTGCTCCAAGGAGCAGGAAAAGCCCAGCTGGTACAGAGAATAACCCAGGGGACAGTAGTGATACACACTTCACTTCAGAGAATGTTTATGATGCTTCCAGCTACGAGGAACGTTGGCCCCCCACTCAAAACGGCTTCACCAATAAAAAACATAGATTTTCTATCCAAACAGAAGCCCCTGTAGGTGGCTCCTGGACTGGTGAATTCAGATGCTTAATGTTGCATCAGGGAACTGATTTATTCCGTTTCCACCCAAGATGGGAGTCCCTTTAGAAATACCCCTTATGCTGGTGCCTAATCTTTCCAAGCCTCAGTTTCCTTATTTTTTCAGGCCCAAACCTCAAAGTTACCCTCAATTTCCACCCCCTTTCCTTTCCCATCTGCATCCAACCCATCGGTAAACCATTGGAAATATCTGTCTAAACTATCTTCTCACAACTGTTGTCCAAACCACCCTCATCTCCCACAGAACTCCCATTCTGTGGGTTGCCTTTTATTTTCTTATCCTTTGAAGCACAAGTTACTTTAATTTTGATGAGGTTCAATTTATCTGTTTTTTTTCCTTAGGTTGCTTCTGATTTTGGCATCATATCTAAGAAAGCTTTGCCTAATCCTAGGTCACAATGATTTATTCTTGTATTTTCTTCTCACATTTTATAGTTTTAGCTCCTGCATTTAAGTCTTCAATCTATTTTCAGTTAACTTTTGTATATGGTGTGAGGTGGGGCGCTGACTTTGTGCTTTTGCATGTGGATTTCGTGTTGACCCAGTACTGTTCATCAAAGACACTATTCTTTCCCTCTTTGAATTGTTTTGACATCTTTGTGGACAATCAATTGACTATATATTTGAGAGTTCATTTCTGGGCTCTCAATTCTATTCCATTGTTCAATATATCTGCTCTCATGTCGATGCCATACTATCTTAACTACTGTAGCTTTGTAATAAGTTTTGAAATTGAGAGGTGTGAGTTTTCCAACTTTGTACTTCTTTTTCAAGACTGTTTTGGCTATTATGGGTCCCTTAAATTTCAATATGGATTTTAGGATCAACTTGCCAATTTGTGAAAAAAAACACTGGCCGGAATTTGGATAGGATTTGTATGGAATAGATCAATTTATATAGTGTTGCTATCTTAAGTCTTCTGATCCATGAACACAGGATGTTCCCCCATTTGTTGGAGTCTTCTTTAATTCTTTAAACAGTGTTTTGTGGCTTTCAGTGTGTATATTTTACACTTTATATTAGCTTCTCCCTAAGTGTTTTCTTCTTTCTGATGCTATTCTAAATGGAATAGCTTTATTAATTTCATTTTTCATGTTATTCACTGCTACCTTGTAGAATTACAGTTGAATTTGTTTATTGATCTTTTATCCTGAAATGTGATTAAAGTTGTCAAAGAATCTTAATGAATTTTCAGAGATTTTCATATACAAGATCATGTCATTTGCAAATACAGATGATTTAATTCTTTCTAATCTGGATGACTTTTATTTAACTTTCTTGCTTAAGTGCCCTGGCTGAATGGTTGATGGGCTTCCCAAGTGGCTCAGTGATAAAGAATCCACCTGCCAATGCAGGAGACATGTGTTCATTCCCTGGTCTGGGAAGATCCCCTGGTGAAGGAAATGGCAACCCACTCCAGTAATCTTGTCTGGGAAATCCCACAGACAGAGAAACCTGGCAGGCTACAGTCCATGGGGTCTCAAAAGAGTCGGATACAACTTAGTGACAGAACAACAACAAAAATGGTAAACAGAATTGGCAAGAGCAGATATTCTTGTCATATTCCTGATCTTAGGGATGAAATATTTAGTTTTTCACTTATTAAGTATGATATTAGTGATGGGATTTTCATAGATGTTCTTTGTCAGGTTAAGGAAGTCCCTTTCTACTCCTGGTTTGTCGAGAGTTTTTATCATGAAAGAGTATTGGGTTTTGTCCATGTTTTTTCTGTACTTATTGAGATATTCATGTAGGTTTTGTCCTTCATTCTATTGATAAGACAGATTTTGAATGTTGAACCAACCTTGCATTCCTAGGATAAATCCCACAAGGTCATAGTATATAAAAATCTTTATATATTGCTAGATTTGGTTAGCTATTATTTTGTTGAGCATTTTGCATCCATATTTATAAGGGATATTGATCTATAGTTTTCTTGTAATACCTGTGTTTAGTTTTGTATTAGGCTAATACTGCCCTCCTAGTATTAGTTGGGAAGTGTTCACTCCTTTTTTTAGAAGACTTTGTAAAGAATTGATATCAATTCTTTTTCAAGTGTTTGGTAGAATTCACCAAGTAAACTGATGTTTTTGTTTGTGAGAAGTTTTAAAATTACTAATTCAATCTCATTGCCTATTATAGGTCTATTCAGATTTTCTGTTTCTTCTTGACTCAATTTTGATAGAGTGTTTCTTGCAACCTGTCCACTTCACCTAAGCTACCTAGCTTGTTGGCATAGTTATTTATAGAATTCCTTTGTAATTCTTTTTATTTCTGTAAAGGTGGCTGCCATGTCTCTCTTACATTCCTGATTTAGTAACTAGAATTTTTTTTCTTTTTTCTTGATCAGTCTAGCTAAACATTTGTCAGTTTTGTCGATCATTTCAAAGACCCAAGTTTTGACTGCATTGATGTTTTTCCATTATTGCTCTGTTCTCTATTTCATTTATTTCCTTTCTACTATTTATCATGTTCTTCCATCTTCTTGTTTTAGGTTTAGTTTGCTTTTTTCCAGTATCTTAAGATAGAAGTTTAATTTATTGATTTTAGATTTTTTTTAATATAGACACACCTATACATCTCCATCTAAACACTATTTTAGCTGCATTCCTATGCTTTAGTATTTTGTATCCTTTCATTAGTCTCAAGGTATTTTCTAATTTTCCTTATGATATAGTCTTTGACCCACTGGTTATTTAGGAATATGTTGTTTGATTTCCACATATTTATTAATTCCCCTAATTTCCTTCTGTTATTGATTCTAATGTTATTGATTCCACTGTGGTTGGAGAAGATACTTTGTATTATCCTAACCATTTAAAAAGTTATTGAAGCGTGTTTTACGACCTAGCGTATGGTCTAATCTAGAGAATATTCCATGCGCACTGAGAAGAACATACATTCTTCTGTTGTTGGGCTTTATGGAAATTTGTTAGATCTAGGGACGGGGGAGCCTGGTGGCTGCCGTCTATGGGGTCGCACAGAGTCGGACACGACTGAAGCGACTTAGCAGCAGCAGCAGCAGTTGGTTTATAATGTTGTTCAAATCTTTTAATTTCTTGTTGGTCTTCTGCTAATATAGCTTCCACCAGAGCAAACTGGTGACTGGGGCCCCAGTAATTTTGTCTTACCTCACCTGGGATAGAGCTTCTACCCTGCAAATGCAGCTAAGTGGAGGAGGAAACCCCCAGAACTCTTAGCCATTCCTGCCTGGACTAGAACCTTTGCAGCACAGAGCTGGGGAGATGAGAAATGCTAGTGGCCTGTCCCTCCTGAGGATATGCTGTAGCCTCAACTGAGAGCTAGGGAAAGAAGGATTGATCCTGTGTTCTTGGCTGCACTCACCTAATTTAGAGGTTCTGTCATTCTAAGTTGGGAATAGGGAGCTTAGAAATTAATTAATTAAACTGAGTCAAGAAAAATTAAATGTGCATTAATTTTTTAAACACCATCCTTATAAGAGAAGGGGGACAAAAAGAAGCAAATGTAGAAAAATATGAAAGCCTATTGAAAATGTGTTCATTTCCCCAGTACCCCTAGGGAGGAGGGAATGGATTGTACATCCATTGTGACAATTTAATAGATTTTCTGAAATAAATGTTTCTGTATTTTTTGTATGCCTTAGAACAATTTGCAGAGATTTTCATGGTTGTATTTTGTTTTGTTTTTAATTTTCAACAGTTCCTGTTATTTCACTAGGGAGAGCATTTGCAGAACTCTTCACACTACCATTCAAGAAGCCATGTTCTCTCCCATGAATTTTTGCACTGTCTCAAAACTGAGTTCCCCATTTGCACCCCTATTCCTCTACATCTACTTCTACCAACAGCCAGAGAGACTCTCAGAAAGGATAAATTCCTTGCTTATCACTTCCCAAAGCTTTCCCGTCAATTTTAGAATATCAATGACTTCCCAGTTCCAGAATGTTTCAACTACTGCCTATCCTTCCAACCTCATAACACATCATTTCTCTCCTCATTCTTTCCATATGAGCTGTCTTTCAGACCTCAGACTATGAAAGACTGTTTCCCACCTCGGGGCTTTGCACTTGCTATTCCTTCTGCCACTAACTCTCTTCCTTCTAATTGTCATATCCTTGGCTGTTTCTTGGGCTTCCCTGGTGGCTCAGAGGGTAAAGTGTCTGCCTACAATGCAGGAGACCCAGGTTCAATCCCTGGGTAGGGAAGATCCCCTGGAGAAGGGAATGGCAACCCATTCCAGTACCCTTGCCTGGAAAATACCATGGACTGAGAAGCCTGGCAGGCTACAGTCCATGGGGTCGCAAAGAGTCGGACACGACTGAGTGACTTCACTTTCACTTTCTTTCTGGCTCCTTCTTGGCATTCAGTCTCAGCTGAGATGTCATCTCCCCAAAGAAGTGACCAGCCAGTCTATCAAAATTGCTCTCCATCCACCCAAGTCTGCATGTCACTTCCCTCCACCATGTTGCCTTTGTCCATTTTCCCCACGGCTCCTCCCACTCCCCAAACTTGTCTCGTTCACATATTTGTTCACTTTTGCATCCCCAGGTTTCCACCAGTAGAGAATCTGAAGCCCTGTCAGCCTGGTTCCCACATTTTCTTCAGTTCTTGGAACAACGCTGGGTACATTGGAGGGGTTTGGCAACCTGGCAAACTTAGCACTAGAGTTTATACTCCTTTCAGGTCATTTGACAAATGTGATAGTTGATTATATGCATCAACTTGGCCAAGATACGGTGCCCAATTGCTTAGTCAAACATCAGTCTTGATGTTGCTGTGAAGGTATTTTTAAGATGTGGTTAACCCTTAAATAAGAAGATTTTGAGTAAAGATTAACTTTTAAATCAGCAGACCTTGAGTATAGCAGATTACCCTCCATAAGGTGGGTGGGCCTCATCCAATCAGTTGAAGACATTAACTACAAAGACAGGTTTCCTGAGGAGGAAGAATTCTTCTAGACTGCCTTTGGACTTGAGAATGGCAATATTAACACATGCTGGAATTTCCAGCTTGCTGGCCTGACCTGCAAATTTTGGACTATCAATCACAAGACAATGTCTTAAAATAAATCTCTCAAAAGATATATATATATATATATATATCAGTTCAGTTCAGTTCAGTGGTTCAGTCGTATCCGACTCTTTGCGACCCCATGAATCGCAGCATGCCTGTCCATCACCAACTCCCAGAGTTCACTCAGACTCACGTCCATCAAGTCAGTGATGCCATCCAACCATCTCATCCTCATCCTCTGTTGTCCCCTTCTCCTCCTGCCCCTATATATATGTATATATACACACACACACATATATAATATATACATATGATCACATATATTCTATTGCTCTGGAGAATTTGGACTAATATGATAAGGGTCAGCCCTACTTTAGGAGAGGGACTAAAATTCCTTGAAGGCAGGAACGATGACATACCACTTTCTCCATTTCTATGTGTCTCCCCAGCACCCAGCATGACACCAAGTGTACAAGCGCTCTTCCATGAGGCCTTGATGACTTGACTAATAAATCAACAAATATCTCTGGGTCTCTTTACATTGTAGACCTTTCACAGCTGCACAAGAAAGGGAAAAAGAAAATCTATCTGTGAACCAGGTTTCCAATCTGTTTCCTTTAAAACCAATGAAGTTTATATTATATGGGAGCCCCTTAAAAAGAGCAGGCTTTATCCCATTGAAATTGAGTCTGTAAATGCAAAACATTAAAAAAATATAATGAATTGGTATTTGATATTCCTATATTTCAATATTCCTTTGATATGCCAATATGAAATTTAAACTGCTGGGGTTTTATGCATTCTTTGTCTTTCCTTTGATTTGGCGCAACTTGTTGCTTTGAATACGTTTGCTTTAATCACTGGACCATGGAGCAGGAGGGATATGTGTCTTGTTTGGGGAGGGGCTGGAGTGGGGGTTGGTGCAGCCATCTGGGCGCAGAAAATGACTGCCTTCTGCAAATCACTGCATCTTCCTGCTGGAACGCGGCTGATGGGGATTGCCAGGCCCACAGGGAGGGGTGGGCTCCCCTGGCCTTGATCCAAGGGGGACACTTGAACTTCTACCCTACAATTCAAAGGCAGAACAGCAGAAAGAGCAGCTGCGGCTGGGTCCCTGGCAGGTGTCAGGACCGGGGACAAGATCCTGGGACATCTGACTGACGGCTGATCTGGAACGTGAGTGCGTCTCGTGTCCACTGTCACGTTCTCTGTGGGGGGTGGGGGGTGGGAAGATGGGGGAATTAACCAGGCAGGCTTCGACTAAAGAGAAGACATGATTTTGATTTTTGCGGGATGGCAATGGTGACAGTGTTGATGATGTAAAGCATAACAATGTAGCTGCAATGGCCCACAGCTATGAAGCCTTAACTACACGCCAGAGAGGGGGCTAAATTCTTGAGAAGGACTGTCTCGTTTTACCTTCAGAATGGTTGTGTCTCTTTGCATTCCCCAAAGCAGACCCTGAGACCAGGACTTGGGCGCAGTTGTTTCATTTGGAGGTTGTCCCAGGAAGAGTAAAAAGGAGACAGAGGAGCCGAGCAGGGCAGGAAGGGCGGGCTAAGGCATTAGTCACCTTACAGGTACTGGGGCTCCACCTGCATGGGGATGCACCTCTAGGAAATGATGGGACCACCTCAGAATCGTTGCATAGGAGGAGGTGGAGGCTGCTGCATTCAGCCCCGGACCCGCACCCCCATTGGCAAAGGGTTTCTTCCAGGGTGAGAACTCCCCTGCAATTCTGAGTTGCAAGGGCCAGCTGGGGACAACCCCCAAGGTGATCTGGAGCCAGAAAAGGCCCTCGAGCAGAGCAGCAGAGTGACTGCGCCTCTTGAGAAGGAGAACCATCCTCCAGCCGGATGCGGTCCACCACAGCTCAGGTGAACTTGGAGATGGGCTGAGAAGGTCCAGGACTCAGCATCAAAGGATCTGTCACAGCACTTCTTGGAGAAGTAGTTTATTAACCCCATTTGCCACAGATGAAACTTAGGTTTAGAAAAGTGACCAGCTCAGGTCCAAGTTTTTCTGGCTAGAAAAAGTACAGAAAGTGAAAGTTTATTAGATGCTCAGTTGTGTCCAACTCTTTGCAACCCCACGGACTGTAGCCCTCCAGGCTCCTCTGTCCTTGCAATTCTCCAGGCAAGAATACTGGAGTGGGTTGCCATTCCCTTCTCCAGGGGATCTTCCCCACCCAGAGGTCAGACCTTTATTCACCACCTACTGTGTGTCCGATGTGAAGCTGGCAGAATGAAGATAGAATGAAGACAGTCCATGTCCCCAAAGGTCTCACGCTGGATGGAAGCAAGCCACCCCCAGTCCTGAGTGACATGGGTAACCTGAAGGTAAGTACAGAAGGAACATGGGGGAGTCCTAACTTGGCAGGTGGGAGCAGGAAGTCCCTGGAAGAGGTGACATATGTTTTAGGGGTGGATTTTGCTGTATATAGTTTATTTATATACCAAGCAGTCTTGTTTATTAAAGAACAATTGAACAAATTTAGAAAATATGGAGCCACCCTTCCCACCCTCAGTAACCCTGCCCCCATCTTAGAAGGGGTGAAGATGGCTGGGGGCTCGCCACCCTGACAGCCTGGCTGCACCTTTTCTAAGCACAAGTTACTCTCAGAGGGACCCCAAGCAGCTTGACAGACTGGCATGAGGGTAGCTGGCCTGGAGTTGCCCCGAAAAGGGACAGACAAACGAAGAGTAAGGATTCAGAGCTGGAAGTCCTGACCCCCAAGCCTGGCTCCATTGTGTAACCAACCACATGACTTACCTTTCTTCCCATCAAACCTGACCGCCCAGCAGATCGAGGGCTCTACACCCTTTCCAAGTGGCCAGGCACCATTCCAAGTCCCCACTGTACCACTCAGGATGCTTCTGGGTGCCGAGGATGGACCTCAACCCAGACTCATTTGGGCAAAATGAGAGTTGATGGGTGCCTCTAAGGGAGTTCAAGGGTGTTTCCAGTTCTGGGCATAGGCTGCCTGGGAGCCTCATGGTGTCAGAGGAACACAGTCCTCGGTCTGGACTCTGTCCCCCCTCCCCATGTGGGTTCACTCCACACAGCTCTGGATCCTCAGGCCACCAGTGCAGCCAAGGGACGGCCGCCTTCTGGAAGGTTCCAGCCCAAGGTTCCCATTGGCCAAGCTGGGTCCTGTGCCAGAGGGAGGCTGGTCTCCGCTCCGCCTGGCCTGCTCGCTGGCGGGCTCAGCCTCAGCTGAACCCTGTGCAGTGAGAGCAGAGAGGAGCAGGCCCCCAGAGAACTCGGGCAGCTGATGCCAAGAGGACACACGCGTACAGGGCAGAGAGGGGAAGTGGACTCACAGGCAAAATGCCAGGTGCCACTCCCCTCACCCTTCCTCAGAGAGGAAGAGGAAGAGGTGTCCTCATGGTGTGTGTGTGTGTTTGAAAGGACATGTGTGGGCTTAGTGTGGGGTGGGAGTGACCACCTGGGTAGGGGGCTGCAGACCAGTGATGACGGGTGTTTCAGGGCACGGGGGTGGAGGATGAGAGGAGGGAACGGATCTGAGTGTGGCTGCAAGTGCCCGTGGTGGGAGGGGTCTGGCCAGCCAGGAGGACCCAGGCAGGGAGTCCTGCCACTCCACCGCCTTTCTCTGAGGCTGCCAGATGGCCCCAGGAATGTGAAGCAGCAAGTGGACACCCCGGGCCACCCACATGCCCCCCCATTAGACTGTCGGGATGGGCCACGCCACCCAAGGCTGCATCTGGGAAAGACCCGCACCATGGTCGGCCAAAGGGCTCAAGGCCCCCATGCCACCCGTGTCCTGTGCCCTCATCTCCAGGACAGCGCAGCAGGGAGGAGGCCAGGCCATCACCATCCCCTCCCAGAAGAGGGGCCCTGAGAGCAGGTGGCACAGAGCGGGATCTCAGCGTCTCCCGCCCAGGACCCCTGGTCCGTCAGTACTGCCACTTTCCTAAGACCAGACCCCTCGCTTTTTCCACTGAGGGTTTCAGCCTCTGCGGGAAAGATCAGCTGAGTCTAGAGCCACCCCCAGACTGGAGACTCATCCTTTGCTTTTCTGTAAAGAGCGCCTACTATGCCCTCAAAGTGAAAGTCGCTCAGTCATGTCTGACTCTTTGAGATCCTGTGGACCCTCTGTCCATGGAAATCTCCAGGCAAGAATACTGGAGTGAGTCACCATCCCTTTCTCCTGGGTGTCTTCCTGACCCAGGGATCGAACCCAGGTCTCCTGCATTGCAGGCAGATTCTTAACCACTGAGCCAGCAGGGAAGCTGTGTGTGCATGTGCTTAGTCATGTCCAACTCTCTGTGACCCACAAGGCTCCTCTGTCCATGGGATTTTCCTGGCAGCAATACTGGAGTGAGTTGCCATTTCCTTTTCCACATTGGTGCAGCAGTAAAGAATCTCCCTGCAATGCAGGGGACCCAGCTTCACTCCCTGGGTCAGGAAGATCCCCTGGAGAAGGAAATGGCTATCCACTCCAGCATTATTGCCAGTAAAATTCCATGGACAGAGGAGCCTGGCGGGCTACATTCCATGGGGTCACAAAAAGTTGGACATGACTGAGCACACCCCCACACACACCATGCCTTCAGGCTCCCGAAGTCTTTATAGGGCAGTAGGAAAGCCAAACCCAAACAAACATTCTATAAAAGGAATGTGGCTTGGGCTGGGGCAGGGGTCCCCAGGATGGCTTGGGACAAGTAGTGGGCACTGGTGGGGAAACGTTCATGCTCCCAGGGGGGTGTCTGCGTGTGTGTGTGTGTGTGTGTGTGTGTGTGACGGCCAAAGGGCTCAAGGCCCCCATGCCACCCGTGTCCTGTGCCCTCATCTCCAGGACAGCGCAGCAGGGAGAAGGCCAGGCCATCACCATCCCCTCCCAGAAGAGGGGCCCTGAGAGCAGGTGGCACAGAGCGGGATCTCAGCGTCTCCCGCCCAGGACCCCTGGTCCGTCAGTACTGCCACTTTCCTAAGACCAGACCCCTCGCTTTTTCCACTGAGGGTTTCAGCCTCTGCGGGAAAGATCAGCTGAGTCTAGAGCCACCCCCAGACTGGAGACTCATCCTTTGCTTTTCTGTAAAGAGCGCCTACTATGCCCTCAAAGTGAAAGTCGCTCAGTCATGTCTGACTCTTTGAGATCCTGTGGACCCTCTGTTCATGGAAATCTCCAGGCAAGAATACTGGAGTGAGTCACCATCCCTTTCTCCTGGGTGTCTTCCTGACCCAGGGATCGAACCCAGGTCTCCTGCATTGCAGGCAGATTCTTAACCACTGAGCCAGCAGGGAAGCTGTGTGTGCATGTGCTTAGTCATGTCCAACTCTCTGTGACCCACAAGGCTCCTCTGTCCATGGGATTTTCCTGGCAGCAATACTGGAGTGAGTTGCCATTTCCTTTTCCACATTGGTGCAGCAGTAAAGAATCTCCCTGCAATGCAGGGGACCCAGCTTCACTCCCTGGGTCAGGAAGATCCCCTGGAGAAGGAAATGGCTATCCACTCCAGCATTATTGCCAGTAAAATTCCATGGACAGAGGAGCCTGGCGGGCTACATTCCATGGGGTCACAAAAAGTTGGACATGACTGAGCACACCCCCACACACACCATGCCTTCAGGCTCCCGAAGTCTTTATAGGGCAGTAGGAAAGCCAAACCCAAACAAACATTCTATAAAAGGAATGTGGCTTGGGCTGGGGCAGGGGTCCCCAGGATGGCTTGGGACAAGTAGTGGGCACTGGTGGGGAAACGTTCATGCTCCCAGGGGGGTGTCTGCGTGTGTGTGTGTGTGTGTGTGTGTGTGTGGGGGGACATGCAACAGTAGACGGGGAGTAGGGGGATGCCGGGGCGGTGGTCTCAGGGTCATTCCACACCCTCTGCCCTCCTGACCAAGCCTTGGCTCTGACTTGGCCTTGATCACAGCCTCGGCCTTGATCCTAAAGACGAGAGGAACACAGAGGGCAGAGGGGCGAAGCTTGTGACTCAGCCAATTTGTCCTGCCTGGCTCGGCACCAAGTAGGATCTAGAGCACATGAAAGGATGCATAAACTGTGATAGAAAGATGACGTGAAGAAATCAGCTCAAGGGAAACAGAGCGGGAGGAAGAAGATGAAGCCCAGAGCCAGATCAGAAGAGAATGACGAGGCTGAGGTCCCCGAGCGCTTGGGCCGTGGTAGCTGGCAAGCTGGACCTGCATCTTCCAAAGAGCCCAGCTCCATCAGAAGTCCTGTCACCAGGAACCGCGATATTCAAAACAGATGGAAAGGGGGCTGCTCCGGGTTGGGGAGGGGAGCACTCCAGGGCTGAGCTCCGCAGTCTCCATTCCCACCATCCTCACAGCTGCCCTGAGCCACGCCCTCCGGCCCCCATGCTCCGGGCCCTACCGTCTAGAAACCTCTACACTGACTGGTTCTGTCTCCTTCGCACTCACAGCAAACCCCCAGGGCTGGAGAAGCCCAAGGTCTGCCTGAGACTGAAGGAAGAGAGACATGTCTACAGTGGGTGCTCACAGGACATGCTGCCCCGGGCTGATCACAGCATCCTGACAACACAGAACGGGCTTCTAGGGCTCCGTCCCTGTCCTGTGAGGTCTCTGCAGAGCCAGGCACCTCCCCATCCCATGAGAGGGACCCTGTCCTCCGCCCATCAAGCGGGAACACATAGAGGGTGACAGCCCGGGACCCAGACCCATGCCTGGCACTGCCACCTCTCTGAGGGCTGTCCTTTGGAAAACACGAGTGTGTTCAAACCACAGAAGTGAGAGCAGGGCTGGCCAGCCCACAGCCAGCCAAGCTCACAGTCAGAACCGCTCATACCGGGATGTCCAGCACCACTGACCAAGAGTAGCCTTGGGGACCACAGACCACCAGGTCAGGGGCTTCCACCCACCCTGGAACCCAATGCACGTGGCCTAAGAGGGCTTCTCCCTCCAGCACCACTCGGCCGCCCCTTCCACTCTTCACACCCCGTCACCCATGCAAGAGCGCATGTGCTCGCTGACCTGGGTGCTGACCTCTCTCTGAGGTCATCTGGAGCCCCCGCCCTGTTCACCGAAGCTCAGACATGACTGTCCACTCCCAGGGGCAGGGCGCAAGGGAGTTAGTTCCCTCGGACGGCTCACCGGGCACTGGGCATCTCATTGTTACCCTCCCTGCGGTGCGCACACACCATTGACGGGAATTCCTCTCCTTGAATGGTTTGCGTTGTCAGAGGGTAAAATCTGATGCGTAGCAAATGACTCTGAGTTCACCAGTAATAACCCCCGGGAGACCACGCTGAGGAAGTTATCTGCTACCAAATAATAAAATATCTCCATCTACTCTCAGAAGCTTTGGACGGCAAAGAGAGACCGCCATCACCGGGGGACTCTGAAAACCTTCAGACAGGATCTGTCTGGCTCGCCTGCCTAATTCACAGTGACTTAATACATCGCAGGGAAGGGGGGTGGGGCGGGGCCAGGAAGCCAAGCACAGCCAGATTTCCTCCATATAAAATACCTTCAACTGAAAGATTTAACAACAGTTCAGCTGGGGGGGTCGGGGTGGGGAGGGTGTGAGCATACACACAGATGCAGGATGTACCTTGGTTTCAAAACATCCTTGAAAGTATGAGGGAGGAGAAAGATCCCCCACTTCAAATGAAGGAAATAGGTAGATCGCTGCCCTGGAGGACTGCAAGTTCTTTGTTTCCAACCCCTTTCCCTGGGGCATGCTTTTTAGAGCCCCAGAGGCCAGGGTGTAGTGTGAATCACACACTCTAAAAGGGAAAGAGAGAATGTTCCAGTATCAGTGGCTCCAAGTGTCCCAGGTGGTCCAGTCTGTCCCCCGAGTCCTCTGCACTGCCACTCCCATGCCCCACAGCCCCACAGCGCTGACCACGTGTCCCCAGACAGGAAGACGCTCAAGGAAATTCAAGGAAAGGAAAGAAATTAACAAGACTTTATGGAGCACCTGCCTCACATCAGGCCCTTGCTGGATGCTGGAGAGACCAGGCTCAACAAGACCCAACCTGTGTCCTCAATGAGGGGAGATGATTATCAGTCACTGAGAGGCTGCTGCCTTAGCCCCTGGGCTGGATACCACTCACAGAGCACCTCACTTGGTCCTTGCAACAGCTCCCGCAGATAATGATTATACTCATTTTACTGCTGAGAAAATAAAGGCTGGGTGAAGCTAAGTCACTTCAAGCCCAGGAAGCCAAGAGAAGAAGGAGACAGATGCTGAACTGAGCTACTCTCCCCAGAGCTTGTCTGTGCTTTCTACCACCTCAAGCAGCCCTTTCCCATAATCCCAAACCCAAAGCTACATTGCTGAGCCCCAGATCATGTCAGGCCCGAAGGTACCACCACACATGGATCACATCTCTTCCACCTCCTGATCATCGACCTTTCCAATCTGTCCACTCTTAGTTTCCACTGCCAAAGGCATAGACCAGATGCCCATGGTCACAGTCACAAAAGGCCACCAAGACCTCCCAGTGAGTCTCTTGGCCTCTGTTCTCACTGGCCCAGTATCCACACCCCAGCCAGCACGGTCTCTGTGAAACAGCCCATACAACGTGTGTCTTCGGTTTAAATGCTCTGCAGGCTTCCCATTGCCCTGGAGATAGAATGTCCCACCTTCAAGGACCCACATGATCCAGCCCAACTTGACCTCCACCCCCTGAATCATGCTTCAGCACTTTTGCCTTCCATCCATTCTTCCAAAATGTGCACTTCCTTCCAGCCTCTGAGCCCTGGCACATGCTGTTCCTGGGCCTGGAATGCTATTCCCCTCCATGAACCAACATTTCTTCATCTTGCTGGGAAAGGACTGAAGCATCCATACTGAAGTTCTCTTTTCTCCTAGAACCTGGCTCTTTTCCTTAAAGCCCTCATCAGAAGATATAAGTATCCATTTTCCTGTTTATATATTAAATACGGTCCCCTCCACTGAGCCTCTGAATTGGTTCTCTCTTTCACCATGGAGTTCTTCACATTGCACAGAGTCCGTGCCAAATAAGTGTGCTGAGTAAATGTGCAAATTTATCTAAAGGGATAATAATGCCCATCTCCAAGGCACGTCCTCCATGAACGGTGACAAAGGAGTGGTGTCATTCCTTGTCACCATGTCTGAAGCAGCCACCACCCACTGGGCAGACTCGACAATCCTGATGGGATTCTGATGAAACAAAAACCATGCTACATCCACCCCACGGACTACTCCTCCATCATAAAAAAGAACCAGCTTGGATGAATCTCAAGGGCATTGTACTGAGTGAAAAAAAGCCCGTCTCAAAAGGTTATATACCCCATGGTTCCTCAAGCTGACCAAATTATAGAGATGTAGAAACGATAAGGGCAGGTGAGGAGGGGGAGCATCACACATGAGGAAGGTGGGTGTCGTTCTCGCAGGGAAGCAGGAGAGAGTTCCTCGAGGTGCATCGTCTCGATCCTGACCGTGGTGGTGGTTACACGAATCTACACATGGGATAAAATGTCATGGAAGATACACAAAGATACATGAAAATAGAGCCACATGAACATGTGTTAAACTGGCAAATCAAAAAAAAAGGGGGGGGAGAAAATCCAAGCAAAGCCTGGAGTCCACCTCCCTGCATTGCACCAAATCATGTGCTTTGATTACACATGTGAGTTGTCAACATTGACAGAAGCTGGGGGAAGGGGGTGCAGAGGACCTCTTGGGCCTATTTTTGAAACTTCTTGTGAGTCTATAATTATTTCAAAATAAAGAGTGAGAAAAATTTAAATGAAAATGATTGAATTTATGGGCCAGCCAAGGCTCAGACTCTCCATACTTACGTTTTCCCCTCCTTCCTTGGGACACCGGGTGACATCTGCCTTGGGAGCTACCTCCCAGCCGGGAACATGCAGAATGCCCAGAGCCATGGACCAGGCTCCCACAGGAGGAAAGGACTAGAACCCTGAAGCCTACCCTTCGACGTGGTTGTATAACACACACGTAAGTCAGGCACCCCAGCCGGTGTCTCACTTTTGCATCATAGTCTGAGGGAGGATCCCAAACTTTTCTGGTGATCTGAGGTCTAGTAAGAGAAAACACTCCTCTGAGAAGCCCTACCTCTCCGTCTTGGAAGGAGCTTTTTAGGAGATGGCCACATGCAAACCTCACCCTGGAAACCTCCCTCGTAGACCCATCCTGACAATCAAGGAATGAAAAATCTAACTGAACCGTTTTGTCCCAAAGCGTCTATCCATCAACTGTGTCACAGACCACAGGCAGCAAAGCGGCTGGCTTTTGCTAAGGGTGAAACTTTGCCCATGCTGGCTGAGTTAGACCCTAAGACAGATGCATATGGAGGCTACTTGGGTTTGTGACTCAGGGATGAGATGGCGAGTCTGGTTTGAATTTGGTCCAGGTTTTGGTAGGGGAAAGTGAAAAAGTACATTCCCAGCTTGTGGCCACACAGTAAGCAGAGGCTGTGTCTACACTAACACAGGGCCACGGGCACAGTGTTGCCTTAACCCCTAGCTAGACTGAGCACTGACGTCTCCACGTCAAATGCTGGCAAAGACCAGGGTCTCTGGGGTGAACCGGCTGCTGAGCTGGCTTGGAATAGAGTGGGCACTGGATGGTCTCAGTCGTGTCCTAGCCTCCGCTCTGCCCCTAATTTACCACGGGACCCTCTATGAACCCCTTCCCCTCCCTGGGCCTCAGTTTCCCCATCTTCCAAGTGCCCCGACTTTTTTGAGGCCGTCCTTAGAACTAAATATTTATCTGCCCCAAGGTTTTTCAGTCTCAGCCCTATGGACACTTTGAGCCCGAACATTCTTTGTTGGGGGAGAAGGGGTTATGGTGAGCATAGGAAGACATTTAGCAGCATCTCTGGCTAGTACCTACAAGATCCTAGGAACACTGCCTCACCGGTCCCCCCACTCTGGCCCCCGCCATGGTGGAATGATCCAAAATGTCCCCAGACATTGTCAAAAGTCCCCTGGGGGTAAGATCACCATGGGTGGAGAACTCCTGCCCTGGACTCACAGACACTCAAATCAAGAAGGAGCGGGGAGTCCAGACCCTTACCTGATGGCAGAGGCCGTGCAGCTCCTCTATCAGACCGTCTTCCTTCCAACTCAGCTCCAACATCCTCTGCACTGGGAGCCCTGAAGCAAGGTGCTTCCCTCCAGGGCAACACTCTCCATTCAAAAGGGCTCTTTGAATTGAACTGCAGCATTCATCGCTATTTAGAACCATCCAGAACCAGTCTGCACCCTCCCTCCCTTGTGTTCCAGGCCACTGTCTATTTGAAGAAAACCATAATTGCCCTTCTCGTGTCCAATGCCACACTTGGGGGAGGGCAGGCACATGCAGTGGGAGGACTGAAGTGGAGGGGAATAAGAGGTGAACCGCATCTGGCTCTGGGAAGAAGAACCCCTCCTTCCCCACACTCTAGAGCCTGACAACCACCAACAGCAGCCAACAAAGGTCTGCCCAGTCCTGGCTATGGTTTTCCCAGTGGTCATGTATGGCTGTGAGAGCTGGACTGTAAAGAAAGCTGAGCACCAAAGAATCGATGCTTTTGAACTTGGGGTTGGAGAAGACTCTTGAGAGTCCCTTAGAATGCAAGGAGATCCAACCAGTCCATCCTAAAGGAGATCAGTCCTGGGTGTTCACTGGAAGGACTGATGCTAAAGCTGAAACTCCAATACTTGGGCCACCTCATGCGAAGAGCTGACTCATTTGAAAAGACCCTGATGCTGGGAAAGATTGAAGGCAGGAGAAGGAGACAACAGAGGATGAGATGGTTGGATGGCATCACTGACTCGATGGACATGAGTTTGGACTCCAGGAGTTGGTGATGGACAGGGAGGCCTGGCATGCTACAGTCCATGGGGTTGCAAAGAGTCGGACACAACTGAGTGACTGAACTGAACTGAATGTGATGGATTTGCTAGGTTAACACCTGACCCCGGCAGGCCACTAATAGCCTCCCTGGGTACAGCATCTATCATTTGCCCTGCCCTCCATATGCGCCCATGTGAAGCCCTAGAAATGAGAATAAACTAAAATCAGTGTATAAATAGGTACCGTTCTTTCAGGGCTCTCCTCTCTCTCCCCACAGACTTTTACTGCATCTAAAATGCCCTGATTTGGAAAAGAAATAGTCACAAGCTACCTAGTATGGGTGGCTCGGAAAGTCCTCTATGTCAGCAGGAACAAAGCCTTACTAGCAGGGTTCTCCTTGAGCACTCCCAGCCTGAACTCCGTCCTCTCACCCTGCTCCATCTTTCTCCTTGGCACTCACTGTTCCCTGGCAGGGAGAGCAGGTCATATTTCTGTATCTCATTCCCCCTGCAATGTCAGCTCCATGAGGTGGAGTCTCTGCCTTGTTTACAGCTATCTCCCCAGTAACACGAGTAGAAGGGTTATACACTCTTGCTACATGAATGCAGAGACACTGGGCGAGTCTTCACTGGGGGAATGGCCAGTGGAAGGCGGCCAAGGGAAGATTAAGGATGTAGCCTGAAGCTTAAGGAGCCCAGTGGCTGGCATAGTGTGGACTGGGGTGAATAGTGTGACATTTAGAACATTGGTGCTTGGGGCTTGAGACACACGGAGGTGGAAGGAGAAGGCATAGAATGCTAGGGTTGGCAGCAAACGTGGAGGCTCCTTGGGCTTCCCTGGTGGCTCAGGGGTTAAAGCGTCTGCCTGGAATGCAGGAGACCTGGGTTCGATCCCTGAGTCAGGAAGATCCCCTGGAGAAGGAAACGGCAACCCACTCCAGGACTCTTGCCTGGAGAATCCCATGGAGGGAAGAGCCTGGTAGGCTACAGTCCATGGGGTCGCAAAGAGTCGGACACGACTGAGTGACTTCACTTTCCTTTCACTTAGAGGCTCCTTATGCAGAGGGGATAATATGTTTGTCAACTACTATGGCAACACAAATCAGGACATGAATTGATGTATAAACACAACTTTGAAAAGCATTTAATATATTTTAATAAACGTATGTGTATATAAAAAATGGATGATATTAATTGTAGTAAGAATGGCTCAAAAAATCATTCTAACAATTATTCAATTGATGGTTGATTCTTTTAATTCTTTTATTGAAATATAGTTGATTTATAATGTTTTATTAGTTGGCCATAAAGTTCATTTGGGTTTTTCTATAACATCTTATTGGACTTTTTGGCCAACCCCATAGATTCCTTTCTAATATTATTTTCCATTATGGTTTATCATAAAAATGGACAGTTGATTTTAACAATTGTTGGGCAATCCCTTGACCTGGCTGTTATGAACTAAATTGTCGACAGCCCCATCCAAGCCGTGATTTGACACAGGGAATGCTCCCCTCCTAGTGGGCCCTGGCTGCTCTCATGAAATACCCTGGACTGAGTGGTGTATTTCACCCAGTATTCGTTTATTTCACGCAGCTCTGGAGGCTGGAAGTCCCAGATGCTGGCAGACTTCGCTCCTCCTGAGGCCTCTCTTCCTGGCTTGGATGCTCGTGTACATTGTGTGCAGACAGGACCCCTCGCCGTGTGAGCAGAGATGGAGCTCTGGTAACTCTTCTTAAAAGGGCACTAATCCCACCATGGGGGCTCCACCCTCATGAGTACATCTCAACCGGATCACCCCTGAAAAGCCCCACCTCTTAACACCATCACATTGGGGGTTAGGGCTTCAGTATACCAATTTGTGGGGACACGTTCAGTTTGTAACACCCCCAAACTCTCTCAGTGGCTTGCCACATTGAGAGACACTGGGACCGTGGTGTCCGGCAGGTGGACACCCATTTGTGTGACAAGATCAGGACATCTGGCCCCATGTAACCCCACCATGTCCCTAACCTCATCTCCATCCTTGTCTCTCATCCCACCTCTGTCTGCTGCACCCCCTGCCTGGGGTCCTCTTCTCCCGAGTGTGTACATGCATCTTTACATGGGAAACTCATTGAGTTTTCACTCAAGGTTAACTTCCCAGTTAAACTTTGTTTTCCAGTGAGTCAGCTCTTCACATCAGGTGGACACAAGTTTGAGCCAACTCCAGGAGGTAGCGAAGGACAGGGAAGCCTGGCGTGTTGCGGTCCTGAGGGCTGCAAAGAGTCCAACACGACTGAGTGACTGAACAACAGCAACAGCAAACTTTCTTTGGCCGCCCGTCCTGACACTTTCCCATCCTCTGCCTCGCTTTCTCCCTGCACGTGTTCCCAGCTGACCTTCCACACACGATGAGTCAAGAGGGAATGAGGTCACTCTGTGGGGAGCCAAGTGAGTGCCAGGAAGCGGCCCAGGGCCACCAGGAGAAAACCACTCACCAAGGACTGCTGGGTCCTCCCTCACAAACGCAGAACAGGATTTTAAAA
Source organism: Cephalophus harveyi (assembly GCA_006410635.1). Classification (NCBI taxonomy): domain Eukaryota; kingdom Metazoa; phylum Chordata; class Mammalia; order Artiodactyla; family Bovidae; genus Cephalophus; species Cephalophus harveyi. Next base: position 104,997 of record SJYT01068125.1, read on the forward strand.
GGAAAGAGGAGGGCAAAGGATAGGAACTTTCCTGAAGGCCCAGCCTTCCACCATGTCCTTTTCATTCCTTGTGGACTATTACACAGCTATTTAAAAAAATGAGATAATGCTATTTGCAGCAACAGGGACAGATCTAGGTATTGAGTGAAGTAAGTCAGACAAAGAAGATGAAATATCCTATGACATCCCTTATAGGCAGAATCCAAAAAGAAGGGATACAAATGAACTTATTTACAAAACAGAAACAGACCCACAGACTTAGAGAGCAAAGTTTGGGGTGGACATATATGTACTGCTAGATTTAAAATGCATAACCAGCAGAGTCCTATTACACAGCACAGGGAACTCTGCTCAACGTTATAGGGCAGCCTGGATGGAAGGGCAGTCTGGGGGAGAATGGATACGCGTATATGTACGACTGTATACCTAAAACTGTCACAACATTGTTAATGGTCTATACTCCGGTATAAAATTAAAACATTTTTTTTTAATTACCTGTGACACAGGTGTTTTCAGTCCCACAGTTCACAGGTGAAATCCAAAACTGGGAGAGTTAAAGCTCCAGGTCACAGAATCATTAAACACGAAGTCTAGAGCAAGCCCAGGGCAGCCCAGCTCTGAAGCCCGGGTCCTGCCTCTGCGCAGCCTCTGCATCGGGGAAGCGATGAACGAGGAGGACAGAAACCAAAGCTTCTCGACCGCGAAGCCTTCTTCCATCCATGTCCAACACGGGGATCCAAACGGTCGGGATCTCAGAGCCTTCAGAGAGAAGTCTGTGGCAAAGCCCTGACAGTCTGGAGCCACGAGCTTGCATCCTCCCGTGGAAAGGAGCCCAGGGCCGGCGCCCTGCTCTGTGTTCCTGCCCGTCAAAGCTGTCGACTCCCATCAGGACCGGGCCCCTGACAAACAAAACCCAGGCCCTGCCTCGGGCTGGTTTCAGATTTCTACAACACAGTAAATCGGCGTGTTTTTATTTCTCCATCTGTAAACATCTCTCCATCTAATACGGTAACTGCTGTTTATACAGAGCTATAAAAACAGAGGTCAGAGCACAATAAGATTATAGTCTTACTTCAATACATCCAATCCATAATAAAATAAAATCTTACAAACGATCCAGAGGACCCGTCGAGGAGTCCTTGAAGAATTAACGTCTGTTGTATGGAAGGGTTCGACTCGGGCCTGATATTTTCCACAGCTGTCAGGACCTATTTAAAAGGCAATATCCTTTCTCTGGCATTTGATTTAGACTCTGTTTATACCATGTGGAGGATTGTTAATTCCGCAACATCTGACTCAGGGCTGTTTGATTACCCCGCGCCCACAGCCAAGGGGACGGTGCCTGATGCAGTGTGAGGTCGTGCGGCAGGACCAGGGCCCCACTCTCGCCAGGCCCCCGAAGCTGATGAGGTGTGCCTGGTTGGGGCGGGGGGGTGGGTGGGATCCCGCAGTGCGGAAAATGAGAGTCCGCTTTCCAGGCCGAGTGACTGGCGGCGAGGGGAGCTTTGGCCTGAGACGGACAGGACGCGGCCCCGCCATGTGCCGGCCACAAGCTGGGGCCAGGTCATTTGTTACTTGCAGAGTCAGTTTCCCAGGTAGTAAGCCGGGAAACCAGCCTGCACCTTACCAAGCGTGTGCTCAGTCACTAGTCGTGTGTGACTCTTGGAGACCCCATGGACTGCAGCCTGCCAGCTTCCTCTGTCCATGGCATCTTCCAGGCAAGAATACTGGAGTGGGTTTCCATTTCCTTCTCCAGCATGGTGTGATCAACTGAATTATGTCCCCCAAATTCATATGCTGAAGCCCCAACCACTAGCCCCTCTGAAGGGGACTGTGTTTGAAGACAGGGCCTTGAAGAGGTGGTTAAGTTAAAATGAGGTCATCCCAGTGGGCCTTCATCCAGTCTGACTGGTGTCTTAAAAGTAGAGGACACAGGGAATTCCCTGCTGGTCCAGTGGTTAAGACTCCACGCTTCCACGGCAGGGGCCATGTGTTCGATCCCTGGTCAGGGAACTAAGATCTCACTTGCCACATGGCTTGGCCAAAAAAAAAAAAAAAAAAAGAGAGAAAAGAGGACACAGACACGTATAGGGGAAAGAGCAGGTGAGGACACAGGAAGACAGGCATCCACAAGCCAAGGAGAGAGGCCTCGGAGGAAACCGATCCGCTGCTCTCACAAGTTAGGGCTTTAAAACGGCACACATTTATCCTCTTACAATCCTGGAGGTCAGAAGTCCATGATGGGTCTTACAGGGCTCAGACTCGGGAATAAGCAGGGCTGGCTTGTGCCGGAGGGTGGGGCGGGGCGGGGGAATCCACTGTCTGCCTTTTCCAGCTTCCAGGGACCGCTCGATTTCCTTGACTTGCAGCCCCGTCCTCCGTCTTCAAGACCCGGAAAGGGTAGGTTCTAATCTCTCTCCCGACTCTGCCTCCCTAGGCTGGCATGTGGCTTTCCACGGACTCTGCTCCCATTTTTGCCCCCTTCACAGTATCTCTCTCCCACTGAGCAGCCCGCACATCACACTTGTGATACGTAAATTGGATCCTGACAATCAGTACCTGGGGGTCAGGGAGTCTGACTCCCGGACACTGAGATGGCCTCAGGGTGGACAGACCGCCCCTCAGGCTCCAGCTCCTCTGGCCTCCCCTCCTGCCAGTCACCCCTGCTGCCTGTTCCCCCCACAGTGGCCCATGCTGTTCCTAGCCCCCCACCCCCCGGAACCTCCTCACCACTCACAGCTCCCTGGCTGGATCTCCATCCTGGGCCATGCTGGATTCCAGGATGCCTCCATGAGAGTCAATTTCAGGTAGCCCAGTCCTAGGCTCTTACACCTACCGTGACTTCCACTCTTGGGAATGTGTCTTAGGATTTTTTTAGACAAAAAGAGCCAGTAAGATACACACACATATTATGTGTCTATATACGCTGTTGTTTAGTCATGTCCAACTCATTTGTGACCTTATGGACTGTAGCCCGCCAGGTTCCTCTGTCCATGAGATTTTTCAGGCAAGAATACTAGAGTGGGTTGCCATTTCTTTCCCCAGGGTTATCTTCCCCATCCAGGAATTGAACCCGCGTCTCTTGCATCTCCTGCAATGGTAGGTGAATTCTTTACCTGTATAGGCTTTTCTGCTGGCGTCCTGGTAAAGAATCCGCCTACCAAATTCAGGAGACGAGAATTCAATCCCTAGGTTGAGAAGATCCCCTGGAAGAGGAAATGGCAACCCACTCCAGTATTCTTGCTTGAAAAATCTCATGGACAGAGGAGCCTGGCAGGCTACAGTCCATGGGGTCACAAAAGAGTCAGACTCGACTTAGTAACTAACAACAAAATACACACATAATTGCAGCTTGCATGATTATGGAGACTAGCATATCGAGCATATGGAGGGTGGGCTAGCAAATTGGAGAATCCAGGAGGATGACGACACCGTGACTCAAGTCCAGTGGCAGTCTTGTACAGAGTTCCGTCTTCCTGGGGGAAGTCAGTGTTCAGTTCTAAGCAGGACTTCAACTGATCAGAAGAGTCCCCCCCACATTAGGAAGGACAACCTGTTTTACTCAAAGTTTGGCAATTTAAATGTTACTCTCATCCCCAAACACCCTCACAGAAGCATCTAGAATAACATTTAGCCACATAGCTAGACATATCCAGCCAAGTTGACACGTGGAGTAACCATCACAGCAGGTAAAAACATCCCTGCAACAAGCAGCTGATCCTCACACAACGCATCAGCTTGAGCTCAGGGTCTGCCCCCATCACCGCTCACCAGCTGTGGGACCTTGGACAAGTCAGCTTCTGTGTCTCGGTCATGCCCTGCACTGATGATGGATGCAAGGGTCTTGCACCTTTAATGATGGGTGCAAGAGTCTTGCACCTTTAATGATGGGTGCAAGAGTCTTGCACCTTGAGGCTGGGACATGGATTGCAGGGGAAGGTGTTAGTAAGGGCTTGTCAGGGTTGCCAGCACACGGGATGCCCAGGAAACACCAACGCTCAGCAGAAGCAGCACAACCTTATTGGCTGCTGAGCTAAGGGCCTGCCCTCCACCCTCCACTCCCCTGTTCCTCATCTACTGGTCCTCTCTGCATCTGTCTCACTCCTGACTTTTGCTGAACTGTTAGCTCAATCCCCAGCCCTCCTCCTTGGGGGCAGATCCATCGCTGCTGATGACCCAGTCCATTTGCTTCATCAATCACTAGCTTCTGCTTCAGCCAAGCCCTTTGGACCCCTCCCTGATATCCGACCACGTGACCACCAGCACCACCCACCTTGAAGCGGATCCCGTTTCCCCACCACACACATGAACCCAATACATACACACATATAATGCAGACACAGAGGCATGCAAACACACGCATGCACATACAACCCAACACACACACACATATACATGAATACCCCCAGCACAATCCCCACACACTCACACATGCACACACACACTCCAGGACTGGACAGCTCTCCTGATTTTTGAAAGAAAGCAGTTGGTATATAAAATCCCCTTTTATCCCCAGACTGTCATGTGAGCCAGTCACATCCAGCCCACTTAGAGGCTGTCATTATGGACTAAGTAGTTTTAAATATTGTACAGTTTTGTTCAAAAATGTTTACAGAGGCCTCCTCTGTGTCTAGGCCAGTGTGGTGTTCTGGGTGTACAGACACAACAGTGAGAGCGTGTGACGTAATTTCCTGGCATCGTGATGTTACTTTCAGGGACAATGTGGCCCGGGGCAGATGGACGCTTGGCACAGAAAAGGGACCGATGGCCAAGGTACTTTCCTCCACCACAGTGGCTGAGCGTAACACGTGTCTCGGGGGCTTGACTGACCCCTCTGAAAGCTTCCACCAGAGGATGTCATGGTCCCAGCCGTGAGCTAACCCTTGGACAGGCCCCAGGGCTGTGCCGCCCTCCCTGTGCTGGAGCGTGGGCTCCACAGCTGGTCTTCGACCGCCCCCGCCCCGGGAGTGCTTCTCAGCAGAGCCAGAGCAGGGGGCCATCACTCAGAGGCAGCAGGACCCTAACTCCACATCATCTATGACCACGCATCCCTGAGCAGTCAATCTGTACCAGGCCCAGGGACACTGGGATGGATCACGGTGGCCCTGTCCTCAGGGAGAAGGTTAGTCAACAAACCCCTCGGGTTATAAGATGTGATCTTCAAAGCCTCTGTGACTCTAATAGTCCTGAACACAGGCAATGTTCTGAGCTCTGTCTAGGCTGGCAGCAAGTTGGCATTTATGAAGTTTTTACAGATAACTTCCCTGGTGGCTCAGATGGTAAAGCATCTGCCTACAATGCAGGAGACCTGGGTTCAACCCCTGGGTCGGGAAGATCCCCTGGAGAAGGCAATGGCAACCCACTCCAGTATTCTTGCCTGGAAAATCCCATGGACGGAGGAGCCTGGTGGGCTATAGTCCATGAGGTCGCAAAGAGTCGGAGATGACTGAGTAACTTCACTTTCATCCTAGAAATCTGCTGGAAACACTGGTGATACAAAATATATTGATGGAAGAATCCAGAGTTTGTCCCAGGCATAAATTAGGGCCTCAGAAGTGCACTATGGTGAGTAAGAACCCAGCCTCTGAGGTCAGACAGGCCTGGCGTCTAATCCTGGCTCTGCTCTTGCAGGCTGTGTGATCTTAGAGAAGTCACTCAGCCTCGCGGGGCCTCATGTCCTTCACCTGTGACATGAAAGTGATGATAATCACACTGACCACAGAGAGAGAGGTGAGGGCGAAAGCGCCACACCAGCACTTACTGGCACACTAACTGATAAATGATAAGTGCTGCCTACGTGTTTGTTGTTATTATTGTTATTGAAATGTGGTCCCAGACACATTTCACATACGGAGCCCAATCCGCTGCAGCCGGCCAGGCAGAGGGCCGAGCAGCACACGGCAGCGTTTTGCCTGTAAAAACATTTTGGTGCAATTTTCTGACCCGCAAAAATATTTTTACAGTGAAAACGCACGTCTGGCGTGGACTGCTTAGTCTCACTGGCTTGTGTAGCTTCTCGGGAAAATAAACAAAAGTGAATTCACCGACACCAGGGGATGGACTCAAGTCAAACAAACATGGCCCTCGCTGCCCCGGCGTGGCCCCCGCCTGGCCCAGCAGAGCAGCGGAGTCTCAGACCAAATCACCTGACCCAAGAGGCCCCAGACACAGAGCCTCACAGACTGAGGGCGGCTGGGGCCCGGGGGCAGAGCCCACCTCCGGCTTCTCAGAGGCAGTGACCAGAGAGGCCAGAGAAGGAAGTGGATCGCCCGAGATCACACAGCAAGACGGTGCATTTGTTCCCTTGTTCAGAGATTTGATGTTACTGAAGACACACTGATTCTTTTCTGTTAATTAATTTATTTTGATTGACATATAGTTGATTTATAATGTTTTAAGTGTGTAGCAAAGTGATTCAGATATATATATATATATATATACCTTTTCAGATTCTTTTCCATTACAGTTTATAACAGGATATTGAATATAGTTTCCTGTGCTGTTCAGTAGGACCTTGTTATTTATCTATTTTTATATATAAAGTAGTGTGTATCTGCTAATCCTGGCTTCCCAGGTGGCACAATGGTCAAGAATCGGCCTGCCAATGCAGGAGATACAAGAGATGCAGGTTTGATCCCTGTGTAGGGAAGATCCCCTGAAGGAGAAATGGCAACCCAGCCCAGGATCCTTGCCTGGAAAATTCCATGGACAGAGGAGCCTGGTGGGGCCATGAGGTCACAAAGAGTCAGACATGGCTGAACACACACACACACACACGCACACACACAAACACATCTGCTAATCTACTCCCAATTTACCCCTCCCCTTCCATTTCCCCTTTGGTTAACCATAAGTTCGTTTTCTATATAGCCGAGTTTATTTCTGTTTTGCAAATAAGTTCATTTGTGCTATTTCTTAGCTTCCACATATGAGTGATATCATTCAGCATCTGTCTCTGTCTTACTTACTTCACTTCATATGATCATCTCAGGTCCACCCACGTTGCTGTAAATGGCGTGGCTTCATTCTTTTTTATGGCTGAGTAATATTCCATCGTGTGTATATACCACATCTTCTTTATCCATTCATCTGTTGACGGGCATTTAGGCTGCTTCTAATGTCCTGGCTATTGAGAATAGTGTTGCTATGAACATAGAAGGCTTCCCTGGTAGCTCAGCTGGTAAAGAATCTGCCTTCAATGTGGGAGATATGGGTTCAGCCCCTGTGTCGGGAAGATCCCCTGAAGGAGGGCAGGGCAACCCACTCCAGTATTCTTGTTGGAGAATCCGCATGGACAGAGGAGCCTGGTGGGCTACAGTCCATGGGATTGCAAAGAGTTGGACTGAGCGACTAAGCAACAGTGCAGTATATTCACATAAAGGAGTATGTATCTTTTCGAATTAGTTCTTCACACACTGATTTTTTTAAGGGGGCCATTCCCATCCGTGTAGGGATAGGAATGCAGTTTGGGGAGATGATCTGATGTGGCCAAGGTCATCATGTCCAGGGCTCGCGCTTCCTTCCTTCTCTCTGCTCCTGGGAAGCCTCTGCCCTGCCCTGGATAACTGCTTCCCAATCAACCTACTTTGTCCAGAAAGATGGTGGGAAGGTCGAGCATAAGCACAAGTCTTGACAGAAAACAGAACTGACTAAATATGTGACCACAGACACGCTAGCAAACGCCCCGTACGCTCCACCTTTGTCCCTTGTAAGATGCCAGGCACAGACAACAAGCAGTGACAGATCTGTGCCGTGAAATACTACGCAGCAAGGAAAAAGAACGAAACACACACGCACGCTCAGCTTGCCTAACCTCACAGAAGTCGTCGGACTAAAAACGGCCAGGCATAAAGGTTGCTCCAATGATGTAAAGTTCAAGAACAGACAAAACTCCTGAGGTGATAGGGGCCAAAACAGTGGTTGCCCCTGGGGTGGGGCAGATGCTGGGAGGGGACCCTCAGGGGGCCGGAAACATCCTGCATCTGAGTTTGAGTGCTGGTTGCCTGGTGGATACAGGTGTAACCTGCATCCAATTCAGCCCTGATGGTTCCTGCACTTTAACAGGAGTAAATCAGGCCCCAACACAAATAGCTAGAGTAAAATGATGGCGACAGAAGCACCTCTGGCTCGGAGGGCAGCGGCACGGCTGATGCGCTGAGTGGGAGAAGGCAAACACTGCTCCCCTGTTATTTACTGTCTTGATCACTATTTGGAAACTGCATGCTTTTTTCCCATGTAGATTCCTTCACGATTCAGTCATTCATTCATCCACTTAGTGACCCTTGGGCTCTGCCAGGGAATTTCATGCCAGCGCAGAACAAGAGGGCTGGTGCTTCTTCCAAATCACTCCAGTGCCAGTGGAGAGGGGTTGCCAGAGGGGAGCCTGCAGTGCCGATGGTACCAGGCAGGGCGTGCAGGAAGAAGGCACTGCTGGTGCTCACCAGCCCCTAGCAGGCACCCACAGCACGACCCCAGAGTCAGCACCGTGACAAGTGCCCAGGGGCAAAGCATGGGGTGCACGATGCCAAGGTTAGGAAGTCCTGGTATTATCTGGGGCACAGGAAGGCCTCCCAGAGGAAATGGCAGCTCAAGGGTGAGATAGCAATTGACCAGAGGAAAAGAGGGGAGGGGAAGGTGCACCAGGCCAAGGACCCATGTGGACAAAAGCCACATGTGGCAAAGGGGCAAGCTTGGAGCATCAGCAGGTAAGAGGAGACCGATGCCTGCCAAGCAAGAAGTGGGAGGAGAGCAGCACAATGTGAGGCAGGGCCAACTCGGGCCACGAGCCCAGGCCCTGTCAAGAATTTGGGTCTTTCTGTGAAGATGGGCCAATAGGCTGGGGTTCTGAGGTTTAAGCAGGAGCCTGACATGGTAAGAGTTGGAGTTTTTCGTCATTCTGCATGCTAGGTGGAAAGTGGCTCAGAGGCAGGTCTGCAGGAGACACAAGAACTTTAGGGCCTGTAAGAGTCATCCAGGCAAGAAGGAGAGACTGACCATGAGTATGGAGAGAGGACAGACCTCCTTCCTTCCTAGGAGGTACAGCCCAGGGCTCAGTGACCAGACAGGGTGGAAGTTCAAGAGAAGGAAGGCTTCTGGGTGATGGACAGGTTTCTACCTGAAGCACTGGGTGGAAACAGTGGAGGAAGACAAGTTTGGGGTCCCCAAAGTCCAGAATGTTCTCATCTCTTCTCGACATCAACCCTTGGGCATCCCAGTTTGGACCAGTCACCCCAGTTGATGTGAAAAAACACAGCTGAGCCAAAGGTGCTGGAGAAGCAAGTCCAGCCACCCTAGTACCCTCCCAGCCCCAGACCTGGAGCTTCTGCAACATCATGTGCCTGCGAGTCACCGGGCATTGTGGTCAAATGCAGGTTCTCATTAGGTAGATCTGGGCTGAGCCCAAGAACCTGCGGTCCAGCAGGCCGCTGCTGTTGGCCAGTGACCACGCCCAATGGCAAGGGGTTTGCAGGCCCTGCCCGGCTGAGTGTCAGGCTTGCCGATCCTGCCTGGGAGGACCAGGAGCACAGGAACCACCACCAAACAGTTTTCCTCTCACCTGTCCCCCCCCGGCCCCCGCCCCGAGACAGGCCAGGCCTTCCCCCTTCTCTCCCCCCAGCCCCATCCTCAGCCGTCCCCAGGAGTCCCAGCGGGCTGGCACTGACGGGCTCAGGACCGCGGCCTCCTGGCCCCTGGGGGGTACCTGCTGAGTCCTGCTCAGCTGCTCCGGGAGCCCGCGGCCCCCACGGGAGCAGAGCTGGCTCTGCGGCGGGAGCCCGCGGGCCCCGAGGAGCGTCCAGGTCGAGCCGGCCGGGCGGCACTAAGGAAGGAGGGGAGTGGGCCACGAAGGGACGCGAGCGCCAGTTTCCTAGGGCGGCCACGACAACGAACCACACGCTGGGAGACTTCACGCTGCCGAAATGTCTTCTGGAGGCCAGAAGCTTGACACTGAGGTGCGGGCCCTGCCACGCTCTCTCTGAAGCCGCGAGGGAGGAGTTTTTCCACGCCTGCCCCATCTCCTGGTGGCTCCTGGAAGCCCATAGTCGTCTTCGGCTGGTGGGAGCTCAACTCCGACGTCGGCCACCACCTCCACACGGCTCTCTCCTCTCTGTGTCTGCGCGTCTCGGCCCAGCCGTCTCATCAGGACGTCAGTCACGGAACTTAAGGCAGTGTGACCCTGTTCTAACTCAGCTACATCTGCACAGATCCCATCTCAATGCAGACCTAAAGAATGGACCTGTGGGCACAGTGGGGGAAGGAGGGGATGAAATGAACTGAGAAAGCAGCACCGACTTTCATACGCTACCATCTGCAAAACCGATAGCTGGCGAGAAGCTGCTGGATAACACAGGGAACCCAGCCTGGCGCTCTGTGACGATCTAGAGGGACGCAATGGGGAGACGGGAGGGAGGGGATATACACACACACACATACACACACACACATACACACACACACACACATATACACATACACGTACACACACACATACACACACACACACACAAACACACACACAAACACACACACACATATACACACACAAACATACACACATGCACACACATATACACACACACACACACACACATACCCACACACACATATACACACACAAACATACACACATGCACACACATACACACACACACATACACACATATATATCTACACACATACACACACACATACACACATATATACACCACACACACACACACACATATATCTATGACTGATCTACACTGTTGTACGGCAGAAACCAATACAACATTGTAAAGCAATGACCTTCCAATTTAAAAAAATGAAATACGCTTGGAAAGGAAAAAAAAAAATCCTATCCCCAAACAATGTCACACTGAGGTCACAGTATCAATACCTGATAGAAGGACTTGCATGTATTTTTGAAGGATCACCATTCAGCCCACCTCATGGAGGGCACCCAGAGAGTGTGTGAGGCCAGGAGGGGGCCAGGGCCCTCCTGCTGCTGCCCAGCCCAGCGGCCCTGCCAGGAAGCACCTCCCCAGCGTGACAGCACCAGCCTGATGTCTGCTTTCTCTGCAGCCCCTCAGGGCCACTGCGCAGGGAAGTCCTGGCCTGTGAACTCTGCCCCACTGGCTGTAAACTGTCTGCAAGGCTTTAAATAAACAGCCACAGTCCCCAAAGTCTGGTGGCTCACTGTTCATCGGGGCTTTGGCAGTTGTCAGTAAACTCCACCTCCCCAGACCCTGAAAACTAACCGATGTGCAGAGCCGCCCACAGAGGCCAGCAAGGGGGTGCCCGCAGTGGCTGCCCAAACCCGGGCACCTCCCATGGCCCTGCCGAAGCCAGAGCAGCCACAGAGACGCCACCAAGGAGAGCAGGGACAGCGGGCTCTCCTCTAACTCAGCTGTGGTGGCAGGATGAGAACTCTGCACCTCCCTGCCCTGCCGGCCTCGGCTTCCCGGGCAAATCGGGGAGGTCTGGTTCCACCCCCACCGGGTACCAGCAGAAGGCTTCATCCCTCAGGTGGCTGGCGCAGGAATGGGTCCCTCCCTTCTCTGTGACAGAAGGGAGGGACCTCGGTTTGCCACAGGTAACACAGACTCCTATTACCCTTGTATGTCTGGGCTGGTGGCAGGTCTCAGCAAGGGCCACTCACTGGTGGGCCCTGGGCAAAATTCAGCCCCCCACATGGGATTAATTGGGACACTGCAGAGTGATTTTTAAGTGTCTTTAGATACTGGCCAACATTTTAAAGGGGGGAAATTTCATATGGAAATCTGGATTTTTGAGTTTTCCAAAAAAGATCCCACCTGGCCAAGTGGAGCCAACATCACCTCCTGGAAGGTCGCTAGCTTCCTTCTAGGGCTTCTGCTGGGGTTTCCTTCCAGCAAGCTGAGAATACAGTGAGATGGATCTTGTGTCTCTATCAAATGGGAAAGGGAGACATCAGTTATAAAGGCAACATTTCTGCCTGGGCACACAATCCAGAAAGGAGGAAAGCTCTAAGTAGAAAATATACGTGCCCCTCTGTGTTCATAGAAACACTAGTTCAAATAGCCAAGACATGGAAGCAACCTAAATGTCCATCAGCAGATGAATGGATAAAGAAAATGTGGTGTATGTATCCACTGGGCTGCCACTCAGCCATAAAAAGGAATGAAATAATGCCATTTGAAGTGATGTGGATGAACCTAGAGATTGTCATTCTAAGTGAAGGAAGCCAGGCAGAGAAAGACCAATACCATGTGATCTCACTTATCTGTGGAATCTAAAATATGGTACAAATGAGCTCATTTACCAAAGAGAAACAGACTCACAGACATAGAAAACAAACTTGCTGTTACTAAAGGGGAGAGTGGGAGAGGCATAGACTACTGGATATAAAATAGATAAACAACAAGGACCTAATGTACAGGGAACTATATTTAATATCTTGTAATAACAATTGCACTCATCTCACATGCTAGTAAAGTAATGCTCAGAATTCTCCAAGCCAGGCTTCAGCAATACGTGAACCGTGAACTTCCTGATGTTCAAGCTGGTTTTAGAAAAGGCAGAGGAACCAGAGATCAAATTGCCAACATCCGCTGGATCATCAAAAAAGCAAGAGAGTTCCAGAAAAACATCTACTTCTGCTTTATTGACTATGCCAAAGCCTTTGACTGTGTGGATCACAATAAACTGGAAAATTCTGAAAGAGATGAGAATACCAGACCACCTGACCTGCCTCTTGAGAAACCTGTATGCAGGTCAGGAAGCAACAGTTAGAACTGGACATGGAACAACAGACTGGTTCCAAATAGGAAAAGGAGTACATCAAGGCTGTATATTGTCACCCTGCTTATTTAACTTATATGCAGAGTACATCATGAGAAATGCTGGACTGGAAGAAGCACAAGCTGGAATCAAGATTGCCAGGAGAAATATCAATAACCTCAGATATGCAGAAGACACCACCCTTATGGCAGAAAGTGAAGAGGAGCTCAAAAGCCTCTTGATGAAAGTGAAAGAGGAGAGCGAAAAAGTTGGCTTAAAGCTCAACATTCAGAAAACGAAGATCATGGCATCTGGTCCCATCACTTCATGGGAAATAGATGGGGAAACAGTGGAAACAGTGCCAGACTTTATTTTTTTGGGCTCCAAAATCACTGCAGATGGTGACTGCAGCCATGAAATTAAAAGACGCTTACTCCTTGGAAGAAAAGTTATGACCAACCTAGATAGTATTTTCAAAAGCAGAGACATTACTTTGCCGACTAAGGTCCGTCTAGTCAAGGCTATGGTTTTTCCAGTGGTCATGTATGGATGTGAGAGTTGGACTGTGAAGAAGGCTGAGCGCCGAAGAATTGATGCTTTTGAAAAAAAAAAAAAAGGCAGTGTTTCCAAGAGTGGTGGGATGGGATGATGGGCCGAGAGGTTTCCTGGACTCGCAGGACCCCTTCTCAGCAGCTGTGGGCACACCCTGAATCCACATAGCGACCTCTTGAATTACAGCTCACCAGCGTTCTCCCTGACAACAAACTTCCAGATGATTCCACCAAGGGCTCTGGTCAAAGTAGCTGTTTGCCTCCAGGATAGAACATGGGCTGCTGACTCTGTGAAAACCAGAATCCCAGCTCTGCTCTCAGGGACTGTGAGGCCTCTAGTAAGCATGTGAGCGAAGTCTCAGCACCGTCATCTATGAATAGTACCTACTGTAGGGAAACGGGAGAGTGCCAGTGTTTGTCGCTCAGTCATGTCCGATTCTTTGGGACCCCATGGACCATATAGCCTGCCAGGCTCCTCTGTCTGTGGAAATCTCCAGGCAAGAATACTGGAGTGGGTTGCCATGCCCTCCTCCAGGGGATCTTCCTGACCCAGAGATCGAACCCAGGTCTCCTGCATGGCAGGCAGATTCTCTACCATCTGAGCCACCAAGGAAGCCTTTAAATGGGAGATTAAGTGAAGACCACACATGGAAAACTGGGAGCATGGTAATCGGCAGCTACTTTTATTGTTGTCACAGTTATTTTCTCAATGGTGCTATTGGTAGGAATAGCTTTGGGGGCACTGAGGAGATGGCTGGTTCTTCCTGAGTTGACATTGAAGGCCATCCAAGGAGGGAGTCCAGGAGATGGACAGACAGATGGGTCTGTAAGTGGGAAGGCTGCTGGGACTGGGGACGCAGACCTGGGGGAGCCCCTGCCACTGACAGTAATTACACCCGTGAGAGCAGAGCCCAAAGCAGAGGAGCCCCCACCTCCAAGGTCAAGCACAGGATGAGCCAGAGCAGATGGCTGAGTGTGCACAGTGGCCGAGGGAGAGCCTTGGTCAAAAAGGCAGGTGCTGGTTTCTGCTGTACAACAGTATGAGCCAGCTCTATGTATACACATACCCCCTCCCTCTTGAGCCTCTCACCCCATATCCAGTTAAACTAGAAATTTTTAAAAAAGATAGAATGAAGTGGCTGAGAGCAGAATGTTAGGGTCCCCAGAGGCTCCCTGGGGCTGGCATGCATTCTTGCTCTAAGATGACTTCTTATTTTCTTTTATGAAAAATTGTTTAAATTCTGTCATGCTTTACAGTCTTCAGGAGCTTCACACGTTTGGTTTCATATATTCCATGTGCTGTGCTGCGCTCAGTCACTTAGTCGCGTCCAACTCTTTGCAACCTCATGGCCTGAAGCCCGCCAGGCTCCTCCGTCCATGGGATTCTCCCAACAAGAATACTGGAGTGGGTTGCCATGCCCTCCTCCAGGGGATCTTCCCAACCCAGGGATCGAACCCAGGTCTCCTGCGTCACAGCTGGATTCTTAATAACCCTTTTATCCGCTTACTTCTATTGTGCCCTTCCCTATTCCCTCTCCATGGGTGGCCACTAGTTTGCTCTCTGTATCCGTGAGTCTGCTTTTTTGTTTTATTCATTAGTTTGTTATATTTTGGGGGTTCCACATGCAAGTGATCTCATACAGTATTTGTCTTTGTAAGATGAATTTTTTGATTGAAAAGGCGCATGAACGAATTGCATTTCCTTACTGCTTTGTGGCTCGCAAAGTCCCGCCACAGCCCTGGGCCCATGTGACCCTTGGAGCGGGGGCAGGCAAGACTGACCCTGAGGCTTCAAAACCTTCCGCAATTGGTGGAGAACTGAACTTGGAGGCGCTTCACAACCTAATTTCTCCCGCCTTCATCCTGCCGGACACTTGGGCCCTTCCCTGCCTCCCTGTGGCTCCGTCTGGCCCTGAGGGCAGCTAATTGGTGCCCTGGGGTTAAGCGCTTTCCCAGAGCCTCTGTCTGCCTTGCCTCCTGCCACCTCTCACACCCCTAAACACCAAGCCCGTTGCTTGCACCAAGTGGGGATATTTGGTGCGTGAGAGCTGATTGGTTTTTGACAAATCCAGCTTGGCCTCTTTTTAGCACCTACTCATCCCCCAGGGGCGGGAAACCTGATATTTTAATGATTTGCTCCAGACCCTTTGGGGGGGTGGGGTGGTGATGGTGGAGGCAGGCCTTGCAGATGTAATTAGCAGGTGAGGACTCGCTGGGCTGGGAAACCGGGCTCTGGCGGCACGTGGTGGGCTGTGCCGCTAACCCAGGTCCCTTCCAGCCGCAACAAGCCTCCATCTCCCAGAAGCGTGGTACCCCCCTTCCCCATCCGGGGATGGGAGAGACGTTCAGGAGAGGGGACTCTTCTGTGTCAGGACTGCACAAATGTTTCCCCCTCTGTATCTGTTTGTTTGGCCTCCACTTGCCTGCTTTCCCTCAACCCTTTTCTTTCTTTCCTAAATGATTGTCCTACATTTGCTGATCCTTTCTTTGGATCACGGAATCCCAGAGGAAGAAAGAGGTGGAAGTTTAACCCCTCTGTTTTATAAATGGAGAAACAGTCCCAGTGAGGATGAAGGGCTTACCTGAGGTCATACAGAGACTTAATAGGATCATTATTGTTGCCGCTACCATCATCCTCACCATTGTCATCTGCATCACCACCACCAGCAGCATGATCAACACCATCAGCAGCATCAGGATCAGCATCATCACCACCACCGCCATCATCCCCACCTCTGCCACCACCACCACCATCTTATCCCAGTTTCACCACCATCATCACCGTCATTTATTTGTTTATACCCAACATTATTTCAAAAACAATCTAGGGCACCTTAGCTACCACAATCTTGGGTTCACAAACTCCTTCCTCGGGGGTCCCCCTTCCCCCGTCTTATCCCCCTCTCTTTCTGCAGGTCTCACACCACCTCTTCCCTCCCCAGCCTCCCTTCCCCACACCAGGAGACGGCTGCTCTTATATAAAGCATGCAGGATGGGGGCTGGGAGTAGAAATGAAGAAAGTGGCCTATGATGTAAAGTGAAAGGGGCCTGGGCAAGCTGTTGCTTCAGCTCTACAGCCAGGTAGGTGGGGATACAGGACGAAATACGTCCCTTCTCTGCACCTTGGGCTCCTCGTTTAGAGAACAGTCCAGGGGGAGAGAAGGAAGGATTATGCTGGGAGATCTGAAAGCCCCATACAGTTCTCACATTGCACTATTCCAAGAGCAGGAGGAGGAGGGAGGCGGGAGAGGGGCCCCTAGTCTGGGTGTTCCTTGAAGAGGGCAGAGGAAACGGTCACACAGCCCCCCTGCCTCTAAAATCCGGCTGCATCTCCACACCCCACTGGGGGATTAGCATTTCAGCTGACAGTTCTCCTGACAGGTCATTTTCCTTTTTCTGGATGCCTCTCACTGGAGCCTCCTTACATGGGCCCCGTGGGGGCTCATGCATGGAACCATCAGTGCCCTGGTCTCTGCAGGGATGGGACACTGGCAGGGCCACCCTCCAGATTGTGCCCTCCTGGGCAAGCTCCCGAATGCAGACATCTCCAGCCTGCCCTCTTCCTGCCCCCGTTCCTGCCACATCCTCTTCCCCACCCTACACCCTCCCTGCCCTGCTCTTTGCAGCCTGACACTTCAAAATGCAAGGTCCAACTTCAGCTGGATTTGGCCAGAAAATACACATCCATCACAGCCACGACTTTGGAAGGAGAATGAAACTCACAAACCCTCCTCCAGGAGGCTCCTAGCCGGGAGGAGGGCGGCTCCTCTCCCCTCCCCAGAGTGATGAGCGAAGGGACAGATGACTTCGAGCTGCCCAGGGGCCCCCTTGAGCCCAGGGCAAGGGGCCCAGCCAAGGTCTGAGTTATGCTGGGCAGATCAAGTCTGACAGGCCGGCGTAGCCGCCTTCCCCGAAGCTGCCTAATGAGGCGCTTCCAGTGAACGGCTGCAAGGAGAGGAGGCCAAGGGCATGAGGACGTCAGGGGACCAGCTCAGTCCTGGAGCAGCTGACCTCTCCGTGCCTCGGCCCAGCAATCCATTGCAGCTCAGCCTGGCAGCTCTGAACTGCTCCAGTGTTCGTGGTTCCCAAGAGCTGTGCCCTTTCAGAAAAAGGAATGTCAGGTGGCCCCCAAATAAAAGGGGGTGCAGTTAAGAGCACCTTGGGAGTGACAGAAAGGGAGGCACAGTCATCTTGCAGATACAGATGGGATTTCAATAAAAACAGGCATATTTATTGCACACACGCTGCTTCAGGTTCTGTCCTGGGCCCTAGCGGTTCTGTTACGGTACAATCATGGTCACTTCCGGGCGGGGAGGTCAGACAGCTGCTAAATGGCACAATCCGGGTTCGTACCCAGCCCTGCCTGACTCCAAAACTATGCTTCTCCCTGTAATGTCATGTCATCCCCATCTCCCACCACCTGCTCCAACCAACCCACGCATCCCAGCAACATGAGGACCAAGGTCGAGTGGGGCTAAATGCCTTCCCCGGATCACTCAGCAAATGGATGGAGCCGAGTCCCTGCATGGCCCACATGAAAGGGGGTGAAGGAAGAGGAGGGGGAGGAGGAAGAGGCTGGATCCAGACAACAGTGGAGACGACCCTGCTAAGGCTGAGGGATGGAGTGGGTGGGGTGGGCAGGGATGGAGCAGGAAGAAGGGAAATGAGGGGGGAACTGCTTGAGGAGAGTTGGGCATGATCTGAGCTGTTTTTGTGCAATAATCCTGCCAGTTGCATAGGACAGGGCTGGCAGGAGAGGAAGGCTGAGGATGGGGCTGAGGCCTGGGAATGGTGAGGAAGGTCCAGGTGGGCTCCAGAGGAGGGCTGAGCCTGGAATGGTGGTGGAGGGATGGCGAGGGGAGGCATTTCTCAGGCAGAAGTGAGGACAGGCGCAGGGGAAGGTGGCCTGGTGTTTCTGGAGGTGACGAAAAGCAGACCCATCAACCCAGCAAAGAAAAGCAGGGAAAAAACGGGTCATCAGGGCAGGGGCTGGGTTCAAAGAAAGCTGGGTAGACATTGGGCAAACCAACCCAGGGCTGGAATGAGGACTGAGGATCCACTCTGCATATTCAACATTCATTCCTCCACTCAGGAAATAAGTACTGAAAGCCTCCTGTTTCAGGCTCTGGACTAGATGCAGAGGGAGACAAAGATGACTTTTGGTCGCTGCACTGATGAGCTCAGACTCCCCAGCACCAGGGATGACGGCTCAGAGTCCTCACTCCCTCCTTCCTCCTAGACAAGCCCCAGGATGCCCTCATCTCAACCCCCTGGCCTCAGTCCAGCTCCAGCACCCCATCCATGCCCCTCATATCCATTATCCCATCTCCATCCTCCCCCATCTCTATTCACGCTCCATCACCCCCACCTTCATCTACATTCCCCCCTCCATCACCCCCTTCTCCAGCCATCCCTGTCTCCAACACCCCACTTCTCACTACCCCCATCTCCATCTCCCATCTCTAGACACCCTGGTCTCCATCCATCTCCATCTCCCTCATCCTCATCTCCATCCATCCCCCATCCCTACCCACTCCCATCTCCGGCCGCCTCCATCTGCCCCATCACCCTCCACCCCATCTCCATCACCCTGTCCCCAGCCATCCCCCATCTCCATCATCCTCATCTCTGTTCCAACTCCATCTCCACCCACCTCCATCTCCATACACTTCCATCCCTCAGGTAGGTCTGGGTGTGGATTTCTCTTCACTGGATCTTTATCTGGTTGCCTGTGTGCATCACCTCCCCACCTGGACTGGTGTGACAGAAGCCACCCCCCACCACACACACACACACACACACACACACACACACAGGGCCCATTATGCAATAGATGCTCAGCAACCAAATAAAATAATCTTGATTACTATGCTTCTTTTTTAGCTAATAAAGTTCCCCACTGACAAATAACCATTAAACTGTTTCAAGTTGGTTTTTTTTTTTTTTTTTTAAGCAACCTAACTGCCCACATTTGTGGCTGAAGGTAACTCTTTGGGATCAGCTCCTCCGTCAACGACAGTGGCCCCCCTGGGTACAGATACAGAGATGAATCTGCCCCCAAGTGGCTCACAGGGGGATCCAGGAACGCAAAGAGTAAGACTGATAACATGTGATAGATGTGTGTGGCAGGCGTACCTAAGGAATGGTTCTACCAAGAGGAGGAATCCAGGAAAACTTCCCAGTGGTGGGCCAGGAAGGGGCTTCCTTGAGAGCTGGGTGGGGCCAGCCAAGTGGAGAGAGGTTTGTTCTGCAGAGCAGAAGCTGGGAGATTGAGGCCATAACCCTGGGTATGTATAGGGAGGCTGAAGTGTATGGATTTGCTTGTTTGGAAGGTTTGGGGTATCTCGCAACCCGTTCCTAACGTAAGGACCAAGCTACGCAATCAGTCTTATTGGATTCCAGAGCTTTCTAATCACATCATCATTCCAAATCAGTTCTTCTGGGCAACATTCCCAGCCCTTAAACTGTCTGGCACTGGTGCCCAATTGACTTCCGGAGTCTGAGCTCTGCCTGGAAAACCTGTTCCCTACCACCACCCCAGAGTCCTGCCAGCGTCCATCCCTCTTCCCAGGAACCACCCCCTGCACTGATTCCACCTCCGTCCACCTTCCCCAAAGTCCACCACACTCTTCTAACTTTGGGACTCCTTTGGTACCTCCCTTGGGGTGTGAATTGTGTTCTGGCTGGTCAGTCGGATATTCAGATATTTCTTCACCCCTTTGTAGGAGGGAGCACAGCATAGTGGATGAGAGGGCAGTCTCTGGAGTCAGAGTACTCCAGCAGGAGGGCAAGAAAGGAGCTGGAAAGCTTCCTGGAGGAGGTGACCAAACTAGGTCTTGAAGGGGGAATAGGAGTTTGCAAGATGAAGACAGAGGGAGGAGGAAAGGAAATTCAGTAAGAGAAAGTAGCACAAGAAAAGGGTGGAGGATGGGGAATTCTAGGTCTATTTGGATACTGGTAAAAGGCTGGATCAGATGAACTGCCCACATAGTGTCCAAGAAGTCAGCCGCATCAGAGGCCCTCCAGCAGATGCTGGCCCTGCGATCACCCCAACGACCCAATATCTTTAGCTGTCTCAACCCTCCAAAACACCAAGGCATCTCTTGAAGCGTTTTCTAACTGACCTTACCAGGGAGGAGAATTCTGGCTGGACCCTCCTTAGCCTCCTCCTCCCCTCCTTTCCTGAGGCTCCAAGTCTGGGATTCTATCAGCCGTCTTTTTTTTTTTTTCATTCATTCACTGATCATTATCCTCCACCCTTCCGATGCTTCAGACAGGCCGTCCATTTAATTTTGTAAAACTAAACAGCATGCTGAGTTCTTTCAGGACGCAATCGGAGTGTGATAGGTTCTGGGGAATGTTTTTCCTGAGCGGTGAAAAATTTAATTTTTTCCCCCAGCATCGAGATGTGTCAAACATAATTTATGCCTGGACATAATTCATCCCTAAAGATAAATATTGAAACCCAAGAGAGGAGAGACGGCTGCAGAATTTCCAGGGGCCGGGGGTAGGCGAGGGGGTCTCCCTTCCTGATCCCACCAGTGGAGGGGTGAAAAAAGTGTAAACCAAACGCAAGCAAGTAGCTAACTCCAGGTCTGGGCCTGGTCTCCTTGCAAAACTGCTGCAGACTTTTTTTTTTTTTACAGGCCTCTTTTGTGTCTGTTGAACTGTTGCTCTGTCTTGCATAAAATCTCTGGCCATAGAAGTCTTCAATTAAAGTCACCTGCTGGTCTTTGTCAGCTGAGCTTGACGCTGTCAAATCAGGCAGAGCTCCTTAAGCCAATACAAGTCATTAAGGAGGAGGTGAATTAGAGATCCGACATGGCGGACAGGAGCCATCCATAATCAATTGATATCTTCCTCCGCTGGAGGCGGGGTCCTGAGGAGCCCCCTCCCCATTGGCCTCATCCGCCGGGGCCTCTACCCCTGGATCTAATTAGGCTGAGGTTCAGCAGGTCCGAGGCTGTGCTGAAAGGCCGTCAGTAGGCGAGCCCATTAATAACTCGCCGGTGCCCTGCCTATTGTAATTGTCAGGCTGCAATTTACAGTAATCCTCCGATGCAAAAGCCTACATCGCCGCAGCTGATTGGAAATTCATACAGCCATTTGAAAGAGAAAAGCACAAGATGCATGGGTTAAAAGGCCAAAGCATGCAAGTGTGTGTGTTGAGTGACAGACATTTTAGTACTAGCCTGGGACCATATTTTAAAAGGTCACTGAAAACTCTTGGCTTGGGCCCTCTGACAAACAATGTACGTTCCATATATTTATTTGCCATCTCTTTGTTTTTACAGCAAGCAGAATAAATGAGTTAAATGACGTTGTGCGGGCCTGCATATTGTCAGCACAGGTTATAAGTCATTATTAAACTCCATCAAATCAAACCAAACCCGGTCAAGGCAATGAGACTAAAAGTTATTTGCATTCCTTCTGTCATAAAAAATCATATCCCCTTACTCAAGACTTTCGTTTCTTTATTAAATGCAGCCACAAGAGTATTTCAGGTCTGGCAATATAAGCTCAGGGAAGCCTTCCCCGTATAACTCAGTGTAACTGCCTAGACCCTATTCCACTAAAAAGTCCCAGTTGAGCGTATCTGGGCACTCAATCAAGACATACATATTACTTTTAAATAAGATTAGCCTTTATATTTTGCTGCTTAAGTTAAAACTTTTCATGTCATTCTCTACTTTTATGTAAACTCCAACATAATTCTGTTTTAGCAAAATACTTCAAACAAATTAAAAACCTCAAGTCGAGCGTGTCCTTAACAAAAACTTTCTTAATGGCATCGCAGTGTGTTTGCTGACACTAAAACACTTTTAAATAAGATGGATTTTCCCTCCATTTCCCTGCGTTTGTAATTACGGCCGTGCAGAGCTGGGTTGCGATGGCAAAAGCAGCTATCTGGACGCCAAATATGATTTGACCAATAACTTAACCAGTGACCCGCAGCAACTGTGTAAAAATTCGTTTGTCCCTGTCTCCAATTGGGCTCTGCATTAGTTGTGAAATGGAAAGTGATGGACTGGGACTATTGGCGGGAGGAGTACTGGGAAGCCAGAGGGTAGGTGGGGGGAAGTGGGGGGCAAACGTGTCCCACTGAACGCCCCTCATTTGGCAGATCACAAAGGCTGTTGATCATGGTATCTTTCCGAACTTGATGAATGGCTGCGAGGAGGTTAGGGAGTCACAGTAAAGAACTGGACACGGCAACCATTCCTAATCCAGAAAAGAGGTCATGGTCATTATTATGGGAGTGTGAGGACTGGAAAAGCAACGATGTTGAAAAGTGAACTACAAGCCTTTCAGTGCTCAGTCCAGGCCGCTGACCAGACGAAAGGGAACTGAAGCTGTGTCCGTTCTGTCTGCATTTTCACGTCCGTTCAATGTATTCAGTGGTACCTGCAGCCCAAAGCAGCTAACACTCCTTACATCTTACTCTTCCACTAGGCACTTCCACTTGGCAAAGGCACATGGCAAACTGCCTGGGCACTGCCCACCTCACCCCAGATTTCCTACACATTATCTCATTGAGGCCACCAACAATCCTCCAAGACAGGTAGAATTACCATTCCCCTGTGACAGTGATCTAAAGGAAAGCTGTGGGGTCACACCTATGGGGTGGCAGTCAGGATTCTAAGCTGCCCCCAGGATTCCCACCCCTTGGTAGGAATACCTTGTGTATTTCTCGTCTCGAATGTGGACAAGACCAGGGAACACAATGAGATGTCGCTGTTGTGGTCAGGTTATGTTACATGGCAAATGTGCAAGGATTTTGCAGATGTAATTAAGGTCCCTAATCAGTTGACTCTGAGTCAGCTGTATTATCCTAGGTGGGTCACGGCCTTCCCTGAAAAGAAGGATCTAAGTGGGAGAGTTCTCCTGCTGGCCTTGAAGATGCAAGCTGCCAGGAGCTTGGCATCAGTGAAAAAATGAATGTTGCCAACAACCATGTGAGCCTGGGAGCATCCTGAGCCCAGATAACACCTCAATTGCAGCCTCATGAGACCTGAGCAGAAGACCCACCTAAGCTGGTGCCCAGACTTCTGACCCATGGAAACTGATAACTAATTCATGTTGTCTTGACCTATCAAAGGCATGGTTATTTGCAGCAGTAGAAACTAATATGCCTGGCTAGTAATGAACTCAGGTTCTCCTGTCCACCAGCCTGGTAAACTTGCCCCAAGATTCACACTGGTCATATTTCAACCCCATATATGTACCCCTTCCTCATATTCACAGTCTACACATCAAATATAAGCTTATTTTTAAGTTGCTCTTATTCAATTATTTTCTCACCCTAAAATATACTCTGAAATATACTAAAATCCACTTCTTGATTTGGCTACTGCTGTGAATATTATCAGGCCTTCCCCAGTGGTTCAGTTCAGTTCAGTTCAGTTCTGTCACTCGGTCATGTCTGACTCTTTGCAACTTCATGAACTGCAGCATGCCAGGCTTCCCTGTCCATCACCAATGCCCGCAGTCCACCCAAACCCATGACCATTGAGTTGGTGATGCCATCCAACCATCTCATCCTCTGTCGTCCCCTTCTCCTCTGTGGCTCAGATGGTAAAGAATCTGCCTGCAATGCAGGAGACCTAGGTTTGATCCCCGCATTGGGAAGATCCCCTAGAGAAGGAAATGACAACCCATCCAGTATTCTTGCCTGGGGAATTCCATGAACAGAGAAGAATGGAGGGCTACAGTCTATGGGGTTGCAAAGAGAATATTATCTAAGAGCTTTCTTATAATATAAAAAAAAAAAAAAGACTACAATACCTTCTCTTTTTTTTTCATCTCAAAGGCCTGTGAACAGCAGCATATTTGACACCAATATGAAATTTGCTTGTTAAGCCCATAAAAATTAGTACCTTATGAGAAAAATCATACCTTTAAAAACACCTGACTAAATATTTCATAAATGCAATGCACACCAAATTCCTACCGTAGATTCACTGGATTTACAACCATCAAACTATATTAAACTTACAATATCAAGATTTATCACCTATTAAATGGAGTCTCGTTTTAGTAATATCTCGCATTTGATCCCAAAGGATCTCAAATACCTTCGACCCTTCACCAGGGCACTGCGCCGTAATTCATAACGAGGTAATCAAAACCCTCATTGTAAGGCTGCTGCCGTCACATTCGGGGATTAGCTCACCTATCAAGGAAAAGTAGCCAGAGCTGGGAGAGAAGGCAGCTGCTTTACAGAGCGCAGAAGTGGTACCAAGATGCAGGCCTCAGGGAAAAACCCTGCAGAGAACCACAGATGTAAAGTCAGAGGGTCCAAGCCAGCTTCTGGCTCATTGGTTTTCAAACATTAGTTTTGGCAGTAGGGCCCTTTCTTCCCACGCCCCATTGTAAGAAAGCTCAGTAAACAGAACAGATACTATTGGAATGGCTCCGCCTTCTGCAGGGCACAGGGGAGACCGTTTCTACTCCCGTGGCCCCTCACCTTGGCTACACATTGCAATCATCTGGGCAACATGTTTTTTAAAACGCAGATGCCTGGGCCTCACCCCAGACATTCTGATTTCAGTGATGCTAGAGGTTAAAGCGTCTGCCTCCTATGCAGGAGACCTGGGTTCGATCCCTGGGTCAGGAAGATCCCCTGGAGAAGGAAATGGCAATCCACTCCGGTATTCTTGCCTGGAGAATCCCATGGACAGAGAAGCCTAGTAGGTTACAGTCCATGGGGTCGCAAAGAGTCGGACACGACTGAGCGACTTCACCTCAACTCAGATTCACTGAGTGTGGCTGAACCCCCAGTGTGTGAGGAACCCGAGGAACCCAAGACTCTGTGAGATTTGCTTAAGGAAACACAGGTTTAAAGCTACAAGGCAGAAAAATATAGCCTGCTCTCAGTATATTTGCAAGGATGTCATTATCTACATTGACATTGTAAATCTGGGTTAAAATGTGTGAGTCAATTTTGAAAATTTATAGTGATCTCTTCCCTGAAATGGCCATATTAACATGACCGACGTCTCAGGAGGCTCCCTGGATCAATCATGCAGAAGAACTACATGGTCTGTTAAGGAGCCTACGAATGTCAGTGGAACCATGGACCAGTAGACAGTGAGGCATTCTGTGAGAAACTTCTACTCATCCCTCAAAACCCAGCTCAAGTGTCATCCCCTTCCATAAATGTTCCATTAATTCTCCAGTTTTCTTCCTTGTTGCCCTGGTCAGCCCGTTATCGCAGGCATCACTGGATTGAAACTATTTGGTTATACACAATTTTCCCCACCATAATTTGAGCCCTGAATGTAGGGTCTGTGTTTTATTTTCAAGGACGGCAGCAGCATCGCTGCATATCCTTCTGCTGTATGTGTTAGTCAGTCATGTCCAGCTCTTTGCAGCCCCAGGGACTGTAGCCCGCCAGGCTCCCCTGTCCATCGGATTCTCCAGGCAAGAATACTGGAGTGGGTAGCCATTCCCTTCTCCAGGGGACCTTCCCAATCCAGGGATTGAACCTGGGTCTCTTGTGCTGTGGGCATATTCTCTACCATCTGACTCACCAGGGAAGCTCCTCTGTATCTTTACCCATCTGTAAATCTTTACCTACCCTTGTTTGAAGCACAGGGACAGTGCTTAGAACAGTAAGCACTCACTAAACGTTATTGATCATTGTAATCTGTGGCCACATCACTCCACCTGCCACTTGATTGTATTACCTTGTTTAACTGTCTTCCAGGCAATTAGCCTCCAAAACTATCAGGTTGCTTTAAGATCTGTCTCCCCTCCCACCCCCAGTACATTCCACTGGAATGTAAGCTTCTGTGAAAGCGAGAGCTAAATGACTCCCAACCCCACTGACTCTAGGGGGCCAGACAGGGTTGACCATGGTGGATGGTGAAGTGACATTTGTGGATGAATGCACAGCTGATGAGTCGAGTGAAACAAGATCATGACCCTGGCTTCTAGGAATTCATGATCTTGACCAGCCATGACTCAGATCTCTATTACTTTTGCACTCACAAGTTCAATTTCTGTGGCTTTGAGTATCATCAGCCATTAGACCCTCTGCCAACTCCTTTAGCAAACAGAGAGAAGGGAGAGGCTGTGCGAGGTTAATGACTTGGCCGAGGTGCAGGCTCCCGGGTATAGGCTGACTGGCTTCTTGCAGCATCCTTGGTACGGGAGGGTTAAAGCTACATTGCCCTGGGGGCGTGTCTGGGACTCAGGAATTCCAGATGCCTCGAAACACTCAGACCACTAGCTTACAGGACCTCCTCTTTGTCAACAAACTTGGTTTTAGTGAGCTTTAGTTCTGGAAAGCCTCGATTTTCTATTTATAAACATAACCTCAAGTTGGAATTCTAGCTTGTTAAGAGAACTGATTCAGCCCTTTATTCCAAAATAGGTAAATACAAGTAAAAATAACTAACCACTAAACAAAAGCCAAAGTGGCCTCACGGCTCTTAGAAGAACGTAAAGCTCAAACACACTTTCCCATAAAAGCAACTTGCGTCCCACTGTGTCTGCCCACATTCGAGCCTGGGCTCGGGATGGGGGGCGCCCAGAGAGCATGATGCCCGTTTGGGGGAGGGCACGGCTGGCTGTCGCCTTGCTTGTCTTCATGGAACAGCGTGTGGATTCTGGCTGGACCCATTAACATGCCGGCCCACTGGGACCTTGCAGCCAAACCAGCACCAGGTTCAAAGCTGTGACTCAGTGGTGCTGTCTTCTCAAGAACCACCTTCCCCACCTAGGTCAGCTAGGAGAGGAACATTCTGTAGCTGCTTTAAGATGTATATTCTGGACCAAGGAGTATGGATATGCTTGTCACAGCCCATCCTATTCCCAAGATCCATGGCAACGACTGTAGAAATGTCTTAACAGGACAGAATGGTGTGAGGGGAACCAGGGCAGAGGGAAATGAGAAACTGCTAATGCAAACACAGGGTTTTATTCCCAGAAAGTTAACTGCCCGTTGGTTTGGCTGCGGCCTGTCTTCCCCACTGGCAGGAGACTGCCTTTGAGAAGGCCTTCACTCCCCCGCTGCTCTGCCCCCGGTGCCTAGAAAGCGCCATGAACAGACGGTGCCCCACAAATATTTCAGTGAACACGAGACCCTCAGGCCTGCTGCAAATCTGGCTCTGAGCTGCCAAACAGTCAACTCAACGGACATGATGAGTTTGAACAAACTCTGGGAGTTGGATGGACAGGGAGGCCAGGCGTGCCGCAGTCCATGTGGCCACAGAGGCAGACACGACTGAGCAACTGAACACCACAGCACAAAGGGAAAGAAAGCAGTTGCAAACCTGATCTTCAGAAAAAGCACAGGCTCCCTCAGGCATTTCTCCACAGGGCTTTCAGGGCTACGTGAAGCAGCTGTGTCCGACTGGCCTGGAGACACACTCTCCACCCAACGCGACGACGCGATGTTCAGGAGGACCAGGTCCTGTTCCCCTCGGCCAAGGTGCTGGGCAAGGCAGGGATCCTCCCCGCTCTCCACTCTGCTGCCCTCTCACCCCCAGCCCCTCCTGACCCTGCCCGTCATCTGTCTCCTGGAGAATCAGCACCTGCAAACAGGATACAGAGCACGGAGCTGAGATCAGCACTGAGGCTCTCCAGTGGCCGGTGTATCTAGGATGCAGTCCTTTCTTTCCAAAGGCTCACAGACGGTGAGAGGTCAGGGGTGATGGGGTGAGCTGTGCTGTGAGAAGGGTAGGGGTCTCTGGTGGACACCCAGGCTGGGGGTGGGGCTGGGTATAGGAAGTTATGTCCCGGGGGCTGGGGGCTAGCTCTGTATGCAAGGAAGGGCAGGAGTGGATGAGGAAAGAGGTGGAGGAGGGCCAGGATTGGTTTTAGGCAGAGTCAGCAGCTCACAAAGGTCTGTCTAGTCAAAGCTATGGTTTTTACAGTAGTGATGTATGGATGTGAGGGTTGGACCAAAATAAGGCTAAGCACCAAAGAACTGATGCTTATAAACTGGTGTTGGAGAAGACTCGAGAGTCCCTTGGACAGCAAGGAGATCAAGCCAGTCCATTCTAAAGGAAATCAGTCCTGAATATTCATTGGAAGGACTGATCCTGAAGCTGAAGCTCCAATAATTGGCCACCTGATATGAAGAACTGACTCATTAGAAAAGACCCTGATGCTGGGAAAGACTGAAGGCAGAGGAAGGGGACGATAGAGGATGAGATGGTTGGATGGCATCACCAACTCTATGGACATGAGTTTGAGCAAACTCCGGGAGATGATAAAAGACAGCAAAGCCTGGCGTGCTGCAGTCCATGGGGTCGCAAAAGGTCAGACACGACTCAGCAACTGGAGAACAACAGAAGCACACAGGACGGACTCCCTGCGGGTGGGACCATCGGGAAGTCAAGGTCCATTGTGCTGAGACGGCCAAGGCGCAGACCCCAGGCGGAGAACGTCCTGGAGTGCGTCCTGCTCTGGAACTGTCAGGAAACAAGCTCTGGACCAGAAAACACATCTAATGGGACTTTACTGTGACTGCCCATAGCAAGTCACGTGTCCCCAGGACCATAGGACTCACCTATGACGGGGAGCCAAAGCGACCCAGTGATCAGAACTCTCAGGGTCCCTGCCGGTGCAGCAACCGCAGGGGCTGCTTGTCACGTTCATGTGTGACAGATCCCAGGTGGGGCACCATCAGAGGCGTGGTTCACCAAAGCTCGCGGGCCCTTGGCAGGGCAAGTCTCCATGTGTGTTGCTCAGCATGCTGGCATCTAAATTTACTGTGAAGTTTATCTGTGGTCTAATAAGTTTGGGAAACACAGCCCTCTCTAGGAGAGGCCCAAGGCACTTCAGCTTAATAAAGGACCTGAGAAGTCCTGCAAAGAACACTGTGTTTAACCCATACATCCCCAAACTTAATTATGGAAACTTTTTTTTTTTTTTTTGCCATATCATCCCTGGAATCTAAGTCTTGAACTCAAGGGTCGAGGCACTGAGTGGAAAGTAGGGATGGTTGGAAGGCAATGCTCAGAATAGCAACAAAAAAACCAGGAACACCCAACATTAGTAAGCAACTCACCAAAATTATTTCCCCAAATTGTTAGAAAATTTCAATTCCCTGGTGGCTCAGTCAGTAAAGAATCCGCCTTCCTTCAGTGCGGGAGACCTGGGTCTGATCCCTGGGTTGGGAAGACCGCCTGGAGGTGGGCATGGCAACCCACTCCAGTATTCTTGTCTGGAGAATCCCCATGGACAGAGGAGCCTGGCAGGCTGCAGTCCATGAGGTCGCAAAGAGTCGGACACAGCAGTGACTAAGCACACAGGACTCAAGTACTGCTTCATCATCTGAAAGCTTCCTAGCGAGCTCGAAGGTTATGCACGCACCACCCACCACACCCAGTCCCCCGAACACGCAAAGCTGGGAGGAGGCCACCAAGCTCTGGAAAAATCCTGTTCACCCTGCAGGGCACAAATCCCGTCATGGGCCACGCTTCTGTTGCGAGGCTGTGTGTGTGTTGTGTGCGCACACAGAGAACACACACTTTGGCCTGAAGTCCAGCTTCCCTCACATTTTGGTTCTGTTACAAGGACACCTTACAGCATAACGGGAGAGGCTTTACTGAGGGAAAAGTCCTTTCTTTTCAAAATACAGTGAATGCAAAAGCAAGAGGGGAAAAAAGCAAGACCTTAAAATAAACGCCTGCTACTTGCTGGACCAGGAAGAGTGCTACTTAAAACTAGGAACCAGTGGCCTCTCCCCCCAAGACCACTGACCTCGTGCACAGACCCAACATGGCCGCTGGGCATGTCCCTAGTTTTTCAGACTAAAGTGAGTTGAGTAACAGGGTAATGGTGGGTTTTAACCCTGGCTCTCTAACAAAGACCATGAATCTTCTTCTCAGGAGCTACTAGGGTTACATACAAAACGAAGAAACAAATTCTGCAGTTGGCGCCCGTGTTGGTTATGAGTCACCAGCCATGGTTATGGGTTTCTCCTCAAATGTGAAAACCCTGTGACATCCACATACATTCACGCATTTTCATCTTTATCTTAAAGGAGCCACATAAGTTACAGAATTACTGAATGATGGTTGAACACTCTTTTTTAAGTAAACAGGTGTTCAAGATCTTACTGCGACCTCGGGCAAGTTATTTCCCTTCTCTGTGCCTCGTTTTTCCCATCTGTAAAATGAGGGTTACAGTGAGTGAGTATCTGCTGCAGGCTTGAGGATGTGCGGGGCACCGTGCCCAGCATTTTACATGAACTCTCACTGAATCCCAATGTCCCTTCCTCATGGAAAAGGCTAGGACGTGAGGCTCAGAGTGATTTAATAACTTGCCCGAAGTCACACAGTGCTGGAAACCAGACATTCTGACTCGTGTTCTCCACGTGAATGTCTGTGCTCTACTTCCCTCCAAAAGCGGCCGTTTCTGTAATCATGGCAAGGAGTAAATGGCATAAAATGTATGCAACATTTAGTATAGATCAGGTACCTAGTACATGTTCAATCAATCTTAGCTAGTATAGGTCTGAGAGCCCTAATCTGAAATCCCAGAGGCCAATGTACCTTGCAATTTAGAATTTTTCAGAATTTTCAAGGGAGTAAAAAGGCAGTGCACAGAATGGAAAGATGTATTTGTAAATTATAAATTTGATAGAGGTTTAATATCTAAAATACATAAATGACTCCTTAAAACTCAACAACAAAAAACAACCCAATTCAAAAACGGGAAAAGGGCTTGAAGAGGCAGTTCTCCAAAGATGCACACATGGGCAAAAAGCACAGAGCTACCGGAAGATAGCACCTCAGAGTCACCGGGGTAACTATGATCAAAATCAGAAATGAAAGCCAGAGTTGGTGAGGATGTGAAGAAACTGGAACCCTTGTGTGCTGGTGGTGAGCAGGTAAAATGCTGCAGTGCTCTGGAAAACAGGATGGCAGCTTCTCAGAAAACCACCGGAATTATCGTGAGCTAGCAATTCCACTCCTGGATACACACGCTAACGCACTGAAAGGTGTTCAAAGAGGTACGTGTACACCAGTGTTCATGGCAGCAATAATCACAATAACCAAAAAGCGGAAGCAACCCAAACGCCCAGCGGCAGACAAGTGGGTAAACAAAATCTGCTCTATACTGTTGTTCTCGTGAAGTTGTGTCCAACTCTTTGCGACCAGATGAACTGTAGGCCACCAGGCTCCTCTGTCCACGAGATTTCCCAGGCAAGAATACTGGGGTAGGTCACCATTTGCTTCTCCAAGCGATCTTTCTGGGCCAGGGATCGCACCCACATCTCCTGCACTGGCAGGCGGATTCTTTACCCCTGAGCCACCTTGGAGGCCATGCTCCACAAACATACAAAGAAATGGTACTCAGGCCTAAAAACAAGGAAATGCTGACACACGTTACAACATAGCTGGCCCTTAATAAGCAAGCCAGATGCTGAAGGACAAATGTTGCTGATTCCACTTATATGTAAGTACCTAGAACAGTCGGACTCAGAGACAGAAAGCATTGCTGTAATAGAACAGGTGGATACCAAGACTGGGCTAAGGAAGGGATGGGAGTTAGCGTTTAATAGGGACAGGGTTCAGGTTTGGGATGAAGAAAGGTTCTGGAACCAGGTTCTGATGGTTGCAGAACAAAGAATGTCAAGGTACTCAGTGTCAATATATTCTAAACTTATGGCTCTATGGTGAGTTTTATGTTAATTTGCCACAGAAAGAAAAAAAAAAACCAAGATCTACAAGTTGTTCCCACATGGCCTTACACACAGGTCAGGAGCGCTCCTGGCTGCCTGTCTGCCGTGAAGGCACCCTTTGCTCCTGGTATCTCTGCAGGGGTCACAACTCGGTCCCCACCGCAGGGGGCTATGACCAGCATCTGCCATTGCACCCAACACCTATGTTATACACTCATGGATCCACAAAAAGGCAAAGTTCACTTCTATCTGGATCCTTTCCACGCACACCACGACCTGTAGGCTGACCTGCCTGGCCTGCCCGGTGCCCTCTTCCAGCCACGGGAGGGGCCGGCCAGGGGGAGGGAGAGGCCTGTGGTCTCAGGCATGGTCTGCACCACGCAGTGGACCCCGGGCAGTAACACCGACATGGGCAAGCACACAACGCTGAGCAGAAGTCCTCAGGAGGAAAACACACATACTGCAAGACAGCATGGAGAGTCCTTAAAAAACTAGGAATAAAACTACCATATGACCCAGCAAGCCCACTACTAGGCAAATACCCTGAGAAAAGCAAAATTGAAAAAGACACACGTACCCCAACGTTCACTGCAGCACTATTTACAATCGCTAGGACATGGAGGCAACCTAGATGTCTATCGACAGATGAACGGATCAAGAAGCTGTGCTACATATATACCATGGAATATTATTCAGCCATGAAAAGGAACACTTTTGAGTCGGTTCTAATAAGGTGGATGAACCTAGAGCCTATTACATAGAAAGACAAATATCACATAGTAATGCCTATTATTTGGAATCTGGGAAGACAGCACTGAGGAACCCATCTGCAGGGCAGCAGGGGAGATGCAGACATAGAAAACAGACTTGCGGACACGGGCGGGGGCAGGAAGGCGAGGGTGGGATGGATGGAGGGAGTAACGTGGGACCACATACACCACCATCTGTAAAATACAGTTGATGGGAATTTGCTGTACGACTCAGGGAACCCAAACGGGGCTCTGTGACACCCTAAAGGGGGTGGGATGGAGTGGGAGGTAGGTTCAAGAGGGAGGGGACATATATATATCCCTACAGCTGATTCATGTTGATGTATGGCAGAAGCCAACACAGTATTATAAAGCCATTCTCCTTCACTTAAAAATAAATAAAATTTTCAAAAAACACGTACTTTTCCTCCTTCAGTTAGAGAAGTCAGAGGGAGAGAAAAGGAAGAGATTAATTTAAACCCTCATAAAAGAAAATGGAATTTTTTCCCTCTCATTTTAAGAAACTTCTACTTGTCATCTTGTTCCTCCAGCCAAGTCCTTCCTTATAGTACTTGGTTTACTGAGTTACGAAAAGGTTAGGTCAAAGCCTGAAACAACAGAATTCTTTCTTAACTGATAATATACTGAAAGTGTCTCCTAAAAATCTAGAAGCTTGAGCATTTTGTCCACTTGACTTCAGAATAACTAAATTCACTTAAGGAATGTGTCAAACGTGTCATAAATAATCCAGGACCTGGAACCCATCAGTCAATGTGGCAGAATTTCAGAAAATCAGACTGGCATTATTTAAGTCTGAAAATAACAAGGCAAGTGTTAGTTGATAACGCTACCAGCAAATAAAGTAGAACTCTACTGGAGCATGAAGTAGAACTTGGTAAACAACACTTTATCCTTTTTAAGGACACATTTTCAGGTGACCATGGAATCAAAACATTTTAAAGATCATTTCTGCTACAACTATCTGGGTGCTATCATCCACTCAAAATGAATCAAAACAAGAAAATAAAAAGTCAAAAGGACACAAAGTGAACAGACCATAACTTTATTGGAGATTTACTTGGCTACAATTATTACAAAAAAAAACAAAAAAACAAAAACAAAAAACGACTAAAGGTAATCGTGACCCTTAAGGTGCAGACTGCGAATTTCTGCAGCGTGATTCCTGTATGAATGAATCACATCATGTTCCTTAAAAACAGCTGCAGCATGTGATGGTAAGTATTTTATTGTCAATCAAATTATATATGTTAGTCTTACTTGATTTTAGTCATTTCTCATTCGTTCTATTTACAGCAGAAAAGCCAGAAATTTCACCTTCTGTTCACCTTTGCATTTTTGCTACGTAACCTGCTGCTGCAGTGAATTCTGAGTGCATCTAGAAAATTTAAATGGTGGGTGATGTCCAAACAAAAATGGACTAGAGGGGGGGAAAAAAAACAAAAACACAATGATTAAAATATATTTACAAGTTAGTTTCAAAACATCATTTTCACCTCTAGTGGAAAATACAATAGTCTCAATGCAAATTCCTTAGGTATTGCTACTGGCAAATTCCAACAACTTTTAAAATCATTTCAATATTCTTGGTCTTAAACATATCTTAAAAACTTCTCATGTACAATATAAAATAAAGAAATTTATTTGGAAATAATTAAGTTCCTGAAAAGCAATCAGTGGTTGAAAAAATATACCTATTTAAATGTAATTAAAATCACCATATAGGTAATAAGCAAGACATGAGTTTCAGTTCCGCAGCGAACACAAACTGGTTCAGGGCGCGAACGGAACTTCAGATGCTGTGTGAAATGAAGATATCAAGGTCTCAGTTTGGTGGCTTAAATGTTGTGTAAAAGGATTAGACACCCTAACAGAGCAAGATAGAAAGTTTTAAATCAACGGGGCCTGAAGACTGAACTGCGGTGGGTCTGCATCTCGGTTAGTCTCTGCGCTCTGCAGTCACCAGCCCACGTCAGGTGATGACTCAGAGAGCCGACTGCCGTGTCAACAACTGTACTCGTGAACTGACCCAACATAACCAGAGTAGCCTGCAGTCTCTTGCTATGTAGGCAGGGTAGTTTGGATCTTTCTGAGGGCACAAGCTATTATGAAAAGAGGAAAAATATTAGCATTTTCAAAGGTAATTACAGGAGTGTTAGAGGTCGTTCTAAATTTAATCATTTCACATAACGTAAAAGAGAAAAGAAAACGTTAACAAACGTCTTTAAAACATAATTAAGAGTTCAGTTAACAAATCTTTGTCATACTTTCACAAACAGTAAAAATGCCACAGACAAAAATGACCTATTTAAGCTGTGCAAGTATATGACACATTGCAGGCATTATAATTATCTTTTTTTCAAATTCGGTTTATCAAAACAGCAGCGAGGCCAAACCACATTTTTTCCTCTCGGTTAAGCATATTTTCCTTGAAATGAGGTAAAGCATGGTACCAAGTGCAATGCTTATCTGTGCTACATGAACAGAACAGAGGAGGAAAAAGCTATTACAAAATGCAGCATAGTCAGGACTGCTGAAAGTATTATTAAAAAAAAAAAAAAATCAAAAAACATTTACAATGAAGGTTCATGCCAACTAACCTCCACACAATCATCGTAAGGAATTTCTGCAGTTGCTTTTCAAAACGTGCCCGCCCAGTCCTTCCCGCGTGTGCTGGCCGTACACCCACACCGCCCGCCAGCGGGGACTCCAGATCACACCGGGTCTCACGTGGCAATCACAGGAACAAAAGGACGGCAGACAAGGTGGTCAAGGGGGGCGACAGAGAGCAATTTTTTCTTTTTGTCCCTTAATTAAATGGATGCAAAACATTTCAGGAAGCTAAACTCGGGGGAAGTTTACAGCATTAAAAAATCAGCAGCACAAAAGCATTCATAACCATTTCGTATATCTACATCAGAGTTTTGATTTTCCAACTTAAGAACCAGGGGATCAGAGATTGCTTCAAAGTGTGAGTCACAAATTAAAATCAGCTACTGTCCTCCAACCAAAAGGAGAAAAAAAAAAAAAAGCAATAGCTAAAGCCTGCTGTTGATAAAACATTTTGAATGATAGCAGGAAATTTGAACCCCTGAGACTGTGTGACCTAATCTTATCCAAGTCTGAACTTTTTAGTATTAACAAAAAATACTCTTCTTAAGGTTACAAAATATATTGAGGCATTTCTCTCCCAACAGGGATTGTAACTGTGAAACAATCTGATTTTGGTGCCAGGAGGCCAGAGGATGCCTCGACACTGGGATTAGTGCATTAGACACAAGGCAAGGCCCTAAACTCCTGGCGGCAGGTAGTTTATAACTATCAGGAGATTTGTGATACAGCTTTATCACGAATCACCCTCACAAGGAAAACTCATATCCAGCCTTACTTGTTAAGTGTACACATTTACAGTTATGTAATTCAAGAAGCGCTTGGTTTTACATTGTCAGGAGATCTTACATGGAGGTGTCTAAAAAAAAAAATCAAATAGAAATCGAAGGTTCCGAATCAGAATTAAATTTTTAAAAAACATGTCCATCCAAATAAATTTGCTCTAAAGCTCGTTTAGTAACTGAGATCTCAGTGGAAGTTTAAGGTTGGAGACGACAAATCACGTGGGAGAAGCGGAATGCTCCCTTCACTCAGGTCTCCTTAGAAAGTGGAGCGGACAGGTTTCTGGGTGCACGCGTGCAGAGGTGTTTCTCTGGGGGTGGGTGGCGCAGATAAAGCAAGAAGTACAGTATTCGACTGCAATTCAAAGTATCAATGCAGCATTATATGAGGCGCCACGTTCAGAATGATGTGCTGGAAATTACGAGACGCCTCTGCTCAGCTTTCTTGAATTTCAAGCATAATTAAGGGGCAATTGCAGCAAAATTCTACTGGTACGTTGGTGGGAGTGCAAGACTGACCCACAGCTTTTAAAAAGGTAAATTAAGAGGTATTATAGTTACAGTGCAAAAAAAAAAAAAAAAAAAATTAAAATTTCAAGCATAATACATAAACATAGCACCAAATGGGGAGGGGGAAAAATGCATGCAAAAGAAAAGAACTGAGGTATTTAAGTGAAGAGTGCCTACAAGTCTAATTAAAGAAACTTAGGCAAATGCCTAAAAGTGTCTTTTTTCTTCCTTTTCCAAAGATGGAAACAATGAGCTAGTTTACCTAAATTAATGGCCTAAATCACAGACATATCAAAATTACGGCAGTTTTTCGCAAACGTTAAACTTTCATGGCGTTAACAGCGCAGCTTTGGTAGGTGAAGCATGCAACACTGTGAAAAGCACAGTAAGAAATGTGTGTGAGAAGACGAAGGGTAAGGTGCTCTGTTCTGCTTCTTTACCTAAGTAACCAATCCATTACAAGATCTGCAGCATATTTTACGTGTGATATGTATAAAGTTTATTTTGTTGGAGCAACAGCCTACAGGGCAAAGTTTATCTGCCACAGACAATTTCCGTCCGTGGACCTAGCTGGAGGTTTCTAGTAAAAGTGGGGTATTTAGCCAAAGATGATTCTTATGATATATCTTTTAAAAAATCCATAGGTTACATATTCTGATTTTGAAAATGTCTTCAGTACACCTGACAGAAATTCTCATACAATCCTGTCATTAGTTAGGTTACAGCTATACTAGTGAGTCGTTAAGTATCACGCTGTCTCGAGGTCTAACGCATAATAAACAGAATGAAGGGAATGTGAAACGGTTTGTTCCAGAAGGATCAGAAGTGAAAGAATATTCACGAGGATTTTACTTTTAAGGCAAGAACCTCTTTTATGCAAGACAACATGGCATGAGAAAACTAGGATGTGATCTGCCAACATGCCGGCCCGTGCTGATCAACAATCTGTCCCTTACTAGTAAGTGCAATAGCGACCGGGAAGCATCGTCTTACGCGATGCCACGTGGAAAGAGAGGCAGCACCGGCGCACTCCTCTCTCAAACCGCATCCCTCTGCTCGGCTGATCAGCGCCGCAGGGCGGGCTCTGCCACGCACGCTGCTGGGTGCCCAGCGCTCTCAACAGAACCCGGGTCAGGGGCGGGGGCGCTGTTTCAGGTTTAAGCTCCTTGGCCTCCTAACTCTAAGCAAAACCGACAGAAATCAAACTAAAATGAAACAGGATAAGAACGGTCAAGAACCACTTTGAACACTTGCAAAAATGTCATCAGTAAAGCACTCTCGTGATTTAAACAAAGCAGAAGTGAGGAAAGAAGATGGGAAAGATTGTGTTTGCGCAAAAAACTAAAACTACGGTTAGTTCCAAAATTTTTATACATAGGTTAAATGTTTTATTCTGTAATCTATCTTGTTATCAAACAAACTTTACGTTCTGCCTTCAACTCGTTCCACTCACTATCAGTTTTAAATCATCCTTTTCAACTTAAATATTTTCCACCTTAATTCTGCTTTCCTTTTTTTTTTTTTTTTTTTTTAAATTTAAAAAGGAGTTTTCAGCTGTTGGGAACCTGAGGTTGATTAGCTTTGAGGCTTCGCAGGGCTCGTCTTGCTGCTGCAGACTTGGCAATCCTGTAACTCCGGCCAACGCCTTTGAACTTCCCCTTTCCGACCACTTCCACGGTGACTCTGACCTTGCCATCATAGGTCCTCTCAGCTGGGCTGCAAAAGAGCCAGGCAGCTCGAATGAGAAGTCAGAAGTATCCATCGTTATTGTCAATCAGCACCGAGTACGCACTCTCAGGCTGAGAGTCCCCCGCAGAAGCTGACATCGCACAGAGGAAACGTGCGTTCTGACAGCCTCCCACTGCCAACAGATGGTGCTGCCACTTTCTTCTCGCTTCCCAGGAGCAAAAAGAGCCAGTCCCTCAGGCTGCAAATGGCAGCTGCAGGACAGCATGTCCCAGGGCGAGTATTTCTTCAAAACCGTGAGCGTATGGCATCTCTGAGGACTTTCCCCCTTGTTTTTCAGTGAGCTAATGCTCTTCCATGCACACTTTTGCTTACCTGAATTTGGCAGTTTCTGGTTCCATTTCAAGCAATTCTCGCACAGGGGAACGGGGCACATTTGCAGAAAATTTTTCTGTAATCAAAATGAAAGAATAATGTGCTTAATCTGCTTGTTTTTTTTTTTTTTTTTTAAGTTGCTTTTAATTGTGATCTTGCTTCTTTTGAAGGGGAGCCAACCGTACCGATCAGCGGCCGCATCATGGGATAGTACACCTGCCAGACCGTCTCCAGCGACATCCCGCTGTCCATGTAAATGGCGCCCGCAAGTGACTCGAAAATATCCCCCATGGCCTTTGGAACTTCAATATCCTCCTCTTTCTCTTCATCCTCCTCAGATCTCCTAAGCTATTACAGTGAGAAAAGAAACTCGTAAGCAGAAAGGCCTCTTTGAAAGGCAGTCTACAGATACTATCTCTTTAACAAGGGCAACAACATCAAACATTTATGACAGGCCAAGTACACTGTAATAGGTTCTTCATAAAAGCTATTGTTGTGTCTGACTCTGAGACCCCCTGGCCTATAGCACACCAGGCTCCTCTGTCCTCCACTAGCTCCCAGCGTTTCCTCCAATTCATATCCATTGTGTCCGTGACGCTATCTAACCATCTCATCCTCTGCCACCCCTTCTCCTTTTGCTTTCAGTTTTTCCCAGCATCAGGGTCTTTTCCAATGAGTCCAAACATTACCTTATCTTAAAAAAAAGTTTTTCACTTAAGAAAAAAAAAGCCCTTCTCTATTTAGTATTCTGTGTTCAACAAGGGAAAAAAGATTACTTTCAAATAAAACCAAAGACAACCCTAACACAAACTGTAATAGTCAGTAAATTTATGAAAAAAAACTTCAAATTCACACATAATCACAGAACTGAATGCTGAACAGCTCTACCCGCCGGCAGCTCAGCTAGGAGCCAGCAGCATCCTCATCTATGCAGTGTGAACAAGGGTGCACGCTGCTGCGGGAGGGTAAACCGCCACTTTTTGACTGGGAAATTCTGTTTGGAAGATATTTTCCTCCCAGCTCTCCTTTCATTAAACCGCTTAATAAATCACTATGACAGAGAACCTGACACATAGTAAGTATTCAAATTAATAGAATAAAAATTTACATTGGTAGCAAATGCCTTTTAAAAGTTCCTAACTCTTTGATGTGGCAATTCCGTCTGCAGGAGTTCATCTTAAGAGGGTAGCTGGATATTTATGTATATTTATCACATATGTGTTTATTAAAACCCTAACTAAAAATACATTAACCATCCAGCCACGAAGGAGCTGTGTGAACACATTACACTTCAGCCATATATTCACTAGCATGTAGCCTACTAAAAGTCATAATCCCAATTAATAATGATTGAAGAAAATCATCCACAGTATATTAAGTAAAAAGAACAAAGCATGCGATAGAATTTCATTTTGTATGTTATTTAAGTTTATGTTTATATACATTAGCAACAAAACATCACAAAATGATAATTTTGGTTGTTTTATTTTATAAAATACAAATTACTTGTTAAAGAGAAATAAAAAGAAGAGGGGAGAGCCATTTCTAAATGGATTGCTTAGCCACACAAAATTCTATACAGTGGATTTATAATACTGACTACTGGAAAAACAAGACAACTTATTGTTGTGGATGGGAATTTTAAAACTTAACAAGTTTACAAGTATCTACTTGTGGCTCAGACGGTAAAGTGTCTGCCTACAAAGTGGGAGACCCTGGTTCAATCCCTGGGTTGGGAAGATCCCCTGGAGAAGGAAACAGCAACCCACTCCAGTACTCTTGCCTGGAAAATCCCATGGATGAAGGAGCCTGGTGGGCTACAGTCCACGGGGTCTCAAAGAGTCAGACATGACTGAGCGACCTCACTTTCTTTTTTTCACCAAGTTTAATTCTCTTTTTTTACAAATGAGGAAACTGAGGCCCAGAAAGGTGAAGAGACTTTCTAAAGACCAAACAGTAAGTTAGAGAAGCCAGACGGGACACTCCCATCACTTTTTCGTAACTTCCATACATATGTTTAAATAAACAAAGGGCAGGAAAAGAATGAACAAAAGAACACAAACTAGCAAAAGCCAGTAAGCTCAGCTGCCATCAAAGGCTTCTTCTGACCAAGGACCTTATTCTCCAAGCAGGGGATCGACCCTGTGCCCCCTTCACTGGAAGCTCAGGGTCTTAACCACTGAATCACCAGGGAAGTCAAAAGGTAACTTCAGTTTTAGCTAATTCCTCAACTTCCAAGCTTACGTATTTCTACAGGAGGAGACTAGAAGCAATACTGAATGTATCTGAGGGGGCTGGGACTCCTGGTCTCACGGCCGGCTGTACTCCACCTCAGGCCACTCATCTCGGAAGAGTGTACCAGGAGGAAGAGGGGAGGGAGGGTACCAGCTATGCCCCTCCTTCAGCACGCCCTTCAGCACGCCCGCCACCCAATTCACTGCCTGACCCTCTGCCCTGTGGCTCCACCTCCACACCCAGGCTCCCCACTTCTCTCACAGGACGCCAAGGAAGTGCACTCCTCCTTAACAAAGTCTGTGTAACTAACAACAGGGAGGTACCCAGTCAAGAAAGAATAATTACAGTGGCCACCACAGTTATGAATGGATTCCCTGAGATCTTGTAAGAATCTATGGAAAGAACAAAGGAGTCGGAATGAGAAGAAGAAATGAGAGCGCTCTCCTGGGTACCCAGGTATGTGGATGGATGTTAGTGAAGAACCAGAGGCTGGAAAGATCTCAGCAAAATCTTTTCTTATAAAACTTCAAAACAGGTCACACACACGCACACACACGAGAATTAGCTCCATCACCAAAAGGACCTTTGGCTGAACCTACAACAGACGGTCTATCAAATTCCAATCCCTAAAATTTTAGAAGTTTGCTTTTTAAATGAGATTTCCCCATTTCAAGTGAAGCAGGATGTACATTCGTGATGCTTACCTGAGATAGAGCAAGTATTTCTGATCTATTTTAAACAGAGAGAAAGGACAGAATCCACCATGCCGAGGTCTCGCTAAGGTTAAAGCTTTTTTGGGGACCGGGGTCGGAGGGCTGCACCTCTCTGGAGTGCCTGAATACCGGAAGCCCACACTGGGGGGCAGAGGGGGGCGCGGTGCACCTCTCTGGCATGCCTGAATACCGGAAGCCCACACTGGGGGGCAGATAAAAGGGTTTGAGACTCAATAAAAGCAAGGGTTATGGATAATTTCAAATGACAACCACAAATACTAAAAGGCAACTTTCAAATCATGGCCATTTGTTTTCAATTAACATAAAATAAGTTATTTAATCATATAAACAAAGTAAAACATGTTCTTTGAATGTTCATTTTCTAAGTTATAAAATGACCTTTATCTAGTATGAAGCTTTAAGAGATGTGTATAAGAGACAGGTGGGGGGTGGGCGTGGTGTACCTCTCTGGCGTGCCTGAATACTGGAAGCCCACATCAAAGACTGGGGATGAAGCTGCTGGAAGCCCCTGGCTCCTTCTCCTCACCAGAATGACCACAGTACCTGCGGCCAAGTTTAAAAGGGCTGCCTGAAGACTATGACCCATGTAGGTTTCCTGGAGAACGCAGAGCGTGCTGAGGACCACAACCCTGGCCTTCAGCTGGCTCTCTGGATGGCTGTGTTGAGAAGCCTAGTTGGAAGGCTTTAAACACTGAACGCAACGTATCTTAAAACAGAACTAACCTCAGAATCCATTCCTTGCATTTCGTTCTTCTCGAGCTGAAACTGCACGAAATCGTCGATGACGTGGAAGAGCTCGGGAGAAACGGCCTTGAAGTACTTGTGGTAGTCATACTTCACGGCCAACGACGCGAAGATGGTGTTGTTGACCAGAGCAGAGCGCAGGTCAGTCAGGACCCCTGGGGAGTGCTGCCGTGGGTCTTCATAAAGGTGCTTGGTTATGAGGTAGTCCAAAATTGCATCTCCCAGGAATTCTAAGCGCTGGTAACAATCTGAAGGAAGATTCAAAGGGAAGTCATGAGCGCCGGCAGACCCACTGACACGATTTCCAAATAATAACTCAGTTAAAGGATGAATTCCCTCAAGACCCACTGAAAAGAACTTTATTGAGCAGGGGGTTCCATTTACACATATATTCCTCAATGACAGAAGTACTGAACGACATCCTACTGAAGCTTCTGGAAATTAAATTCTAATGGCAAATTAAGCACATTTCTGATATATAAATTGGGGTCATAAAACCCTTAAGTTGCCAAAAGACTAATGCTCATTAAGAAAAAGGTATTTCCCCAGTGACATCATTTCACTGAGCCTTTTCCTTTGGCTCTCAGCTGGCCAGGTAGGGGCTGGGGCATCATTCTAAAGCCTCCACCACGACTGGCATCTAGCAACGTCAGGCCCTGCACGCGTCCCCTCCCCACGCTCCACTACCTCCACTAGGCACTGTCCACTCACACTCTGCAAAGTGTGGGAGTGATACACACCTCACCACTCCTGGGTTACATTTGTTACATAAGATGACACTTAGTACAAGAAGACCTTCTTCTCAAACTGAATAAAAAATGGTGAATTTGACACAAATCAAGAAGGAGAACGGAGAAGGCAGTGGCACCCCACTCCAGTACTCTTGCCTGGAAAATCCCATGGATGGAGGAGCCTGGTAGGCTGCAGTCCATGGGAACGCGAAAAGTCAGACACGACTGAGCGATTTCACTTTGACTTTTCACTTTCATGCACTGGAGAAGGAAATGGCAACCCACTCCAGTGATTTTGCCTGGAGAATCCCAGGGACGGGGGAGCCTGGTGGGCTGCCGTCTA
Source organism: Cephalophus harveyi (assembly GCA_006410635.1). Taxonomy (NCBI): domain Eukaryota; kingdom Metazoa; phylum Chordata; class Mammalia; order Artiodactyla; family Bovidae; genus Cephalophus; species Cephalophus harveyi. The sequence continues at coordinate 148,446 of SJYT01068125.1, forward strand.
TGGGGTCGCACAGAGTCGGACACGACTGAAGTGACTTAGCAGCAGCAGCAAGGAGGAAAATAGGGGGCAAGCAGAGACCTTCAGCAAAAATGATCAATGTCAAAATGTGAGACTTTATCAACACTAACCAACACTTCTATTTTCTCACTCTGATTTAAAAGGAGGCGTTCAACTGTAGAAACCGAGGTGGGAACAGATTAAGTGAGCGGCCCCCTCACGCCCAGTGAGCTCAGAAGCGAGGGCTGAGACCGAGTGGGACCCAGGGCTCCTTCCAGGAGAGTGCGGTAGAAAACCAGGCCTCGTTTCTTCTCCACAAAGAAAAACAGGCTTCAGTTTCACCAGCGTTTCTAGTCTAGAGCCAGATAATTTTTCACTTTTGGTTTTACATTCTTCTGATCATCTTAACCTACATTGTTTGTCTTATACAAACGTTATACTCAGCTTTGGTTTTCTGAATTCAAGCGCTTATGACTCTGACATAAAGGGGGAAAAAAAAAACTACAGACTCTCGCTGTTTCACAATCCGAAGCTGGTTTTGGTTTTAGGCGCCTATTCTCCCTTCTAATCGAATGGACTGGGAGTCGATTAAATAAAGGAGAAAGAATCATGGAGCTTACTGCAAAGCAGGCGACGGGGAAAACAGAGCAAGGGCGATGAAACCTTCCTGTGCCAAGAGTTTCTTTTAATCGATTCCTCTTCAGACTTTAAAAGACCTTAAAAGAGGGGCCTTTTTGTTCAGAAAGAACAATAAAAAGACAAGGGGACACATCCAGGATATAGGAATAAATTATTTAAGAACCTGAAGCAGCAGTGACCGGACACCATAAAGGCAGGGGGCAGGATAAAACGGCAAAAACACATCACAATACTAGGCTCAAATCTAACTGTGCTGCATAGAAAATGACGCGAGCTGCGAAGACAGCTCTGCTCCCAACTATCGAAGTTCAGGAACAGCCCAGAAAGATGGGGGGAAAAAGGACTGCTTTCATTTTCCTGCGCTTCCTCCCCCCACCGTGCATATTAAGCTCTAAGTCTGTACATACACAGATTATTCTCTTTACATTATTTTACGGGTTGATCCAATTAACACCAGGCCTCATTTTCAGAGCAGCAAGCTGTGGTCTGGGGCTCCTTACCCGTGATCGTATTGTAGTGGTAGGAGGCGTGTGTAAAAGCCTGTAGAAGGTAAGCCTTATTCTTGAATCTGTAGTTGATTTTCTTTTCGAAATTTTCAAAACCCGAGATCAGGTGACGCAGTGTCCTGTCTGCATCGGGGTGATCAAACATACACCTCGGGGGGATCTTCAAACACCCATACTCCAAGTCTTTCAACACAGAGGCTCGGTAGCCGGCTCCAGAGGCGGCCACACGGCTCCCTGAAAGGTTCTTTTGTTGGCTGGTGAAATTCTCCCTGGTCGGGCACATGGCCTTTTCCCGATCAGTCCTTTTAATTACCGGGAGCACCTTCAGCCCCAGCGAACAGAGGAAAAGCTGAGCAGCCCGCTCGCCACAGCTGGTTAAATAGCAGCCCAGCAGGGCTTCCACGCAGTCGGCTATGCTTTTGTCGGCAATGCACTGCTCGGTGTGCAGGTCGTAAGAGATGGACTGCTTCCCTGTGTCGACACCACAGTTTTCTTCTGATGGATTCCAGAACCCCACCACAAAGTCATCCTCTTCAACGGCTTTGCTCGGATCCAGATAGCACATCGCATCCCACGAGCTGTAGTCGAAATCCTCAAAATCGGATGAGAATGGCAGACTACCTAGGGAGGACTTTTTGGGCATTTTCCACTCGTATGCAGAATCGGTGGCAGAAAAAGGAGAAAGCGAGATTTTCTTGACGAAAGCCCCTGACCCCATCAGCATGTTATCTATGAACTTGATGTGCTCCTGATCGTACTCCAGGAAGTCGTCCTCGTCGTCGGCGTCCTCCTTGGGAGCCCTCCACATCAGGTCCTCCTCCTCCTCTTCCTCCTCCTCAAAGTCATCGTCCAGTTTGCCATTAGCCAACATGCAGTCTTTTGTCTGGAAGAGGGGGAATGGGGAAGGAGGGGAGACATAGCTGCTGTTTTTAAAAGGGTTTGAGACTCAATAAAAGCAAGGGTTATGGATAATTTCAAATGACAACCACAAATACTAAAAGGCAACTTTCAAATCATGGCCATTTGTTTTCAATTAACATAAAATAAGTTATTTAATCATATAAACAAAGTAAAACATGTTCTTTGAATGTTCATTTTCTAAGTTATAAAATGACCTTTATCTAGTATGAAGCTTTAAGTTAAGGATTTTATACACAGATATAAAGTTTAAAATTAAGGCTCATAAGGCAAAACTTCAGCTTAGAATTATAACTCTGGCAAGATACACAATGAAAGCTCTCATATGCCGATCACAGAGCTCTTCGATTGTGCTGACAAAGTTTTAAAAAAATTTTTTTAAGAGTTTCAAATTAACAAAATTAAATTCCAGGTGTAGAAAAAGCATAACTTCTGCAATTCAATAAGAGTATAATATATAAACAGATAAAATTATTTTCTTTATAACATTAAAAATGTACAGTGGGGCTTCATGATGAAGTTTTTGTCCCTATTGCCACTTCAATTCCAAGCACATTCGCTACAATGTAAACTAAACTGCCTTGCTTGGAAACTAAAAGTGATCACTATGAACTAAACTATGAATTTGAGAAATTATGCTTTTCCCTTCAGGGTAACAGATTATAGCATAACTGACAAAAATAGAAGACAATTTAGACTAACATGAAACACAACAATCCAATTTCTGTCAGAAGGTCTTTGCTAATTCCAGTTTCTCGGGCAAAAGCTTATTTGTGAGTGACAATCTTAATAATGGGCCAGGATTCAGTAACCATGGACCTTTTCTGCAATGTCAGAAAGACACCAAATTTCTGTTGTGCAGTGAAAAAAAAAAAACGAAACAAGACTTTACTTGGGGAGAAAGGCAGGAGGGTGTGCTTCAATTTCGATAGTGACAATTTTGCAGAGTATTATGACAAAAAGGTTTTCAAGCTTTCTGTGGAGGATTTTTTTCAAGAGAGAGATAAACAGTGCATTTGCCTGAAAAGAAACAAGTGCAATGAACTAAGCCATGTATCTACAACTATCTTTCTTTATATTTTTTGATTAAAAAGTTTATGATTTCTTTTCAAGAATAAGGAAGAACACCAAAAAAAAAAAAAAAAAAAAAGCTATAATGGTGGATACCTCTAGGGACTATTACCTAATAAAAACCTTATACTTTCCCAGAGTAACATGAGATGTTTTTGACTATCTGGTCTGTAAGGGGGGGTGGAAAAAAAGGCCAAATTTTTATTTTAAAAAAGACAATAATATTTTCATTTAAAAAAATCCTTATATATCTTTAGTAAGATGCTACCATAACCAAAAATTGGCAAAGTGCAAAGAAGGCCGGGGTTTTATCAACAAATAAGCTGTGTGATCTTGTGCAAAGTTCTTTAATGCCTCCGGGTTTCGGTTTTTCTATCTGCAAAATAGTGGGATTCTACCTTACTAAATGGTTTCCAGGAGCACTTCCAGCTTTTTAAGAATAAACAAAAACAAAAAAAACACTAGCAAGAAACTCTTTGCTCTCAAAATTCAAGTTCACTCTCCACCTAAGCTATTCCCACCTTTGGCAATTGTACGCAAAGCTTTCATGTAAACCTAATTGCTGAGCAGCGAAGCAGGCAGAATAGGAGTGGATTAAGCATAACCTTCCCAATATCATCTAACAGTCTATTTCAAGAAACAGAAATTATTGAATAAAAACATAAACAGTATTTTAATGCAATTTAAAAATCGAAGTACCAAGCCATTTGAAATGCTAAGGAAAACAAACAAGAACTTTATGTTGCATCTTAAAAAAATTTTTTTTTTTTAATTAAAAGGACATGCTAATATCACCTTTACGCTAAAAAAAAAGTTTTTAAAGCACCAATGATACTATGAAACTATTTATAAGACAGGATAAGTGTTTCTGGAATTTTTGTCATAGACATGCAAGATTTTCTCTGAAGTTCTCAAAATCACACACACTTTCCTCTAAGCTTCTATTTCTAAATTAATAACATATATAATTTTTCTAACCCAACTTGCATTAAAATACTCAATGCTCTGCCAGGTAAGTCCAATTTCTATAATAAGTCAAATACTGCACAAGTATAAAAATATACTCAGTGAATAGGTTATAAAATCAAAACAGGGTCACTGAGCATGCTACCTGGAAATACTTAAAAACAGATTATCTAGGGCATACACATCAGAAAGAAGACAGAAAAAAAAAATAGAAAATATAACTTGTGAAAGAAACTGTATTCTCATTGCTGATCTTTAGTAGAGATGAAGTAACATTTAACCAGTTCATCATTAATGCAAAATAAATGTCTGAAAAATGACACTGCTGGCAAGATGGCCTCCCAGCCAACCGCCCTGGACGGCGGGCTTCCACAGCTCCGGGCTCCCAGGCCCTGCGAGCTGCCCTCTGGTGGCCTTCCAGACGAGACGAAACGAAGCTAACGTTCACAGGCTTCTTTTAAGTTTTTGGCAAGGTTTAAACTATTTCCAGGAAACTACAACCTTTACATATTTTTACTTTTTTAAGGTCACAAGAGGAGAAATGAGGAAGCCCTGAGCTGCAAAAGCAAGATTTTACTGAAATCATTTCACAGACAAATTGGAGATTATAGGCTACTGATTTCATTGAACAGAGCTAAGGATCTATGATAAATCGCAATATGTAATATTCAAGTGAAATGTCACAGAGTTAAGCCCCCTTTTTTTTTTGAATCACAACACCAGATACTCTTTTGCCTTTGGCAAGGGAAGATAATAGAAACTGTTCTCTATCACAGTTACAATACTGCTCTAAATTCAATGAAAAGAAAGTAATTTACTATATTGAATTTCTACTCGATTATAAACACACTGGGGAAAAGAAACAAAAAATTAATAGAACAAGATTCTGCCCCCTCACCAGAAAATAAATCCACCCAGTTAGGGGAAACTTACCATTTCATCTTTTTCCCATTTCTCTGTGTTACTTTTGTCTTGATTTACTACGTAACCAGGAGGAAGCCAATTCACAGGGGGGTCAAAAATGGACACCACCATGCGGCTGGGCAGCCCCTTCTTTTTTCCAAGCCGATACAGATTACAGTTGCTGACCTGCCGCAGAAAAAAATTTATGCAACACTTATCCATAAATGATCGCTGTGGAAACTCATGTAAGACATTAATGTAATTTTTAGCTAAAGATTCTTCATATTCCATAACTAGTCATCAGTTACACAAACTGAACAGTTTTTCTACCTATTCATGATAGGAAATATTAAATTCTCATGTAATCTGAAGATAGAAAATTCAAACTGCTGAGTGGAGCTATCAAAATAGAAAATAATCGAAATCTACCAAGTCCAAAATGTCCCAATATTCTCAATGAAATAAAAGGTGGAAGTACCATAAACTCTAGCTATAAAATAAAAGCCAGCACTGAACTGAACTAAAATAATTTTTTAAGTTCCTTGAACCTAAACTATAAATATGATTTCAACTACAATGCTTTTCCAAATATCACTCTTTTGTTTTGGATGGCATTTCAAGATATTTCAACTATTTTAAAACAGAGCAAAGGCAATAAAGAGAAATTCCATGTTTACTGACATCAATAAGCCAGCTTTACTGTCTTCCCTCTGGTCTATTTTTTCTACAGCCTTCATCTCCTCCATAAGCTACTCAAATTGCTGTGTCTCTGCCTAGTTTTTACTTGAACACCAAGGTCTAGAACTGTCAGTTTCATTTTCCGAAAACTGGGCTCCTGTTTATGTAAGTACTTCATGAGTCCCTTTCCCCCACGTAACTCAACGCTCCTGAACAAGCACCCATGCTGGAGAGGCACTGGTTGGGATGTGACACAGAGAAGTGGTCCCTGAAGCCTGCGGGATGGGAGGGGGAAGCCCCCCACGAGGCTCACTCTGGGCCGAAGGGCTTTCCCACGCCACCCGCATGGCGTAAGTAGACTCTGGTTTCCCTCTCCACACCGTTGCACCACAGCATCGCAGATGCCAACGAGGGATAACGCGCGACAGGCACTTGGATGGAAATTACAAAGTCAGCGGAAATGGTCCGCAGGATGGAGGAGGAAGAAAGAGCTCAGAGAGGGCCCACGGGAGGTGCAAGGTGGGGCGGGCCGCGTTCCCGTGGAGACACAGGCGAGCAGCGCAGCAGCAGCAGGTGCGTGCAGGCCCGGGAAAGAGCTGGCCAGGCCGCTGGCCGCCGCAGGGCTGGGGCGGGCACGCCCGAAGGGCCTTCAGCACCCCGCTGCGCGAGTGACAACGATCTCCGCAGCAAGGAAGGAGTCAGAGCTTTCTGAGCAGCAGGATGGAAGGACTTTTAAAACGGAAAATAATTTCTTTCCTACCTAAGAGGATGCGGTTACTTTTTACTCACTCTCAACCTCTGCAACCACCCCAGGGGAATCTCGTTTGCTCTCAATCAGCACTCTTAAAAGACAATTCCCCTAGACCGCATCTAAGTCCTATATTCTTAATTACCTGAACATTCCACCGCCGAGTCCGTGAAGTCCGAAAGCCCCAAACTTCACTTTGGCTCCGGCATTCCTGCCTCCCCCAGCCCTGGCCCCTCAGAGCCCGGCTGCTCTGGGGGTTGCTCCTGCAGCAAGCGCCCTCTTTGCTTAAGGAGGCTGCAGGGAAGAGGGTGGAACGCTTGGGGCTCCAGCCTCAGCCTCGCTCCTGACCATCCCAGACCAGCCAGGTGAACTGCACGAGCCGACAAAACTCTCTAGGCAAGAGTTTTCTCATCTGCAAGATGGGGCCGTGTTATCATCTACCTCTCAGGGGTTTGCTGAGAAGAGTGGATGGAGAAGGTCTGTGGACCGCTCAGTGCAGGGCCAAGTGTCACAGACAACAGCAGGGGGAGGTCGGTGTGATGGTCAAGAGCAAGGTCTCTAAAGCCGGACTGTCTAGGCCGTGCCACGTATTTCCACACTTTTGACTGCTGCCACAGTTTATTCACCGAGTGCTGCCTCGCTCTGCCATCGGTTCCCTGTTTACACACTATACACGCACATCCTTCCCTGATCACAAGTGACAGTCCCTCCTTCCAAGTGCTCAGCGGCTTTGTGTATTATGTGCCAAGCAGGTACCTGGCACCTTGTAACCCCTCTCTTGCATCTTCAGTCCTTTTCTTCTCTGAGTCTCAATTCCACGCTACATTTAGTGTCACTCCTGGGCGGGGCTTCCCTGGTGGTTCAGCTGGTAAAGAATCTGCCTACAATGCAGGAGACCCGGGTTCGATCCCTGGGTCGGGAAGATCCCCTGGAGAAGGGCATGGCAACCCGCTCCAGTACTCTTGCCTGGAGAATCCCGTGGACAGAGGAGCCTGGCGGGCTGCAGTCCGTGGGGTCGCGCAGAGGCGGACACGCCTGAGAACTAGCACCTTCCTTTTCCTGTGCGCGTGCTCCGGAGGCCCCCGCTGCCCTGCCGGGTGTGGGGCCCCCGCAGCAGGACCCTGCCAGTCCTCTGATCACGGACGCTGGAGGCCACCCTGAGCAATTCCTCTAACTGCGCAAGGGGTAAAGGACGGCTCCTTACCTTTTTGCTTCTCATGTAGGAAAGACGGCCCTCGTGCGCATCGGGGTAAGTGCAGAAGAGATACGTGGTGATGGCGTGCTTCAGGAAGGAGTCGCCAAGCATCTCGAGCCGCTCCAGGTTAAATCCATCGCTAGCATTCGAAAGGGTCAAAGCCTGAAGAATGAGCCCAGGGTTGGGGCCGAGCGTCCTCGAGGAGTACCCAGGAGAAGGGCTCTGCTCAGAAGCCGTCCTGTCCGGGGGCGCCTCCCCGGTCTCTGCAGTACCAGGCACGGCGGCCGCCACGGGACTTCCATCTGAGGTAGATGTGTTAGCATTTCCGTCAAGGTATTTATTACTCAGTAGAGTACATTCATCGCTGGGCTTGGGCTGGTTCTCGTAATTGTATAAATTCTGAATGGGATATGAGGTAGTTGGTTGTACAGGTATTTCCTGCTTGTAGTAATTCAGATGGTTTCCTTGGCAAAAGTCTCTGTTAGCTAAATCGTAACTGCCATTGGCAAGACTTTTATTGTAAGAAAGACCATTAATTGCTGTCAGATCTGTTGAAACTTCGATTTGGAGCTTACCAGGTGACTCGCTGAACAGTGTTCTGCAGTTCACAGACATTTGGTCATGATTTTCCAGAGAGGAGGCTCTATTAGCACCTTGACGTGCAGCATTTTCAGGGACGACAATTGTGCTGTGCTTACAGTAATTCTCATTTTCAGCTGAAGAGGAGTTAGCAATTGAGATGAAAGATTTGCTGTCGATAGATTTTTTCCACCCGAAGTCTAAGTTAGGGTATCTACAAAGACATTTTTTATAACTTTTCATCAGACCCTTCAAAGAGGCTAGTGCAATCTGAGTAAAAGTTAAATAAAGATCAGTATAAATATATTCCTACCTTAGAAGAGTAATAAGGTTCCAAGGCAGACATCAGCACTACTGGGAACTCTTCACAACATAAACCACACAGTGGGACATGGTTCTCTGCGCTGGTTTATTCCCAACCCCGCAGCACTGGGTGGGGCTGAGTTCATGAAGCCTGGGGTCAGCCTAGCGGACCCGGGGTCACAGACTGGGACTCCAGGCCAGCGGAGTGACTAGCTGGGGAATTTCAAGTAATTTACTCAATGTCTCTGTACCTTAGCTACCATCCCTGGAAGAGGAACCAATAATTCCTACCTCATAGAACTGTCCTAAAGATGAAATCATCTAACATAAGCTATAGCGCTTAAACCAGTGTTTCACACTGCAGTAAGTGATTGGTACTGTTACCAAGTTCCTCAGTTCCTGAACCAACTTGCTCTTGCCAACTGGATAAGCAAAATAAATCTGAGTCATTAACCCAGTAATTTCCTTAGAATGCAGAGACTTGACTAGTGAGAAGAGAACAATTGAAGACAACATACTGAGGCAACTGCTCTTTACTGTATACTTGATTTTTAAAAGAGGAAGAGCCTTAAAATGTCAACCCTGGGACAAACAACTCTCTTCATTTTTACTGGAACGGCCCCCACTGAAAAGGGAATCATTGGTGTTGACCTTAGGCTCTCCTCTCCCTCTGAGCATCAGCAATCAATGACTCAATATACAGATGTTCACTTAGGAGTCAAATGATGCCTCTATTTCAGGGATTAAATAGATATCCACATTTTCTTTCCAATCTTTTAAAAAATTATTCTACATAGAATTAAAATGTGAACTGAAGTCAGTGCTTTTGGCAAGCGGGATTTCATGAGCCATGTTTTCTGACCCACGGCACAGGCATACCTAAAATCCACAGGAAGTGATCGGACTCCCACGCCAGCATCGCTGGCTGTCTGGGCTCTCAGCTCCTCTGCAGTCAGAAGGCAGTGAAGGCGGTAGAGTATGCTGGGGAGACAGACGGCTTTTCTCCACAGTGATGCTGGAATTGGATGTATAGCACAGAGTTCTGGAACCAGTATCTGTGAGTGAGCAGAACATGTGGATAAGTGTAAACTGTGGAGAGGTAAATATAAAGCAGGCACACACGAGAATAAAAATAAAACTTAAAAATCAATTTCACTGATGAATAAAGACAAAAATCAGAAACAGCAGCAAAATCTTATTTTTTGAAATGTTTTAAAAACTAACCCTTTAAGGAAAACAGGATTTATCCTAGGATTTCATGATATAATTGCTACCAGTGGACCAAGCATAAAGGCCAAACCTCTCACGCTTACCAAAAAGACATTCATCGTGTTGAGGTTTGACAGAAACAACAAAATTCTGTAAAGCAACTATCGTTCAATAAAAAAAAAATAATTTAAAAAAAGACATTCAAATGAAGACAATATGCCACATTAATTAAAGCAAAACAAAACCTAAGTGTTGGGCAACTTCCAAAAAGCTCGTAAGTCACTCAGTTCACTTGGTAACATAAAATTCAAGCATCTTTCAAAATACTAAGTGACGCTATGACAATGAGCTCGCTACCTGTTTATTCTGCAGGCTTTCCCACTTGGCTTTCCTCTTCTCAGCACTGCTTAGAGGAAGAGCTTTCCCCTTCTGATTCAAATGGCGAGGTGTCAAAAGATTAAGTCTAGAAAATTTTGAAAATAATCTTATCAAACAGACAAAAGCAAGTTCACTCTGACAGCGGTTCTACGACTTCAGGGCAGCTCGCTGGAAGAGCTCATTCAAAGTGCAGACCCCTGGGCCAGACTCTGGGCAGCTGTGTGTGCCGAGGACCTCCCAAGTCCAGGGTCTACATACCGGTGGGCCGCAGGGACCACCAACCTCCACATCTGCCTACTGACCTTGGGAAACCGGCACAGGTACAATCCAAGTGCCATCTCTGGACTGCCTTACCGTGAAGACGTGTGGTCCACGTCCAGCAGCGGCTGGTTGAGATTGGTCAGGTCAAGGTTATACTTTGTTTTATAATACTCCGCGAACGTTTCATACTCCGGGGAAGGAAATTTACTCAGGGGGGTAAGATCAGTGTACACGTCAGCAACATAAAATCGATGAGGCTGATCAAAATTGCGGTATCTAAAAAAGAAAAACAGTTTCAGTGACTTTATGGTTTAAATCAACTATTCTCAAAACACAAACTGTTTTTAATACAGAAATGCAAATTATGATTTTAAAGTAAGAGTTCAAAAGGTTAAAAATATGTAACAGAAATGACACTTCAACTCTAACTAATATATTTCAAGTGAATTTAAGCCAAGAGAAACTATATTTTCATCAAGTGAAAACCTGACTCTCCATTCTCTCCTATTCTAAATATCTCATCCTTATTCTCGGAGAGGCAATGGTACCCCACTCCAGTACTCTTGTCTGGAAAATCCCATGGATGGAGGAGCCTGGTAGGCTGCAGTCCATGGGATCGCGAAGACTCGGACACGACTGAGGGACTTCACTTTCACTTTTCACTTTCATGCATTGGAGAAGGAAATGGCAACCCACTCCAGTGTTCTTGCCTGGAGAATCCCAGGGACGGGGGAGCCTGGTGGGCTGCCGTCTATGGGGTCACAGAGTCAGACACGACTGAAGCGACTTAGCAGCAGCAGCAGCACCTTATTCTAAATATCTATACTTTGATAACACATGAAAGCCAGACGGTTCCTTTTGTTGCTGTTCAGTCGCTAAGTCGTGTCTGATTCTTTGCAACTCCATGAGGTGCAGCACGTTAGGCTCCCCCGTTCATCACTACCTCCCAGAATTTGCTCAGAATCATGTCCGCTGACTGGGTGACGCTGTCCAACCATCTCATACGCTGCCAGTCCCTTCTCCTGTCGCCTTCAGTCTTTCCCAGCATCAGGCACTTTTCCAAAGTGTGCTTTTCACATCAAATGGCCAAAATATTGGAGCTTAAATGGCTCCTCTAAATATCTCTAATTTCATCAATATAAACAGTATAGAAAACTTTCAATATCCAAGCAACCAAGTAAATAGTTTATATGTTACTAACGCTAAGCATGAAAGATTTTTGCCCCACAAGACATATGCTACTGCACCATTTCTGACATTGATAGGCTGGTGTTAAACAACATTTAAAACGTGGCACTGAGGTACAAAGTGAAAAAAGAAAAAACAAAAACAGAACATAGAGACAACTGCAGCCAGTATTTAATTCTTTAAAAAGTGTGATATTTAATCTTAATGCTCAAATACTTGATCCTCTAAATTTTTACCAAAAAGATGGCACTAGTGGTAAAAGAACCTGCCTGCAAATGCAGGAGACATAAGAGACTCGGGTTCAATCCCCGGGTCCAGAAGAGTCCCTGGAAAAGGGCATGGCAGCCCACTCCAGTACTCTTGCCTAGAGAATCCCACTGACAGAGGAGCCTGGCGGGCTACGGTCCACAGAGCACCAGACACGACTAAAGTGACTTAGCACACATACAACAAAGCACTGTAATTAACTATTTTCATTGAGCTTAATTAACACTATGCCTTTCAACAATTTTAATAAACTTATTTATAATCAAATTCTTTAAGACTTTGGGGATTAAAAGGATGGAGGTTTCACAAAGAAAGCCTATCAACATCATTTAGATGAGCTGACCTTCACAAAGTAAAATCTTTTCACCAACAGTATTTCAGGCTTTGTTTTTATGTAAGTAAACTGGGGAGCACAGGCCTGCCACTAAGAGACACCTGAATTTTCTACTGGCCACGGCGACGCCAGGCTCACAGCCCACGACATGCCCCACGTGCCCAGGAGGAATCTTCAAAAGTGAAGTGGCAGCTCCACTTTGCTTTCCACTTAACACCTTACCTTGGAATGATAACTGCATCTTGGTAATCTTCTAATTTGAAAACAAAGGGAGTTTCTTTTGAATACTTTGTGCTGGGAATGCCTATGCGAGCTTCAGATTTCTCGATATCTTCCATGAATTTAAAGTCAATGTCCAAAGTGCTGGAGTCATTAACTTAGGGAAGAAAAAGATCTTTTAGCTTGTTAAAATATAATAATAGGGGTTAGACCCTCCCTCAAGCTCTGCCTTCATTCCACGTGCCTAGTTCAGAGTTATCAAAGAGATTTCTGTACTATATTCAGTTAAGCAACACTTTCGTTTTTTAGCTACTAGACAGACAACGCTTTAGTCTGGGTCCTTCTTACCAACATTAAGAGGTAGAACACAGTAGGCTGAGTCCGCGTCTGCGGGTTTAAATTCTAGGGCAGGTTTTTCAAGCCGAAGAATATGCGAGAATATATACTGGTGAAGTCTTGTGATCAACTCAAGCATTTGCAGAGATAACGTGAAGCCGGACTTCTTCAACTCAATAGATATGGTCACCTCTCCAGAGCGCGTGTACACAGGAAAGTGTGGGATCTTCGGAGAGAGAAAAATAAAGCCCAGGGTTAGCCAAGATTTCAGTCCATTATAAATAGTTAACTTCAGAAGAGGAATGATGCTATCAGGAGAACAGAAGAGACACTTCCAATTGTAAAACAGTGACCATTCTGAGCTAACAAAAGACAGTTACTTTAAAGTCACTTTTCTTTAAAAAAAAAAAAAAGACGGTCCAACATAAAAGGCCAGTATGAAATGTCCACCTGAGGTATGGGCTTGGCTGTCAGTATTCCAAAGCATCTGGTGGTGTCCTCAGGGGGATAGAGCTTCCGCCTTCTGAAGTTGAGCTCATCGGGTAAAGGTGTCGTCAGGACCATTCCGATCACGTACAGGTAACAGGGCTGACCGGGCTTGGGGTAGCTCTCCCTCAAACATTCTGGAATCTGGGAGTGGGAAGAAAAATGTAAGCAACAAGTGCAAGCGTATTCACCTCTTTTCCAGATGTTGGCAAGAAAACAAATTTTTTTCCTGGCTTTACTAAAAGCTGATGAGAGGAAACTAAGACCCTAGGCAGGAGACCTCCTCATTTACTTAACCTCACTGGAGAGGTATACAAAACCATCAAACGCCGCAGGGCCTTCTAACAGAATACTACTCATTTGATGTGGGCTTCCCTGGTGGCTCAAGAGTAAAGAATCCGCCCACCAACGCAGGAGACACAGGTTCAATCCCTGGGTCAGAAAGACCCCCTGAAGAAGGGAAGGCTACCCACTCCAGTATTCTTGCCTGGGAAACCCCACAGACAGAGGAGCCGGGTGGGTTAAAGTCCATGGGTTGCAAAAGAGTTGGAACACAACTTAGCAACTAAACAGCAACATTTCATTTCATCTATTTCTTCTGACTAGAGAACAAACTCTTTTCTTCCCTGGGTTTCTTAGTCTTTACTCACTGCTGAATATCAGAAAATAAAAGTAGCCAAGTTTTTAAAAATCCTACATAACCCTGAAACTCAGATGACCTTTAGCAACACTGTCACATACCATACCATCTTCCAGACTTTTCTGGAATAAATGTATACATTCCAGAATAAATGCACATAAATACATACACATACATATTTTTCATTACAAATGGAACCACAAAACAAAGACTGTATCACCGATTTTTACCTCCAGTTACTACAATGAGAATATCTTTCAGGGTCAATACAAGTCAGTACTATTTTTAATGGCTGTCTGATTAAAGGAGTAAACTATGACTTAAACTAAACGAAGTTTCTAAACTTCTAATATTCATACAACCCCACCCAATAGTCTACAGTTCCAAGGCTCAATAATATAAAAAATAATTACATCTATACTTAAAAGGTGCAGAAATGCTGGCTAAGAGATATAGTTACTAGAGTATCAGACAGTACAGAATGCACCTATTAATTACACAGGATGCAAAGCAGTACTGTGCTTCTCAAAACACTTATTAGTGGTAATATTTGTCACATGAAACTAGCCCAAGAACCTCTAGGGTAATGTTAGAATAGGCAAACTGGATATGAGAAAATAAGCAGTTCAGAAAATCGGATAACTTAATTTCTGATTTTTCAAAAAGTGACATGATTTTCAATCTTCAAAATGCTTAGCTGGATGCACACTTTTTTAAAAAAGTAAAAACTCAATAAAACTGCAAAAAAATAAATAAAAATAATCATATTTAAGCTAAGATCAAAGTACACAGCAAATTTCTGCTTTTGTTTGGGCGTTTAATAAGGTAAAAATATTGACTAGTATTTTTAAAATAAGTACTCCAGCCCCGTATGGTTACAGCTAGAAAGCCACAGATCCAGCTAGACACGACACGATGGAAAAGCTATTAGTAGTCAGGCCACACCCCGACTCCTGACAAGCCACCGCGCTCACGCCTGCCGCGCGCCTCACCCTGCATGGGCACGCGTCTGTTTTAGCACACATCCCCAGGTCTTAGTCCCCAGCGTAAGGCAGAGCGAGGACCTAGCCACTAAAGTGAATGAAACAAAGAATGCCTCTTTAAATGACATCAACTCATTCTGGATAGAATGTGATCAACACGAGAATCCTTTTGAGAAGAAAAACAAAAGCGAGGCCTGAAGTGAGAAAGAGCACGTGGTACACGTGGCGGCGAAGGGGCTGCTGTGGGAGGAGCTGTGAGCGAGGCAGGGAGGCGAGCTGAGACCCAGGGGCTGGGCTGAGTTTCACGGGTTTGGGCAGCCAAGCAGAGGGGTCTGGGCCTGGTACAGCAGCAACAGGAAGCCAGGAAGGCGAGGTTCGTGTGCAGCTCTGCCCGATACTAACCGCTTTGGGGTAGCACTGCCTTCGCTTCGTGGAGCCCGGTCTTCCTGGAACACTAGTCTCTTCTTCATCGTGTAGATCCAGCTCCTCCTCATATTTAACAGTCTCCTTCCCAACTGGCATCAAATGGTCATCCAGTTCACCTAAGAGATGTAAAGAGAAGGAACGTGATTTTGTAATAAAATGCTCAATCCTGATTTTGCCTAATTAATCAGTGGATCATCCAGAGCAGCTCTGTGCTGGGAAACAACTGGACAAATCACAAAGACTAAAGCATCTGTGCTTTTAACAACAGAAAAGTAATCAGATGCGATAACTGAAGGCCAAGTCTACTGTGACGTTCATATACTCAGTACGATGAGGATTATAAACTCTGTTTTAAGACTCAAAAACAAAAACATGTAAACAGGAAAACAGTATCAGATCATGCTTTTACGAATGCCACCAAAAAACAAGTCCACTCATTTTTAAAAAAACTTTCATCTGTACACAAACATAGACTAATTTGAGAAACCGATACATTAATACACAAAACATAAACGTTCACGATTCAACAGTCAGAAGACCTTATTACATTTATGTATTTTAAAAGAGTTAGAAATGAGAGCAAATAAATCACAGCTGCTCAGCTGTGAAAAACAGAGCTCTTCCATCTTACAGAGTCTTCAAGTTACATCATACTTACATCTATCCTCCCCAAAGCACACCAAGAGCAAGGCATTCACAGCCCGCAAAATCCTGGAGACCCATAAAGCCCTTGAGGTGCTTTTGTTATAGAATGTTTTTAACTTTATTTTTATTTACATGTGTTTTTCACACACACTTACCAATTTTGTGCAGTTTTTCACAGCAAATGAGAGCCACGACTCTTTCAGCCAATCGAATGCAGCTCATTGGGGGACCCTGGAAGTAACAAAAAACATGTCCACAGTATATGCATGGAGCTGGAGTACCGTTGGCGCATAAAACACAGATGAAACCTCTGCCCTAGTATCTTTAAAGCTGAAATTTACCAGTTCTTCATTGTGAAAAGCATCGGCCAGTTTTAAAAAATCCTATTGTCTATATTTGAAAAGCCATCTTTCAAAATCCTGCCCAGTGAAACCTATACCACTTATCATAAAGAGTTTACAATCTTGATGAATTTAAATTTCAGTAAGAATTTAATATATCAGCATTGAGACCAAGGACAACAATTGTATAAAGGTCTGTTTTTTCCAATCAACAACAAAATAACTAGAACAGCCCAACTATATTTAATGAATTCTGAGTCACTGTAAGGAGAAGGCAATGGCACCCCACTCCAATACTCTTGCCTGGGAAATCCCATGGACAGAGGAGCCTGGTGGGCTGCAGTCCATGGGATTGCTCAGAGTTGGACACGACTCAGTGACTTCACTTTCACTTTTCACTTTCATGCATTGGAGAAGGCAATGGCAACCCACTCCAGTGTTCTTGTCTGGAGAATCCCAGGGACGGGGGAGCCTGGTGGGCTGCTGTCTATGGGGTCGCACAGAGTCGGACACGACTGAAGCGACTCAGCAGCAGCAGCAGCAGCGTCACTGTAAGGATCTAAACCACAAGTGAATGATGCTGCCGGAAATGTTCAGAGTAGCAAGACTTTAAGATTTTAGAGGAATCTTCAGAGGTCGTCTAGCCTAATTCAGAGAGTCTACAAATTACATATATATAGTCTATTGAAGACTCGAATACGTAGTTGACTACAAAAGAGATTTCTAAATGTACTTTTTAAAGTAGATTGAAAGCCAAATTTACCCATAACTTGCACAGCCTTAGAGAAGCTGAAAACAAATCCATTAACGACATTAAGGCACAATCATTTCTTTTTCTAAACTTACAACAATGGAGGCTCGAAGAGGTGAGTTAATTGGCAGATAAAGAGTTGAATAAAATGTACCATCAGGCAACTCTCGGGTTCTACATTTAGGAGCCAGATGAGTAAACGGATCACTTGGTAATCTAGCACAGTATCTGCGGGAAAAAAAAAGAAATGGTGACGCTAAGTCTGCAACTGAGAAACAGAAGGAAAAAATCTGCTATTCACATTCATAGTTTGATTTTTTATGTTCCTCTTCCCCTCTACTCTATAGGTATTTATATGCGTGGTTTCAGCATCACTGCTTCAAACTTTCAGTAAGATGGACTAGTATGTTTATATATATATATATAAAACCCTGAGATGACGTTCTGTATCTGTGCTGTTCAACAGGGAAGCCGCTGAGCTCTTGAACTGCGGCAAGGGCAGCTAAGGAACTAAACAACTTTAATTTTTATTAAAATTGATACTTGAGTATCAACAGCCATATAGGTCTGTGCTATGACTGGACAGTGTAGAAAGTATTGTTCAGAATCCATTAAGGGAACAAACTGCTGTTTGTTCCTTAATGATCGCCAACAATTTCGGGGGCCTGTGCAAGGCAGGCATCAGCAGTGGGCCCGGTGTTCACCCAAGGAGGGCAGGAGGACAACCGGGCTGCCCCACAACAGCACAAGGAACGCGGGGCAGGAAGCCGGCCCTGAGGGAGCTTAGCCTGAGCAGGGAGGGGGCCAGGACAGGAAGCCAACCTGGTGGGGAACAGGATGCATACAAGGAAGGCAACGGAATGGGCCGCAATGCTGCAAGGCCAGAAACATTTACTTCTGCACAATACTAGTTTTGCATTCCGACCAAAAAAACCTTGAACAGAAAAAAGCAACTTCTCTTTCTTTCTGTCACTGAGGCATCACAGGCCGTAAACGGAGAGACTGGTTATTGCTTGCAGATGGTGAACAGCACAACACTTACAGAGTCAGACCGAAATCTCACGATTCTCACAGGTTTGCTACCACGTGGCCTGCGGCCGTACCTGTTGACGTGCCCAATGGCCGTGTTGATCGTGACGCGGGGACCGTCCTCAGGCCTCAGCACATACGGTGGGAAAACATCGTCGTCGTCCACCACGGGCTCCGTGTCGGCCTCCCCGGTATCAACCGATTTGGAACATTTGTTTCGCAAGATCTGAACAGTTTCAGAACAGAATTTATGAGAACAAATGCCTTTCCTGCCACTAGCTGTCTGCCTCTGAACCTACGAAAAATCTCTCGACATGAGATCTCTCTCTCTCCTAAACACATACCTCAATACTCCACAGTCACCTGCTGCAGACAATTTTCCCAATGCATCCTTCCCAGCGCCAGTCATATGGAGATGTTCCCACCCAGGGAACAAGACCCTGAACTACACCTACCTGCCAGCACACAAGTGATCGCAGGTCTTACATGAGTATCTGGGCTATGTCATCACTCTCAAACCACTCCGCAACTCAGTCAAATAGGACGACACCGTCCATGTGAACAGTATACTTCCTAATCTTCCCCAATAACCTATATGACCATTTTCACTGCCATTTTATTGTAAAATACTGCTGGCTGAGTGCAATTACTCTCAACTGGCTAATAACGTACCCACTGCACACCTCTGTTGAGACTATTCTCTGAAGATACAACTGTTTTTATTTCTGTATGCGTAAGAATAACTTACAGATAACATGTGAATCTTACCTTCTCAATAGCTTTGTATGTTTTAAGGTCTTCTTCAAAACTCTGTATTTTCTCTGTGTCTGCTAACATTACATAATTGGAGATGGGTGCCCTGGCTCGTCCCTTAGACTGAACATAGGACCGATACTCTGCGGGCAGATCAAAACGAACCACCAAGTTGCATTTCGGTATGTCAACACCCTCTTCCACAATACTGGTTGCAATAAGCAGGTTGGTTTCATGTGCTCGAAATTTCCTAAGGACCTGAAAAAAATCCACCAAGAAAAGGAATTCTAACAAACTTTCCAAAGAAAAGAGCATAGCAAAATTAAGGGACAACTGTCATTTGTGACAATACTCTGAGCACTCTTAATCCAGGCCAGGCTAAAAACAATGACAGTATTACACAAAACTCGAGATGCCATGAACATCTGGGCAAAGAAACTCTGATTCAAAGACATTTTCAGCTGAACGTGACTTCAACAACTCAAAGTGCCTTTCTACTTTAGAGAAGCACCCAGGGACCAATCACAGTCTTCTGGCTAAAGACACTGGCTTCTTTAATAACCACCGGAGTGACCAAGCGAATTCACTTCTGAAATCCTGTTGATATTCTAAGCCTCCCCATGGGACCTGTGTCTGTGAGCCTAAGCCAACATCCCTCCAAAGATGTCAAAACTCCATCACTAAAATCCCTAAATCACTTGGAATTAAAAACTCCAAGCAAAGGATCACTTAATTTTCTGACATCTTGGGACATACTTAATTTAAGGGATCAGAAATGATTTTTTTTTTAAGTGAAAATTTTTTTTCATACTAGATTTAAGGTAACATCATTTCCCAATTCAGCCTAACTTAAATAAGAAATTAAGCTGGGTCAGACTGACCTGTCAAGACTCTGGCTACTGAACTCCCCAAACCTGGAGTATTATCAAAAAAAAATTCTGCTACTTTTAACTTAAACAACAAATTTTACATAAAAAGTTTTTATTTGCAAGCCAGGAACACTATGTTAGGTTTTATCATCTTTACAGTACTATTTCCTATATCAAATCTTGAATAAAAAGCGTGAAAAAAATTAAACCAAAAATCTTTAAAATATATTGTTGTTTTTAAAATAGTCAACCAAGGTAGGACTTTCAATAGCAAACAAAACACGTTCTAGGAAAAAAAAATTCAATTTGTGGCTTAAGAATCCTAACAAGTCAGCAAGAGTTATATTTACACGAGCTGTCTTCTATGAAACGTAGCTGTGTGTCCTCAGCCTCATAAAGGAAAATAAAATGGCTGATGGCAATTAAGACACAAAATTGATTTACCAGACAGGTATACTAATTCTACACATGAGAATCACCGTTCGGCTACCTCAAGGGAAACGGTGAGGCTCTGTTTCTGAGTACCGTATATCACCAAAACAATGCAGAGGAACTATAAAGAGAGGGGGTTCCTATGGGCAGAGTTCATATATGTTCTGAAAACTGTTACTGTAAAATTGTCTTCCCTTAGCTTACCTCTTCCTGTTTTCTGAATTCCGCTTCCATCTGTTTGTTCCGAGGCTGATTCTTTCCAATGCCATGTCCAGTTATAAAATTGCTGCTGATGTAAGCCAGCTCTGGATCTTGTTTGCCAGCTTCTTTTATCAATCTAAGAAAATTACACACATTTGGAAGTTAAGCACGGCTGAGGGAAAAAAATTAAAACTTTTGTTTGTAAGGTCTCTCTTAAAATGGAAATACAGGTATTTTTTTTTTGCCAACATACCTAACAAAATAGTCTTGGTATTTCCCCCCCCCCAACTAGCTTAAAAAGAAATCACTGTCGCTCTTTGTGTCAATCTGTGAACCAAATACTTAGAACACCAAAGACAGGGTTGATTTACACGACACGGGTGAACGAAATGGTCACAGTCCCTCAAACTTTCTAATTTGGCAGTAATGACCTTCACAGAAACGTGGCCTGGGAAGCGACGGTGCTAGGCAGAGAGAAACACGGGCTCTTCATGTGTTCTGGCTTTAGGCCAAGTCTTATAATGGAAAAGCCACACACTCTCTCTCCAAAACACGCTTCCCTAAGCGCACGCACAGCTTGCCGCGTGGTCATGCCCCGTCTCTATGACCAAGCTTACGCAGAGTTAAGTACCAAACACCCCAAGGGAAACTTCACTCTCCTCTCTCTCCGTGGAGTAAGAGTCCTAGCTGCGCATGCAAAGGAAGAAGCGTGTTATTTCTGTTCGGTTTACCCCAGTATCCTGTCCCCCTGGAAGGAGGGCTCCAGGGCAAGGAAAACCTCCATCCACCGATAAGCATTTCCATTCCCAACACTCCGTGGCCCTGCGGACGGCCACTGACCACAGCTCCGCATGAAAGGCCACTGAGCTTCAGTCCTGCAAGGCTGACAGAGCTTGCCTCCCTGCAAGGCTGAGATCACTCCCCTCTCATCCGGGCAGGAAAGAGGATGGGATCTTGAGCTCGTTCCCCTTCCTGCCTGCTCCTCTCTAACAACCCAGAAAGCTTGTCCCTGAAAGCGGGCCCTCGGCTACAAAATGAAAAAGAGCTACGGGACAGGCTCACGTTACATGGGTGCAGAAGGTTAACAGTTAGTGTTGCCATTACAGCTATTTTGGAAATATCCACATTGGAAAACTCAGCACACAGGATAAATGGTTCCACACCTGACCTAAGTGATCCCATATGGTTCCTCAGAAGTCATACAACGTAGCACAAATTCCTAATAGAAAATTGCATTTTTAAGTCAAACCATTCTTTTCTTTTTTTTTTTAATAAGTACATGAAGCAGACTAATATCAAAGCCCTGGGAGAAACCTTGAGTGGCCATCTAGAATATCTTCCTGCCTCCAAATCAGTAAAACACTGGCATGCCTAGGTGAGTTTGAGAGTCTGTTCTACAGTTCAAGTACTTAAAATGTGCAAAATCAGAAACTTCTTTAATATGTTCAAAGATTTATTATGAACTTATGATGTCAGTAACAGAAAACAGTGTTACATGCAAACTGCATGCCCCAACATCTAAAATATGAAATCAATTATTGTAGAAATAATACGTACTTCCAAACTTTAGTTTATGTAAACAAGCATCAATTTGAACAAAACGGAGGTTTAAAAATGCATTTCCAGTTACTCCTAATTAGGCAGAGAATGTATCTTAATTTGCCTAAAATAATAAATCTGGCAGACTTCAACTAGCTGAGAATTGGAAGCACCAAGAGTACTTTTATTTCTCCTTAATGAGACTCTCATCAGGACTGCAGGGAACAGAAGAAACAACGAGCACATTCAACGACAAAGTCCCTTGTAAGCAGCAATTAAATGCTACATATCTATGCTCACAATGTTTAAAAAGCAAACATTTCTCTATCAGATACGTTTAAGGAATCCCTACAGACAAAGCTATGGGCTTCCAGAAAAACAAAGAGGTCTACTGTTGTCAGGGCACTTGTATTAATCAGGACTACACCATCTGCCCAGAGATTTCACGGCACCACTTAACTGCTAGGGTGGAATCTCGTGCCTTTTAAGTTTACACTGAGTTTCTGTGAGTTGCTCCACAAGCAAGCTGTCTGAAAAGAAAGCTGCTCACTAGTGCAGCAGACTAGAGCGCCTCAAACAATCTCTAGCAAGGAAGTGATTATTTTTCCTGTTTTCAAATTTACCTGAATCCAGTATTTCTGTAAAATTCCATGAAAATTAACTACTAAGAAAACATAACTTAAAAAATTTTAAAATTCAACGGCCAATTGTATAATATTCAGCAGACATAAAAATGTAAAAGTTTATAAATACAATCATATTCAGCAAACATAATTGACTCTAAAAACTGAAAGAGTTGGTGCTTACCCTCCATCTCTACCTTCCTCACCATGGCCAACACAGGCCCACCCTGTGCGTGCACACAACCTTCCCAAGTACAATGTCAGGCGGTAAGACTGCGGTGTTTGTACACAGTGTCTCTCACTAATGACTCAGTAAGAAAGGGAGGTATTATTACTGTCTTATAGATGAAGATGTTGAGGCTCTAAAAAGTGAAATAACTTGCACAGAATATACACCTAAAAAGTGAGTGAAGATAAAAAGAACCACGGCCCTTCGGAGAAATGGCTGATTCCATGGCTGAAGCAAGAAAAACACAGGATGAGCCTGGAACACCTTGGCGTACCAGAAAGTCAGGCAGGGCAAAAATCAGAAGGATCAGGGCACGTCAAAAGGACACAGGCACTAACCTCCAAGAGCCTCCAATGGCCCAGGGTGGAATAACTTATACAAAAAACTAACCCAGCAACAGATCATAACCAAGGTACAAAATAAACAAACACAAGTTCACAGTGATAAAAGAACATGATAAACAGGATAAAAGAGACATGTTTCCCTTACAGAAGAATTTCAGTAACACACATAGAGAAGCCCCTCTCCAGGCATGAAGCTGAATTCCTCTCTCCCCAGGATAAACTAGCTTCGGTGACCTGCTTCCAAAGAATAAAGTAAGAAATAAGAAAAATAATAACTTCACAGTGGAGGAAATGGGCAAATGCAATCATAAACACGTAATGAAGTTTAACATCACCCACGATGTTCTGTGTTGAGACCACGAATCCCTCTAAGATAAAGCAACGAGAAGGGCACCTCATATCTGCAGCCTTCTTCCAAATGCTAAAACCCAGTCTAATCCTGAAAAAAACATCAGACAAATTCAAACTGAGGGGCAGTCTACAAAATATCTGACCTGTCCTCCTCACATCAAGGTCATCATAAACAAGGAAAGAACAAGAAGCCGTAAGAGACCAAAGGAGATTAGGAAAATAAAACTAAATGAACTCTGGTACACCTCGGATTAAAAAGAAGACATTAATGGGAAAACTGGGGAAATCCAATAGAGTCTAGAAGGTTAGTTTATAGTAATACACCAATGTTAGTTTCTTGGTTGCAACAAACGTATCCTGATAAGGGTAAGATGTTACTGACCTAAGACACAGGGGAAACCCAGAATGGGTATGGGGAACTCAGTACATCCCTGCAACTTTTCTGTGAAGACAAAGCTACTAGGAAAAGAAAGGGGTGGAGGGATGGGGAATAGAGAGAAGACATCAACCCAGGTTTGTTCAATGCCAAAGTCACACAATACTAATAAATCACATGGTGAAAAGAGGTCAAGACTTGGAGAGTGAAAGTCACCTTCTGCCACTTGATCCTTGAGTTATTTCAGGGGGTCACAAACTGTTATCTTCCTCATCTATGATAAGAGTAAAAACATCTATCTTCTTCCCTCATGGAGTGTTCTGAAATTTTAAAACTATATAAACGTACCAGACATGAACAATAGACTGGTTCCAAACTGGGAAAGGAATACATCAAGGCTCTATACTGTCATCCTGTTTATTTAACTTACATGCAGAGTACATCATGTGAAATGCCAGGCTGGATAAAGCACAAGCTGGAATCAAGATTGCAGGGAGATGTATCAATAATTTCAGATACACAGATGACACCACCCTTATGGCAGAAAGCAAAGAGGAACTAAAGAGCCTCTTGATGAAAGTGAAAGAGGAGAGTGAAAAAGCTGGCTTAAAATTCAACATTCAAAAACTAAGATCATGGCATCTGGTCCCATCACTTCATGGCAAACAGATAGGGAAAAAAAGGAAACAGTGACAGACTTTATTTTCTTGGGGTCCAGAATCACTGCAAATGGTGACTGCAGCCATGAAATTTAAAAAAGATGCTTGCTCCTTGGAAAAAAAGCTATGATCAACCTAGACAGCGTATTAAAAAAGCAGAGACATCACTTTGCTGACAAGGTCTGTATAGTCAAAGCTGTGGTTTTTCCAGGAGTCATGTATATGGATGTGAGAGTTGGACCATAAAGAAAGCTGAGTGCCAAAGAACTGATGCTTTTGAACTGTGGTGTTGGAGAAGACTCTTGTGAGTCCCTCGGACTGCAAGGAGATCAAACCTGTCAGGCCTAAAGGAAATCAGCCCTGAATATTCACTGGAAGGACTGATGCTAAAGATGAAACTCCAATACTCTGGCCACCTGATACAAAGAACTGACTCCCTGGAAAAGACCCTGATGCTGGGAAAGATTGAAGGTGGGAGGAGAAGTGGACGACAGAGGATGAGATGGTTGGATGGCATCACCGACTCGATGGACATGAGTTTGAGCAAGCTCCGGGAGTTGGTGATGGACAGGAGGCCTGGCATGCTGCAGTCCATGCCAGGGGTCGCAAACAGTCAGACACGACTGAGCAACTGAACTGACTAATACAAAAGGTAAATTATAGACAACAAAGCCTTAAGTATATAAGGCAAAGGAAGAACTGTAAACTCAAGACTGTACACATGCAACAGAAGTAGGTATTTCTTATTTTTCTGATTAGGAGAGTAGAACACTGCCCATGTATTACAATAGCTCCTACCCCCGCGAAACTGTTTGCTGAAGAGTGGTTTTTCCTCCCATTAAATTGATGGAAGGAAAGAATCTGGATTTCAGGAAGTTTTTCTAAGCTTATTAAAAAGCTTACTGGAACAAGACCTCTATTGTACATTTAATTAGCTGCCCATAAAGTAAACCCTCAAACCACTCCTGATTCATCATCCAACACTAAATTCCAGGCACATTTTATGAGAGTTGATCGCAATTAATCTGATCCTCAAAGTCAACAGGAAGTAACACTGATTTCTGATAAACCTTTTCAGGCTAATATTCCTTCGGTGGAAACTGGCTCATCTCCATACTTACAAACACACGTAGAAAAGAGGGAAAAAGGAAGAAAATGAACCCCTACTTCTCTCCAAGCCCCAGAAGAAAATGTACTTAATTCTGAACCCATCCTGTGTGGGGCAGGGAGTCCGTCTAGAACTCGGCTGAGAATTGTGCCAACGTTAAACTTCTCTGACCCCAAAAATGCCTTTCCCCCATTCTAAAAAATAACCCGGGTAGTCGTGCACTCCCTGGACTGTCTCCTGGCAGTCTTCCCACTGTAAAGCTCTGGTTTTTAGCGTTCTATGATACCCAAGGGCATGATGATTATACAAAGAAGTGCAAACGAGGAGGCAGAATATCAGGATTCCTGAATGGTTTCTGCCACTGGCTGGCAACTTAACTCCGAGCAAAGCACTTATCCTCCGGACACTTTCCTCTTTTTTCTTTTTTGCTTATAAGAGTAAGTGAGTTGGATTAGTCAGTGAAGTTCCTTTCCAATCTTAAACTTCTGATTTCAATGTAATTCACTACCTAAAATTATTTTACTTCGCATCTATCATCAGGATCAGGCCCAATGACTAGGAAAACTTCCAGACTGAAAACCGCCAGATGACGACCCCAGAGTCCAATTTCTCATCACTCATGTACATTTTCAAGTCAGAAGCAGTTCTTTTTTTTTTAAACCCCAAATTACCTCAGGAAACAAAGTTTAATTTCTCCTCAGAGATCAATACTTGCAGAAAAGGTTCTTAGGGATCAACTTTGGCCAATTAATAGATTTTGTAGAAACAAGTAGCTTGAAGTACAAAATAAGAACTCTTTTTGGCCCTTACAAATAACAGAGCATCCATCCACAAATCAAAAGAAATATACATTAAGTGACCACGTGACACAAATTTGAAGTGCAGCTCCTTGGCTGGGTCTATATTCAAGTAAAATACACTTCTGAAGAAGGAGGGAGGGTGGAAATTTACAACCTAATTGGCATTCACTGCCACGTTTGCCAGTATTCTCTGAATTCCTCCCTAACATTTTTATTATCTTCTGATTTAGAAAATTTTAATATGTAGTCTATGAACCAATTCAAATTTCAAACCCAGTTGTTACATGCTTTTCACTGCAAATGTGCAAACTTGAACAGGCATTTGTTAAGAAAAAAAGCTAACACAGAAAAATGAGCCACAGCAATATCCTGATAAAATTTATCCTAAGATCACCTGAAGGAGAAAGCATGGTGTGAAATGCTCAGAACCACGCCTGACACGTCACGTGTGTGTGCTCAGTCATGTCTGACTCTGTGCGACCCTGTGGACTGCAGCCCGCCAGGCTCCTCTGTCCAAGGGATTCTCCAGGCAAGAACACTGGAGTGGGTTGCCGTTTCCTTCTCCAATGCATGAGAGTGAAAAGTGAAAGTGAAGCCGCTCAGTCGTGTCCTACCCTCAGCAACCCCATGGACTGCAGCCTTCCAGGCTCCTCCGTCCATGGGATTTTCCAGGCAAGAGTACTGGAGTAGGGTGCCATTGCCTTCTCCGAACACACCATAGTCACAGGTTAATAAATATCTGAACTAAATCTAACAACTGAATACCGAACATGGAAGGTTTACTTTAATGTCAACTTAATTTTTCTGTACTTGCACTCGATTTCAGATGGATTAGAAAATATTAGCATCCTTTAGGAACAAAACCTCAGTCCAGCAATTGTATATATAAACATCCTGCCGATCCCAAGATAGCGTTACACATTGAGTTCTGACGATGGTGCCAAGGGAAGGACTCTTCCCTAAGCCTCTGCCCAGCTCTTAACGCTATTACAAGGAATCACTTCACAGAACAACAAAAAGCTGCCTGTTCTACTACAGGGGAAAAAAATGTTACTCTCAGAGAGTTACCTGTTTAAGACCACGGCTGTGTATCTTCTTTCCACAAAAATAATTCCACACAAAATATTGGTAAATGGAGAAGGGAAATTTGTCTCTGGCTTGTCTTTCTCTTCAATCTCTTCATCTTCCTCGTCATCCTCAGAATCGCTCCAGGACACGTAATTATCCTGGTTCCTATTATTATACCACTCCACACTTTCAAACTGCTGCCGCTCGTACGGTTTGTATTTGCGCAAGATCTCGAGCAGCTTTATTACTTTAGGAGTGACAAACTTCAGGTCGAGGGAGGCAGGGGAGAAGTGCTCCTCACACAGGGCGTGGATCTTCCTTAGGAAAGTGTCTGTGAACAACAGAAACTTCCGGTGCAGCTCCTCCTGCTCGTGTTTGATGTGTTTCTGTAGCTCTCTGACCATCATTCCAGCTACTTTATCAGCACACCAGGGCCCCAGGACAACCAGGACCGCACGGCAGTCTGAGAGTATCTACAAAAAAAGGTAAAGATTCCAATGCGAAACAATACTCCTGCAGTATCTTCACGTGGAGTCCAATTGGGATTTCAGTTGTCTTCAATCTGCCCCTTCAAAATAAATTTACCCCACTAATATCAACACTGGGGTTCATTCCTTAAAAGATTAGAGAGAGGGCTCAGCAGTCTTTCCAAGCTCTACTTTTTCATACAGGTGCTCAGAACCACCCTTCGGTTTTCCCCAGTGAAAAGAATCAAATGACAGAAATTAAAAGATGCAACTGTATATGGTTAATAAAGCAACCTCAGAGTTGTGGTCAGAAGTACAACTAAGTCATTTACTTCCAGGTAAATATGCAAGGAACTACGTAACAGAATATATAAATGTGTGTGCATATGCAGCAGAGTATGTCATTTTATTTTAGGTATCAAAGAAAAGCAAGATGATTTTCCTTGAACTGTATCTGTGCCCCGGAGTGCCACAACTTACAACCCTAGCTCAGACTGGAATGTAAATCCACAGTGAGGCTGTAACTGCCATTTCTGCAGGCAAATAAAAGACCCACTGGGTTGAACATGGACTTAATGAGAAGACAGGTGCTGAACAGAGTCTGGGCATTGCTACTCCAGAGGAAATTAGCAAGAGAGAATTAAGGATTCGATTCAACACGGTAGTAACGTTCACAGCTGGCTGGGACAATCGACAAATTGTCCTGGGACAATGGTTCTCAAGTTTTAAAGGCAACAGGATTCACTGAAGGGCTTCAAATCTCAGACAGCTGGCTCCCACCCCAGAACTTCGTATTCAGCAGGTCAAGAGTGGGGTCCCTCATGTGCATGTCAAGAAAGTTCCAGAGGGAAGTTGATGCTGCTCGTCCAGGGTCCACACTTTGAGGACCACTGTCCTAAGGAATCACTTCTCAGAGCTGCCCTACTCAGAGATGATGGGCTCATGTCCAGTTACATATAAAGAAACAACAGAATTCTTTCAGCTCAGAGTTTGATCAGGAACCAACTCATCTGACTAAGAAAAAAAAAAACCGGGACTTACTTCTTATATTCAAACAATCATGACACCTCCTTAAACCAGGGAGGTCTCCAGTTAATAATAGAAATGTCTGCAGGTAACAGTAAACTCAACCCAATATGATACACTCAATGAAAAATGTCCAAAGATACAAGAAGGCCTTAAACTAAAATGTATATAAAAGAGCCTCATTAAAAGAAAATTCATTTCAACATTAAAAATGTATGGAAGCCTTTTATTATACTCTCTGTACTTACTTCATATACGCTTACCTGTTTAGAAATTAAAGTAGAATCTCTTTCTTTTGAATGTACAGATATGTTACAGTCATTGATAAAATTAAGTGCTTCTTCTAACTCCATCAGCAGTCTTTCATAAAGCCCACTTCTGTCAGTAAATGGTCCACAGTCTACCACAATCTCACATGGCTGAGAAGTATATCTTTAACATCAGAAACAGAAGTCACCAATACCACAATAAATTCACTACAGCATTACCATCCATTACATATCCAAACCAAAAACCTCCCTCTTTTCAGCTGTGTAACTGTTAGAAGAACACACAGGCGCCCAACAAGCCTTCCTCAAGTTGCACCCACTTCTATCTGTACTGTATTTGCTGGCTAAGTTTCAATAAATGCATAAGGCTAACAGTCAAAAGAATTCTGTTGCTTCCTTGTTAATCACAGGTTTTTCATTTTGATTTTTAGGTTTAGACTTTCACCTTTTGCCCCCCTTATAAGGCATCACCCAGAATGAGAAAATTTGTCAAAATAGACAAGAAAATCAACAATGATTACTTCTCAGACCCAGAAATAGGGAAGGCAGGAGGAGATCATAAGGAGGAAGTATTATCATTAAATGTATCTATTTCTAAACTACTTGAAACATTTAGCATTTGCAAATATCAACTTTCTTAGTTTTTAAATAAATCTTTTATTTTTAACTGGAGGATAACTGCTTTACAATACTATGTTGACCTCCGCCACACAGCAACACGCATCAGCACGTACCCTCCCTGCTGAGCCTCCCCCCAGCCCCAGGCTGTCACAGAGCGGTGGGTGGAGCTCCCTGTGACTGCCACCGCCTCCCCTGCACACGGCAATTCCTCTGCACACGGCAATTCCTCTGCACACGGCACTGTGCGTGCTTCAGAGCTGCTCGCTCAGCTCCGCCCCCTTCTCCTTCCCACGCCGTGTACACAGTCT
Source organism: Cephalophus harveyi (assembly GCA_006410635.1). Classification (NCBI taxonomy): domain Eukaryota; kingdom Metazoa; phylum Chordata; class Mammalia; order Artiodactyla; family Bovidae; genus Cephalophus; species Cephalophus harveyi. The sequence goes on from SJYT01068125.1 coordinate 178,485, forward strand.
GTTCTCTATGTGTTCCCCATCAGAGCTGCTATTCTTGCCCTGCAGATAGGCTCATCAGTAATCATTTTTCTAGATTCCATATATATGCGTTAATATATGGTATTTGCTTTTCTCTTTTTCTCACTTACTTCACTCTGTATTATCAGGCTCTAGGTTCATCCACCTCACTAGAACTGACTCTAATGTGTTCCTTTTTAGGGCTGAGTCATATTTTAACGTGTCCTCTTAAGGAAAGCTCCCCCACATTTCAATCAATCACAACAGTATCACTCCTTGGATCTTTCATGCCTTTCATAATATGACAACAACACATACAATCCTAAAAGCATATGTAATAATTAATTAAGGAAAATAAATATATTAAAGATATATTTTAAAATGACAAGTGTTCATTATTCCCAACTAGAATTATAAGAGTCGGATTTTGAGAGGTAAGTAATGATGCCAAACGCAATAGTACCTGTCAGTTTTTTACCTCAACACCTTAAAGGCCGTCAGATGTGTATTTCATATCACATCTGACTTCCATGAATCTAAATGTTACCTTTTCTTCTCATTTCACAGAGAGAACTCTTTCCAAACTCCTACCAAGTGACAGGCACACTGCAAGGTGTTTTCATGTCAATGTAACTGATCACCCAAGAGTCCCTGAAACCACTGGTAATGCCATTTTATAGGCTCAGGGACAATTAATGACTCACTTGAAGTCACACATTAGTGGAGCCAGTCCTCAAAACCCAAGTGTGATTTAACTTCACAATCTGAGAAATAAGTCTTCTCTCGTGTAACTGTTTCAAGAACCACCACTTGGTAATCGTTAACCTTGTTAAAGGCTGTACCTAACAAGGATATAAGGATAATTTAATATGAACTGAATTAGTCACTGTAATTTAAAAACCTAATTTATAAAGTTTCCCTGCTACCAACTTAGATTACAAAGGCTGTGTTATATGTTTCAATGAAATTCAAAATAGCAACCTCCTCAGAAAGAGACAAACCTAGAAACAGGTCAGAAATTCACACCCATTTTCAAAATCAGAGGATGTTTCCCATTATGTTCAATCAGACCGTAAAATACTGAATTCTATAAATAAATTAGTGTTCTTTCAAACCATCATGTGGGATGTTTTGGTCAGAACAAAAAAATGCACACACTTATGGAAAAGGACACAGATCTCCTACTGAGTTCCCAGCCCTCATTAACATAAGCAGACAGGCTGGGCCCACGTGTATGCAACATTCCCTCTTAAGGGTGAGACACCGCCATCTGTTACGCTTTCTGGAAACAAGGTTCAATTCCTGCATCTGAAGATGACTGTCCTGATAAGGAATTCTTAGGTCTTCCAAGGGAGTATGGAACCAAAGGCCTAAAACCATCCTAGCAGGTTTCACTGAAGCCTAGTTAATCCTGAGTGCTTACCTGTCTAAGACCACCAAGTCAGTTGCAGTTTCAGCATTACTCTTGAGAATTTTCTCCAGTTTCTGAATCTTTTCTTCCAATTCCTCTGGATCACATTTCCCATTTAAAATGGAAGCAGTTAGTCCCAAAATACGAGGACATGATGGACAATTTTCACAAAGCTAATGTAACAAAAGATACTGACAGTAAGGAATTCATTTTGCAAGGCCCCAGCCAAAGAGACAGCATCCTGATTAAACATGTCAAAAAGACCTAACAAATACCAAAATGGTCACTTATGGAATTTACTATAGCTTACTTAAAAGATCAATTTATCAAAAAGGAACATTTAAATATGCTATGATAGACTATGCAATTCACTTATGATAGATCACATAATTTACTGATTTTTATTGTTTAAACTTTTATTATAGATTTAGAAGTTAAAGGTATTAATATTATAAATTACAGATTTAAATGAACATTAGTTTAATATTCAGTCACTCATTCCTACACTGAAACCAAGTTCCCAAAAGTGGTAACTAATATTGCTTTTGGTATATAAAAACACTGCTTTTACTCAGTAATCTGACCTGCATTGTTAACACTGATAAAATCTAAAAACTTACCTTCATAATTTCTCGGTAGGGGTGGTCTAGGATTGCAAGATGACACTCATCAAACACCAAAAGGTTAATGTCTGACAGTGATAAGTAACCATTTTTCAAAACATTCAAGGCGACATAGCATGTCATAACGAGAACCTAAAATAAAACTGCTATCAGTATACAAACATGCCATTCACCTGCCTGGATATACTTCTATGAAATCAGATTAGGAAACCACTGTATTTTAGGTGAGAATTAAGAAACTCGTCATTAAAAATTACAACAACAAAAAAATTACTACAAAAATTCTCAATGTATGGAAGCTCGTACTCGAGGATCAAGATGTAAAGCAAGGAACACGTGGAAAGATACAAGGAAAACAATACTGATAATGGAGACCACGTTTTTATGATAGATCTACTCAATCTACCACAGGTCTTCATGTTCCTCACAATTTGATTGATGAGACCTGTCAGTTTTATCAGATCACAAAACAATTCACACAATTTTTTCCTGTCAAATTGACAGGGTTTTCTGGAAGAAGACACGGACTCCTTAGTTTTTTTAATGGCTTATCATTCTGTGGATTTTAAATGCGAAAGAGAGCTTAACCCAATATGTAAGACATACTAGCAGACCAAGGACGGCTTGAGGTCAGTTAGGAAACATGTCTTAACCATTTCAGATTCACCAACACGTGAAAGGCCCTCAACACAAGCTGGTGACATGGAAACGGCTAGGTTACAGGAAATGAAAGTCATTCAGTCGTGTCTGACTCTCTGCGACCCCGTGGACTATACACAGTCCATGGCATTCTCCAGGCCAGAACAATGGAGTGGGTAACCTTTTCCTTCTCCAGGGGATTTTCCCAACCGAGGGATCAAACCCAGGTCTCCCTCATTGCAGGCGGACTCTTTACCAGCTGAGCCGCAAAGGAAGCCAAGTTACAGGAAGTCTCCATCAAAAATACTAAGATCTCAACCAAGAAATGTCAAGGCATTTAACCCAAGAGTAAACTTTCTGAAAGCAAGTTATCTGCAAGATGGAAATAGGTCATAGGAACTTGCATTTTTCAAACAAAAAATCATACTGTGAAGCTGTTTCTTTTCTATTTAGTAACAGCAACACAAAGGAGTAGCTTATTTGGATTTAGGATGAGATTATAGTAAGAAAATGCTTGAGGGGTAGTTTCTAGGCTGACAAAGTACTAGGAAAGTAGAGACTTCAAACCTAATTCACATAACGAAGGCTTCAGGTCATCTTATAAATCAAGGACTTGTACAGATTTATTAAGTGAAATTTCTTTATGAGTCTTACCTGATGTTTAGTAAACTCTTGGTTCCATTTCTCTTTTGTCCAAGATGCAGTTACTTCTAGGTTTGAGTATTCCCCGACCTTGAGATCTGAGTGAGTTCTGACAGCTGACACTTGTTGAGCAACCTGGTTTGCTGATTACAAATGCAATATTCCACGTAAACGCAAGAACTCTTCCCTAAACGGCTCTCTGGACGACTACTAATTAAACAGCTGAGGGAAATCCTTATTATTATATATTATATCTAACCACCAATTTTTTACATAGCCAACTTAAAATCATACTTTCAGTTATCTCCAAAATATGCTTCTTATACTCACCACCCCGCCTCTCTTTCACTCACTTTACAAAGTCTTAGATCACCTTCCTTCCTTAAGGTGACTTTCCCCAATCTAAGAACATAATTTCTAGGCTAGAAAGGCAACTATCCAGATCCACCCCTCCTGCTTTCTTCAATAAAATCAGATTATATCACCAAGAAATAGCACAGACTGATATATATTTAAAGCACATGAGAACATCACATGCTGAAACAATCTAAAAAGAAAAGAAAAAAATGAGAGGAGTGACATGGTTGTATTAGTACTTGAGCTGTTTATATTCACATTTTATACTTTTTATTTTAATATATAACCCCAAACACATAAAAGCCTATACTTTAAACTCTTACTGAATATCTAACTTTCAAAAAGCCTGACTTTCTTTCCACAACTGGTATAGCAAAATCATAAATCAAAAAGTTACCTATAATCAAGCTCCTTATGATACATTTTGTGAAACTAAAACATTAAAAACAAAATAACTAACTACTGAGATCAGATTATACTCCAAAAGGAATCCTTCAAAAGAAATGCAGAGCCAGAATTAATCGTAGTTCCGTTTAAGAAGAAAGCTAACGTTTAACATCTATCAAACAGGATGACTATCATTTAAGAGAAACACTATTTAAAGTTAACAAATAAGACAGAATGATATTTCTGCTTCAACAAGCACACTATTCATCAACCTCTCTATACTTTCAAGACTTTAACTTTATGCCCCAAGAGCAAATCTGCTTAACCATAGGATCTCATCCAATTTCCTCCATACAATTTGATAAAACAGAGCTTTATTACCAGAGTTGACCAAGAACACCGTCCTTTTGCCATTTCTGTTGAAGTCTCCCCTGATCTGATAAGACAGCTCTTTAGTGAGTAGTACTGCAATAAACGTCTTCCCTGAGCCAGTGTTTAAACAGACTATGGTATTATGATCCAGAGCTGCTTCAAGCAGTTCAACCTAGAAATACAGTGGGGAAAAAAGATTACACACTTCTTATCTAAGTACAGAATTTTAAAAACTGTATTTTGTTTCAATTCAGAAAATTCCACTGTTTTCTAAACTCTCCCTCCAATAAATTTGCCCTTTCAAAAAGCTTACCTTCTACATGTTTATTTAATAAAAATAATCAGAGGCATTAAAATGCCGGTTACACATAGCTGTGCTGTATAAATGTGCTGAAATGGCATTTACAATTTCTTTAAAAATCATTTTCACAGCAACAGAAACTTTTCTAGAATGATATGAACAACTGAAACACTATAACAGTGGAAAATAAGCGGTTATTTAAAATTCATTAGCAAAGTCAAAGTAAAGAAAAAAATTAATGATTTCACTACTGCTTATTATGCTGATCCACTCTTATTTACCACTTTAGACCAACTGTAATAAAACATACTGTTTCTTTTAAAAAAAAAAAAAAAGACTATAACCATAGTTCTGACAGTCTATGCTTGTTCAAGCCAATCTCGATTTCTACCCAGATCATGAGGACAGACACACCCAAATAGATACTCAGGAACAGTGAGGTTTTCACAGGGTAAAAAAGATAAGAAATTTCATCAATAAAACTATCAAATCAATTACCCAGCAGATGTTAGAAAAGAAAATGACTATTAAGAACAAAAGTATTTGGCATGAGAAAATTAATCAGACGAGGAAAGCTTAAAAAGGTAAAGGAGTTTTATAGAAGTTGTGTCGACTATATGCAAATGTATTCCATTTTAGTGAAAATGCTCCGGTATTAGTGTTCTCATTAGTACCTGATATTTTCTTGGCGTATAAATGTTATCATGAATTGCTTCTTGTTGCCATGGCAGTCCAAAGAAAGGACCCATTGGTGAGGAAGCAGGGGTCATGAGCTGCAGGCCTGCCATGCTGAGGGGCTGCAAAGCAGGGCTTTTCATTCATCCAGTGTCTCTTTCATTGCATTTTTGCTCTAGCACAGCTTACTACAAAAGGGAAAAAGAATACCATTACACAACCATGCAAGGTTACAAACAAAAGAAAGCTCGGAAACAAGAGAACATCAGGATATCGTTCCTATGGGCCTTTTCAAATTTTTCCTATAACTGTTTTAGCTTTTTCTTGATCTAAGAGGATCTGTTTTAAAAGTCAAGCATTCTACACTCGCCAACCCAGCAATTCTATACCCAGAAACCTGCCTGAAAGGATTAGGCAGATGCACAAAGATGTAAACACATGAGTATTTATTGTCACATTATTACTTAAGAACAAGAAATAACCTTAAAATCAATTAATCAAAAATTATCTAAGTAAATTATGGTCTAGTCTTAAAGTGGAAAACTTTAAATCCATTAAGATAATACAGATCTATATTTACTGACACAGAACCATGTCCATAAAATACCTTTAAAAGAAAATTTGTATACTATGATGCTCTTTAAAATAAATGTGTTTATATACAAAACATGTAAATACATTTCAAACATTTGTAAATTCTATGATGCTATTATTGATAAAATAATGAGAAAACTGTAAGAAAGGCATTTCACACCACGTACACACAGGAAGGAGTCAAATGCCGCCAACATTTGGTCATTTTATCAAAGGACCATAAACATAGAAGAAGGTCATGTTTCTTAATTGACACCCTATCACAACTGCACAGCTGATCGACTATTTACGTAAGTATTTTTAAAATTATGCATATCCTAGATAAATTAAAACAAGGCAACACCATTTTGTGAAATAAGAGCTACTTCATGGTGTCTAAGCACTCTTCTATATTTCACGTATTCTTCCCCGAAGATAAATTTGATTATGTAAAAGGATAAAACAGAAATTCAGCCTTTTAAAAATTCCTAACCTGCAGATAAAGGGTCAGGGTTTCCAATCTCTACGAGAAAGTCCACCGGCGCAGAACTGACTTGCCCGGTAGAAGGCGATTTCCCCTTGTACTGCTCTGCAGTGTTCACTGTTATTACTCTATAAAACTGGAAAGAAAGAATCCCCACTCTTTGTTCCCTGACAACAAAAACTTTGAATCTCCTGACCTGTTAAATTTATAACCATGGTACAACACAGTGACTTAACTGTTGTGTCTAATCCACCAAGAAGCCTCAAGAGTACAGTCTCTTGTATGCATAGGCTTAACACCAAAATTTTGATTTCAGAGCTTAATTCAGCTGATAAGAATTCAACATCCAGTTAATACAAGTAGCACGTCCAGTAAATGGCCGCAGGGCCTCAGGCCTCAGCAAGGCGGTGTGTTTGTGGACCAGAGAGCACGACCATTCTCAGTATCCCTCTCAGAGGAAGAAGACAAGCAGAGTGTTCCAGATACACTATGAACAACTATCAAGCCCTTCTTTTGCCGGGGTCAAACAGAACTACATTTTCCACGAGAAATAATGTGCTCATTCTCTACTGAACCAAAGTCCCAACAGCCTTTCCTGCTACCTCCTCTACACTCAGCATTCACTTCTCTCAATTCTGCAGGCCCACAGGATAAACGGTCTCAGGTTGATCAGTCAAGCTTCTTAGCCCGGCTGCAGAGAACCTGGAAGGCTATTTTACCCAACAGCCTGAGACCCAGCAGGTCATGCTGAAGGCCCAAGGCTGAGACCTGCAGGCACTTCCCACATGGCTGCCCATTCTTGGGGTATCTCAATACGGCGCTCCTTATCCGCAGGTTCCACTTCCACAGGTCAATCATTCCTTGTTGGATGAATCCACGGATGCAGAGGGCCAACCGTACCATGCAAGGGATATGAGCATCCGGGGATTTGGGATCAGAGGGTCCTGGAAGGTGCCCACAGGCACTGAGGGACAACTGTACTTCTTCACTACTCTAGGCCGCTCACTGGTAGGATTATTTAAGCCTGATGCTTCACTTCCCACCCAACCCAAATGTTAATCCAAGACCAAACAAATAAATGGTGGAGGGATCAGGATAAAAGCCCAATTCCTGCTGGTGGATGGAAATTTTCAAAGGAGAAAAGAGGGCAGCGATGTAAATCCTCAAACACACTTCCTCCACCGCCAGCAACCCTCCTTCTTACTAATGTCACTGTTTCTTCTGATGCAGACAACGTTAGTAGTAATGACAGAGCCAGAAAATAGTCTACAACATAAATGAATGTTCTATTTTTAGAACAGTGTTAAAAAATCTACTTATACTTAAAATTTTATTATAGACTATATAAAAGTAGTCTAAAAACCAAAAATCGATTTTTAGAATAGGCTTAAAATAGTCTAAAAAATACAACGATGCTCTATTTTTTTAAGGGCACATGATATGCTTCAAAATTATCAGTATCATAAAATACAAAGGAAAACTAAAAATGTTCCAAATTAAAGAAGACTGTAGAAACACGACAACTAAACGCAGCAACTGACCTCAGACTAGATCCTTTCCTGTTATAGGACAAAGGCTCTAAGGGCCATTATGGAGTCCAGCGGTAAGGCTGGAGGCACGCAGTTACCCTCACTGAGACGAGGACGGCGCCAGGATGACACAGGGGAGCATCCTTATTCTTGGCAAATACACAGTGACGTACTTAGGAGAAAAAGGGCCAAGATGCATGCAACTTATTCTCAAATGGCTCAGAACCAGAAACTACACATGGAAACAGAGAGAACGGATGAGACTGATAAGGCAGATGGAGCAAAACAGGCAGAGCACATGATCCTTGTCCCAGTCTTACTCTCTTCTGTAGGTTTGAAATCACTTCCAAAGAAAGAGTTTAAAAAAGAAATAGTTAAATGTGACCCATGAGACCAGGATCTCCTTGAGTATAGGAGCTGTATATCTCACACATACTTCCCTCACCCACCAGACCAAATCACACCCCAGACGTAACAAACAAACAATACAGGTTTGCAGAGTGAAGACACTGCCTATGTGCATGGCAAACACCTCCACACAGCGTCTCTTGCCGCTTCGTTAGTTACGTCACATTGCACACATTCTAAAGAGACACAGACTGGACACGGCTCACTCTTTGACTGGCACACACGTTCCATGAGAACAGGACGTGTGTCTCATTCTCTGCAGCTCTTAAATTTCCATACGTGTGTCATATATATATATATCTAAATAAAAACGTGATGAACTCAATCAGAGATTCCATGAATGTCTACACAATAACATACAGAACAGAAGCACAGACAGCTTAAAAGGTATTTCTACAGCACTCGGTTTAGAAATGCACACCCACCCCACTCCTACTCGCCCTGAAGGGCAGATACAGGAGAGTAAATCTGCAAGGAAATGGAGAACAGGAACTGAACCCTCCCATTACATTCCCATTAGGTCACAATATTTAAACTAATTTTCATTCACTTTGCACAATGACTGGCCCCAGTAATATACTATCTATTTGGGGAAAGCAAACCCAACATTGAAAACTCAACAAGTAATCCAATAACGTGAAAACTAAAAAACCCTGTAATTTTGCCAATTTTTACTTTCTTTGGCATGTTTAAATAGATTTTCTTTTCTCTCTCTCTCTCTTAACTTGACCTTAATGAAAAGCTCTGAATCCCTACTGGTAAGTAAAACTTTTACAGTTTCATAGATTAACTGACTATAGTTAACTGCCTCAGCAGAGCCAAGAGGATAATCCACGTGACTATTTTCTGATCAGATTTTAACAATTAACACTCATCAAAGTGGTGAGACTTTCACAGTTTTGGATGATTCGTTTAGAAACAACTTAGTAAGACACATGAATAAACTCTCTTCCTTTTTCCACACAGGATAAAGCCCAGATTTACCGTCTTAATGTTTGAGATCTCTGTGTTGCTGTTGTCTGAACTGCATTTTGACATTGTGATAGCAGTTTATTGGAAAATCACAGCATACCCAAGCTTCTGCTCTAAAAATAAAGGCAAAAATAGCCAAGTTTAAGATTCTTGTACTTAAACTGAATATAAACACATCTACAAGAAAGTCCCATTGATATGAAAAGTTGAATAAAAGGCCATTATTTTGTATTAAACTTTAAACAAAAGACATCTGGGTTATTTTAGGATACTAAGTCTTATTCTAAAACAAAGAACAAGAGAATGAGCTGTAACAACAACGTGCCTAATTTCCAGAGATCAGGGACGGGGAGGAGGTGGGGTTATAGAAAAGTTCGAGGAAAGATCTTAAAATGAATACAACGAAATCAAAGTACATAAAATTCTAAAGAGAATGACTAGGAAAATGGAAAAAATTAATAAATAAATGTGTGTGTGCGCACGCATGTGCACACAGCTGTTCAGTCATGTCTGACTCTCTGTGACCCCACGGACTGCAGCCCAGATGTGTTATTTCCTAAATTCATATACACAAGAGAAGTACAGAAGGTCACCAGAAGAGGTACTTGTCTGAGTAATCCAAATCAGCTGGTGGTAAGTCTTCACCACATGTATCAAGTCTTATCAGCAATTTAAATTTCTCAAAGAAAATTTAAAACATGATCTTAAAGAACAATTAATCTAACTATAAACTTTCATTAAATTCACTTATGAATAAAAGAATTCAGGAAGACAGTTCAAGAACGTTAATACTGTGGAGAAATTTAAAGGTAAGGGTGGTCCCAAATAATCCTAAAAGAAACTAGATATCAAAAAAAAGCATAAAGCATTGACGTGAAAAGCTTAATTCAATTAACAAATGTTGATTCTCCTAGATCTGGTACCAGATTTAATTTATGCTCCTTAACTTCAATGCCTCTATTACCACAGGCTCAGGGAAAAATGAATTGGCAGCGGTCTCTTCTCACTTATTTGCATCTGGTCTAGTCTATAGCAGTTTAAAGGACATTCATGTAAAGGTTAAACTTTCTCATTTCATACACAAATTGGTTTTGCTAATAAGTTAACAAAGCAGAATGGGGGAACCTTAACACTACTTTAGTATTTACATATTTACCTCAAAATGCTGATTCTAAGTTCTTTCAGTTTCCAAGTCTGTATTAATTCATACCCTAGGTAACCTAAAAGCAATCAGAGAGAAGATTTTAGAACATACAACTCATTTTTAAAAAACAACTTTAAGAAATTTCCTACTTGACAAGATTTTTAATTTACTTATCTGAATAAGATCTCTGATAAAAACAATTCTTGTATTTATTTATTGGGAGTCAAGAAAACAGTATATGTATGAAAGAGCTGCCCTTTAAAATTAGTATTTATGATGTTCTATTACAATTGAAAAAATTTAAAAGCTGTTAGCACGACCCAATCAGATATATAAGGGAGAATTTCTGGAAGTAAATTACATTTTCCCCCAGTAAAATCTTGATTTTAAAAATACTTAAAGACTACACTAAGTCAATATCGGGCTTTCACAGACTTACAACCCCTCTTCTGAGGAGTCAGTTTATGTTTTCTACAACTACCTCATGCTTTGACTTTTAATTCCGTGCTACACTGCCACCTAATATGATGCAAATTAAATGCACCAACTTGGCCTGATATGTCGCACTAGACATCTTTTCAAGTCATATTCACCTCTATTCTAGAAACACCAAAATAATAAGCTGATAACCCTTGAAAATTCAATGCAACTCCACTATTACAGAATTACTGTTGTGCTATCCAAATTACTTCCCTAAACAATTCTGTACAAAGAGACATTAGAAAGTTAACATGCCAAGCACAGTGATAATTTATTTTATGTTCATACTACACAGCTAATATGTCAAGTTTTCTAATTTTAATTGATGATCATGATTTAAATTACCAAAAAAAAGTGTTTGATAGGGCTCTTTAAGATAACTCTGCAAAAGACACACCACAGACCACAGGCTCAGTCAAATTCTAGTATAAACCAACAAATTTAATCTAATTAGCATCTAAATCCCGTATACGGCTGTACCCTTTCAGACAAAGGCTGTAACAATGGCTAAACCCTCCTAGTCTTAAAGGCATCTAGAGCTTCCTGCTGCGTATTTTCAAAACTGGTAACAGAAAACTTCCAACTCATTCATTTTATTATGTATCAGAGTCTGATACTACTAACTTTACAAATATCACAGTCCCGATTTCATCTCTACACTCATGAAGTCCAAAACGCGCAACTACCAGGAAGTCCCAGAGTGAACAAAACAAAACACAGACACGGCATCAATACTGCGACATTAAGACACTGTCGAAAGCACTTCTGAAAGCTAACATATAAAACTAAAAATGTCTTGACGAGCTTTCAGTCCCTAGTGACAACTGTGCTATGAAGATCCAAGACATTAATTTTAACTCCAACCAAGCCTAAAGGCTAAAAGCATCCCTGGCTATGGATATAAAATAACAGGTTTAGAATACAGGTTGCTCGTATAAGCACAAATTAAAAATAAGTGGCTTAATTCTCCCATTTGAAAACAAAGGGGAAGGCATCCCTTCCCCCTTCCCTCTTTTTCAGAACTCTTTTTAGTCCTTTTCGGCTATACTTGAATCTTTCTAAAAGCTAAGTAAGCCTCTAGCCAGTCTCACTTCTCAGGAATGTTTCCTTAAGATATGTAATCAACAAGAAAGATATGCCCAATCTCCCAGTTTCCCAGGATGGCCTCATTTGTCAACCGACTCCAAATTGCAAAACCTACCTCCAGTCGTAAAGATACGAGCGAACTGGAAATTTTATCTTGAAAACACTAATGTAAAGTGTTGTAACCACTTAGCTATACAAAAGAATAAAACTTCTATCTTTGCAATCTCTTTAGTGGATAGCTTAGATACACATCACATTCTGGTTTAATGCTTACTCAATAAAATTGTTTCCTCCCTTTCTACGTTTTTGAAGAGATTTTCCGGTTGGGAGGAAATCGTTTTTAATTATATTTCCCCGCATCAGCTTAAAAAAAAAAGTTCAACTCTCAAGCAGTATATATGATAAATAACAAAACCCCTTTCTTAAAATTTAAAACCATACAGAAATCCTAAACTATGCTGCCTAATGGCACTGGAGAGAATGGTTTTCAAAATGAAGAAAGATCTGGAAGAAGTTGGCAAACACCTCCTCTTATCCCTAAAAAGGAATCTGCACACAGGGAGGATCCAAAGTGTTTACAAGCAACTCCCACCAACCTCTCTTTTCAAAATTAAAGTTAGAGGAGAAACAGAGTCAGCTGTTTTAAGCTAATTCATAAGTAAAGGTGATGAGCTCCCCTCTTAATACTTTGGGGCATACAGTCACTCCCTCCTCACGGAGGCCCTCTGATAAGGCGGGGACACTGAGTAAGGCCTCTGGTGATGTAGAAAGCAGTGTTTACTAATAATATTTGATTAAAATCATCTGAATGCTAGCAGATGACCATCTGTGTTAGGAAGACCAAGGCCCATCCAATTCCACCACCTCTAAGTTTGTTTCCCTCCTATAAAATAGAACACTTGACTAGTATGAGGATTAAGTAATTAAATGCATATTAATCTTGGTAGAGAAAAAGTGCTTACCCAGAAATGCAGATGACACCACCCTTATGGCAGAAAGCGAAGAGGAACTAAAGGGCCTCTTGATAAAAGTGAAAGAGGAGAGGGGAAAACTGACTTAAAACTCAACATTCGAAAAACGAAGATCATGGCATCTGGTCCCATCACTTCATGGGAAATAGATGGGGAAACAGTGGAAACAGGTGACAGACTTTATTTTCTTGGGCTCCAAAATCACTGCAGATGGTGACTGCAGCCACAAAATTAAAAGACGCTTGCTCCATGGAAGAAAAGGTATGACCAACCTAGACAGCATGTTAAAAAGCAGAGACATTTCTTTGCCAACAAAGGTCCATCTAGTCAAGGCTATGGTTTTTCAAGTAGTCATGTATGGATGTGCGAGGTGGACTATAAAGAAAGCTGAGCGCCAAAAAATCGATGCTTTTGAACTGTGGTGTTGGAGAAGACTCTTGAGAGTCCCTTGGACTACAAGGAGATCCAACCAGTCCATCCTAAAGGAAATCAGTCCTGAATATTCATTGGAAGGACTGATGCTGAGGCTGAAGCTCTAATACTCTGGCCACCTGATGCAAACAACTGACTCGTTGGAAAAGACCCTGATGCTGGGAAAGATTGAAGGCAGGAGAAAAAGGGGACGACAGGTTGCTACAGTTGGATGGCATCACCGACTCGACAGACATGAGTTTGAGCAAGCTCCGGGAGTTGGTGATGGACAGGGAGGCCTGGCGTGCTGCAGTCCACGGGTTCACAAAGTCGGACACGACTGAGCAACTGAACTGAAAGAAGCCACACTCCCATCTCTATCTATAACCACTGTTTTCATAGAATTCTTAAGACTTTAAGGAACTCTTTTAAAGAACCCAAAATGTTTTATTAATCTTAAGATTCAGTATAAAAAAAGCATTCTCAAAGTTGAACAACTATACAAGATTTTATACAGTATTTTTAATCAGGTGAACTTGAAAAACCACAAATTCCAAGCTACTAGTCACTATGAATTTACAACTAAATAAAAATCAATTTAAATCGCAAAGCATGGTATATAATGTAAAATAAACTTAAACAGCTTTCTGCACACTAGATCTCTTTAAAAGCAAAAACCAAAAAATACTATGTGCTCCTTCTGTTTGGCTCCCCAAACTTCACTGAAGACATTACTTAACTGTTTTTGAGGCAATGAAATGGTTCACATGCTTGGGCAAGTAATCATCCTCACCATTACCATCCAGTAGACAAGCTTGGAAAATATAAAACGCAAGAAAAGAGAAAACAAAAAGATAGGAAATATCCAAAATACCCATGATACATGAAATAAAGATTTTAAGGATTTACCAACCATTATTTGGTGAATACAGATTATGGAAAGACTAAGGTCAAATCAAAGACTGAGAGACCAAAGAGAAAAAAGGATAATAAATTTCAAGAATTTAAACACTGTAATTTTTAGTCTGAAGTAAATACACAGCACAACAGGAATATTTCTATTTTCACTTTTGTCATAACTATCATCATTAATTAGAAATCCTTGCATATTTAATCTAGCATACAACATTACACAAGCTACATTCAGATATACTTTCTCAGCATTATCTTTTATGAGAGCAAGAAGTGTCCCTCCCACCTTCCCGGAAAACTAAATGTCTAACAATAAATGAGGGAGAGCTCTGGTAAACCACAGATGGCTCACTTTCCATGGCGCAATTCAACTGAGCTATTAAAATGATGTCAGTTTGTAATAAACAAAAATGCTTATGTTATGGGATTCAATGAAAAAAAAAATTTTTTTATTTACAGGAAGATCTGGTTGTGTCTTCAAGTTAAAAACTCAAGAAAAGAAGAAAGGGAAGAAGGGAGGAACAGAGGGAAAGAAAATTCCCCCCACAATTGAGAATGGGATTACTACCGTAAGTCATTTCTTCTTCCTTAAGGTTTTTCTGTATTTTAAAATTCCCTATGATTCGGACACTTTATTACATTTAGAATTAAACAAAGTCTTAAACTGAGGATGGAGACAATAAACATATATGACTCTGTCTTAAGTATTGGCAAGGAGGACTCCGTTCTTAAGCCACTGAATATAGCTGAAGATTTACCCCCGTTTCTATAACTGACACCACAAATTCACCAGCTTTCTTTTCCTGCACTACTCTATGAACCAAACAAATTTCTGCATTTCTCTAAAATCTGTAACATAAACTATTATGTTTACATTTCAAAGTAATTAAGCCTAAAATTAAATTTGTCCAAAACTGAAGTTGAATACAGGTCAAATATCATTTTAACAAATTCCATCCACCAAAATCTCCATATAGAAAGTAACTCTAGGCTGCCAGCCAATGGTGCACTTACTTGGAATACTTCTTAAAAAGACAACATTCCAACACATCAAAATGGCACAGATACCCAGCCCTGCCCTTCAAGTCACCTCTAATGACCTTTCCTCTGCAATTTTGTTTTCAGAGAGGTGAACATTTAATACATCACTAACTTTCAAGGTGAGTTTTTAGGTTAATATTTGGTTCGAAGTTTCTGTACTTTACTCAACAAAAACCAAGTGCGAGAATGTTATGCACTCTTTCCTCTTACATCATCTTAGAATGTCCAGGAGGAACAAAAGGGTCACAGTTCTGACAGGCTGCTTTAAGACACTCCATAAAGCGAAGATTTCACTACTAAAGAGAGGTCACTTCTGAGACAAAAGGAGCCTAAGAAACTGCTAAGTGTAACAAATGCTTAGTCAGTGTTGAGTCAGGAAGCAAATGTGTTAAAGTTTCGGGTGAGAAGCAGAGCCCACATCACAGCCACGTGCAACCACGCATGCGCTCTGCTTTCCCTGTGACTCCAACACGGGTGTACCACACTCTCCAAGGATGAGTCTCTATTTCTGGAGCCCCAACCCCTCCGCCCCACCCCTAAACCTTCCCTCATAACCCCCATCATTACGCTCCCCTCTCTTCCAGCACGGTGGGGGCTCCCTACAGCACCCAAATCGGGGCTTCATTACATCTGCGCCACATTAGATGTTATTGCCATTGCTCCTTCCCCCCCAAATTCTAAGACCTTTGAAAGGAAAGATAATCTCATACTCGACTAACATAGAGGAAACCTGGCAATGTCCTTAAAAATATTTTCATTCATTAATTCTATGTTGAAAATGAACCTTATTGATCTAAACCTAAATTAACCTGCATCTTTTTGTAGCCAAATACAAAATTCAGTTTAGACACTTCCTACTTTTAAAAGATTTTAAACAACCCAGATGATTCCAGCAAGTTTAATACCCCTCCCTCGCCCCTTCCCCCAACAAAGAATCGTTCAGGGCTGACCTGAAACTATCAAAGCAAGAGATGCATCAATTCATACAATGATAATTTTGACATCATCCAACTATATCCATTCTCCCACTCTAGTTCTTTTCATGTAACTCCCAACCTTGAATGTTTCATTTTAGAATTTAGGTTTAAAATTCAGATAAAACTATTTAATGTCAACTAATAAATGTAGGAAAACAATGACAGAAAAATCACCACTCTTAACCGTCACGTTACTAATTAAGACAAGAATCACTGCTGCTGTGCAGTCACCAGGTCATGCCCGACTCTGCGACCCCCTGGACTACGGCACGCCAGACTCCTCCGTCCTCCACTGTCTCCTGGAGTGTGCTCAAATTTACATCCACTGAGTGACTGATGCTACCTAACCATCTCATCCTCTGGCGCCCCTTCTCCTTTTGCCTTCAATCTTGCCCAGTATCAGGGTCTTTTCCAATGAGTCGGCTCTTCATCTCAGGTGGCCAAGGTATTAGAGATTCAGCTTCAATAAGTTCTTCCAATGAATACTCAGGGTTGATTTCCTTTGGGATTGACTGGTTTGATCTCCTTGCAGTCCAAGGAACTCTCATGAGTCTTCTCCAGCACTACAATTTGAAACCATCAATTCTTTGGCACTCAGCCTTCTTTACGGTCCAACTCTTACATCCATATAAAACTACTGCAAAAACCGCTGCCTTCCACTTTGTCTCCTTCTATTTGCCATGAAGTGATGGGACCAGAGCCTCTTGATGAAAGTGAAAGAGGAGAGTGAAAAAGCTGGCTTAAAACTCAACATTCGAAAAACGAAGATCATGGCATCTGGGCCCATCACTTCATGGCAAATAGAGGGGGAAGCAATGGAAACAGGGACAGACTTTATTTCCTTGGGCTCCAAAATCACCACAGATGGTCACTGCAGCCATAAAATTAAAAGACGCTTGCTCTTCGGAAGAAAAACTATGACCAACCTAGACAGCATATTAAAAAGCAGAGACATTACTTTGCCAACAAGCTCCGTCTAGTCAAAGCTATGGTTTTCCAGTAGTCATGTATGGATGTGAAAGTTGGACCATAAAGAAAGCTGAGTGCTGAAGAACTGATGCTTTTGAACTCTGGTGTTGGAGAAGACTCTTGAGAGTCCTGTGGACTGCAAGAAGATCCAACCCATCCATCCTAAAGGCAATCAGTCCTGAATATTCATTGGAAGGACTGATGCTGAAGCTAAAGCTCCGATACTTTGGCCACCTGATGCAAAGAACTGACTCATCTGAAAAGACCCTGATGCTGGTTAAGATTGAAGGCTGGAGGAGAAGGGGACAACAGAGGATGAGATGGTTGGATAGCATCACCAACTCAATAGACATGAGTTTGAGTAAACTCTGGGAGTTGGTGATGGACAGAGAGGCCTGGTGTGCTGCAGTCCATGGGGTCACAAAGAGTCGGACTTAGTGACTGAACTGAACTGATGTGACCAGATGAGCTTATCTAAGTTTTTTTTATTGTTGAGTTTCAAGTCTGCTTCTTCCCTCTCCTCTTTCACCCTCATCAACTGGTTCTTTAATTCCTCTTCACTTTCTGCCATTACAGTGGTATCATCTGCATATCTGAGGTTATTTATATTTTCCCTGGCATTCTTGATTCCAGCTTGTGATTCATTCAGCCTGGCATTTTGCATGATTACTCTGCATATAAGTTAAATAAGCAGGGTGACAAGATATAGTCTTTTCATTAAGAATCATTAAAGGATGACAAATCTATTGGATCAAAGTTTCAAAGTCTCTCTGTATATACTACCTACTAATTCAAATGAAAAAGCAAGAGAGTTCCAGAAAAACATCTATTTCTGCTTTTTTGACTATGCCAAAGCCTTTGACTGTGTGGATCACAATAAACTGTGGAAAATTCTGAAAGAGATGGGAATACCAGACCACCTGACCTGCCTCTTGAGAAATCTGTATGCAGGTCAGGAAGCAACAGTTAGACTTGGATGGAACAACAGACTGGTTCCAAATAGGAAAAGGAGTGCGTCAAGGCTGTATATTGTCACCCTGCTTATTTAACTTATATGCAGAGTACATCATGAGAAACGCTGGACTGGAGGAAGCACAAGCTGGAATCAAGATTGCCGGGAGAAATATCAATAACCTCAGATATGCAGATGACACCACCCTTATGGCACAAAGTGAAGAAGAACTAAAGACCCTCTTGATGAAAGTGAAAAAGGAGAGTAAAAAGTTGGCTTAAAGCTCAACATTCAGAAAACTAAGATCATGGCATCCAATCCCATCACTTCATGGCAAATAGATGGGGAAACAGTGGACACAGTGGCTGACTTTATTTTTCTGGGCTCCAAAATCACTGCTGATGGTGACTGCAGCCATGAAATTAAAAGACGCTTGCTCCTTGGAAGGAAAGGTATAACCAACCTAGACAGCATATTAAAAAACAGAGACATTACTTTGTCAACAAAGGTCCGTCTAGTCAAAGCTATGGTTTTTCCAGTGGTACTGTATGGATGTGAGAGTTGGATTATAAAGAAGGGTGAGCGCCAAAAGAATTGATGCTTTTGAAGTGTGGTGTTGGAGAAGACTCTTGAGAGTCCCTTGGACTGCAAGGAGATCCAACCAGTCCATTCTGAAGGAGATCAGTCCTGGGTGTTCATTGGAAAGACTGATATTGAAGCTGAAACTCCAATACTTTGGCCACCTGATGCGAAGAGCTGACTCATTTGAAGAGACCCTGATTCTGGGAAAGACTGAGGGCATGAGGAGAAGGGGACGACAGAGGATGAGATGGTTGGATAGCATCACCGACTCGATGGACATGGGTCTGGGTGGACTCCTGGAGTTGGTGATGGACAGGGAGGCCTGGCGTGCTGCGGTTTATGAGGTCACAAAGTGTCAGACACAACAGAGCGACTGAATGACTGAACTGAACTGAATTCAAGTGAAAAACTGTTATTTTTACACTGGAAAAGTGCAAGTGTTAGTCAGTCAGTCATGGCTGACTCTTTGTGATCACACGCACTATAGACCCCCTCTGTCCATGGAATTCTCTAGCCATTCCCTTCTCCAGGAGGTCTTCCTGACACAGGGATCAAATCCAGGTCTCTGGCACTGCAGGCGGATTCTTTACCACCTGAGCCACCAGGGACGGTGGCTAGAAGACATGGTAAAAAGGAGGGGCTTTTGTTCACTGCTGTTTGGATGCTTAAACCTGACAAATAATACTTCCTTAACTCAAGGGACAAAGTCAATATAACCAATATTGGGACAAACTGACAATATGTACCTCCTAACATGATGAACTGAGAAAAGAAATATCATTTGTCAGAAGTGCAAAACCTCAATCTAATCCTGAGGAAACATGAAAACCAAATCTGAGGCTCATTTTACATAACAGCTGGCTTGTGCTCTTCAAAAATGTCACTATCACAAAAAAAAAAAAACTGAGAAACTATTCCAGAATAAAAGAGAAAAGAGACAGGACAACTGAACACAACGTACGTTCCTGTACCAAGTCTTGTATCAGGGAAAGGAAACTGCTACAGTAGACGTTTTGGGGACGAAGGAGGATCAGAAGATGCCAGCCCTGAATGTGCCAAACTGGCACTAAGGCAACAGAGAGACGGCAGACTCAAGTGGAACTCTCTGTCCCCTCAACCCCGCCTAAGATGACAGCGACTAGTAAACGCAGGCAACAACAGGGGATTCTTTATACTAATCCTACAACTCATAAATGTGAAAACTATTTTAAAACATAAAAGTTAAAAACAAAACGCTGCCAAATACTGACCTGTATGTCTGGCTACTAGCAGAACACAGAAAAGCAGAACACGTCCGATTTTATTTCAGAACAATTTAAAAAGCAGTATTCAGTCTGCCCCACTTACAAACACAAAACAAAACTCTCATCGTATCTTCTGACCCTTAAGTTATTTGTTCACTCACTCAACAAATATTTATTAAGCAAGACATCCCTAATGCAGACTTGTATTCTGTAGGATGTGAGAAGCTGAGCTGAGTTTTGGAGAACATGCGGGAAGGGCACTGCTCAGGGAGAAGCCCACACAGGACATCGTGGGGACCAGCGGACAGCGTGCACTGCTGCTGCTGCTGCTGCTGAGTCGCTTCAGTCGTGTCCGACTCTGTGCGACCCCAGAGACGGCAGCCCACCAGGCTCCCCCGTCCCTGGGATTCTCCAGGCAGGAACACTGGAGTGGGGTGCCATTGCCTTCTCCAAAGCGTGAAAGTGAAGTCGCTCAGTCGTATCTGACTCTCAGCGACCCCATGGACTGCAGCCTACCAGGCTCCGTCCATAGGATTTTCCAGGCAAGAGTAGTGGAGTGGGGTGCCAGTGCCTTCTCCGGACAGCGTGCACAGAAACGCCTGAACAGAAACAGGCGAGGCGACAGGCGGAACGAGAGGCCGCGTGGCACAGTGTGCAGCCCGCGGGGGAACGGCAAGACCGTGACACGTGTAAGACAAGCGGGAGCGCGAGCATGAAGGGCCTTATACGCAGCCCTACAGGGTCAGAAGCTCATTCCCTGAGCCTTTTTAGTCTCACTACACACCAAGGGTGGTCGCCGACTCAATCTCGGCCTGAGCCTCTATCAAGGCCCGCTGACAAGAAGATCTGAACACAAGGCAAGAGGCTGCTCAGCTTGCCCCTTTCCTTTAGAGGGGACTCTCCTGGCTGCAGTCCCTGCCTTTGCACATACTGGTGTGCCTGGAGCTGCCCCTGCGGGAGCACTGAATCCCTTACCCCAGGAACCACCCACCCACTCACTCTATCCACGGAACCACGGCGTCGGTCGCCCCATCTCCAGCGCCAATTCACTATCCCTGCCTGCCTGCAGCACGTTTCGTTTCCACTTGGAGATCCTCACTTGACTCTCAACAGAGCCTTCCCCAAAATTCCTTAAGTACAATTGATCTAAAAAGAAAGCTGAAGATCTGCTACTGCTAAATACAAATTAAAAAAAAAAAAAGACCACCACCAAACACACAGACACGATTTCTCTTACAGGAATTCCAGAGATGTCTCAAGAAAGAAAAGCAGCATCAGAATAAATGCAGTCTCCTAAGGGGCTTCCCTCAGGGAAGGCAATGGCACCCCACTCCAGCACTCTTGCCTGGAAAATCCCACGGATGGAGGAGCCTGGTAGGCTGCAGTCCATGGGGTCGCAAAGAGTCAGATATGACTGAGCGACTTGACTTTCACTTTTCACTTTCACACGTTGGAGGAGGAAATGGCAACCCGCTCCAGTGTTCTTGCCTGGAGAATCCCAGGGACGGGGGAGCCTGGTGGGCTGCCGTCTATGGGGTCGCACAGAGTCGGACACAACTGAAGCGACTTAGCAGCAGCAGCAGCAAGGGGCTTCCCTGGGGGCTCAAGTAGTAAAGAGTCCGCCTGCCAATGAAGGAGACGCAAGAGACGTGTGTTTGATCCCTGGGCTAGGATGATCCCCTGGAGAAGGGAATGGCAACCCACTCCAGGATTCTTGCCTGGGAAATAGTAATACCGTGGACAGAGCGGCCTGGCGGGCTACAGTCCATGCCGTCACAGAGTCAGACACGACTGAGCGCGCACACACACACAAGGTAATAACTTTTATTTCACCCAATTATGTTACAGTTAAACCCAATATACATCATATTACAGGAAAAATCCAGATAAGACAAGAAAGGAAGTAGGCTCCAAAGGCAGGGTGGTGAATGAACCCGTCTGTTAGCTCTAAGACTGCAGGTAAATAACTCCTCTCTCACTGAGTCTCATTTCTATAACAGGACCGACACAGATGGCAACCCCTTGGCTCACTCCTTCTCCCCTGCATAATTCACAACACAAACATTTAATTATTAGCTAAGTCAACGATGCCAATTATATTTAAAAAAAAAAACAGGTAAGATGTTGGGTAAAGCAAACCACACATGCTGGGGAGAGGCGGCAGGAGCCGCGCTCGAGATGGCTCTCCGAGCCCTCCGACCCTGCTTGGAGGTCGATTAAGAGCAAGCTACGGGGCTTACAAATCTCGGGACTACAGGGAATGGGAAGAAGAGCAAGGACCAAAACTACAGCTGCTCTCATCTTCCAGGATTTTTGTTCTCCTCTTAAAAAAAAAAAACAACAGGCAGTTACCCATCCCGGACCAAAGGACAAAACTGGCAGCTACCGTATCCACAAGTTCGCGTTTATAATCCTATACTGTTTGCACACGAGCAAAGCTGCGAGGACACCCAATAAGGACCTGCTTACACGTGACCGCAAAGATGAAAGTCTGGCATCTCCAAGGGATCCCCTCAGCAAACTGCCTGAATGGCAAGCAGACGACGTGACTGACACACGTTATCCACCACCAAGAGCAGAAGACGGATCTGTCAGGTGGGGGAAATGTGATGAATCAAACCAGGACGGCAAGACAGCTCAGAGCCTTCAGTGCAGCCCCTGTGCACTTAGGATAAGATCTAAAACCCTTGCTATACTGGCCTGCACCTCCCTCTCCCCCACTGGGACCGGCTAGCTCCCCCAGCTCCCGCTGGTCACAGGACCTTAGACCTTCCGTCAAGCTCCTTCCCAGCTCAGAGCCTTTGCACACACCATCCCTGCTATCTGCTCCCCAATCTTCAGTTTTCACAAAGTCCACAGCTTCAGTTAAAACACAGTTTAAAAAGATTTTTGGCACTCAGTATAGACAACACAGGTAAGCATTTTGCTAGAGCATTTGCTGCTAAGGCAAGACAGATTTCATACATGCATATGTGTTTAAATGTGTGATGCTAAAGAGGCCTTAGGAAATGTAACACATATAATCCCTATATCCAGAACCAGTCTGAGTTCCAGGCACAAGCACGACCTTCTTGAATAAATGAAGAAAGGCCACCACGACGAGAAGCCAACGCACGTTAACTAGAGAGCAGCCCGCGCAGCAATGAGGACCCAGCACAGCCATGAATTAACTAAATTTAAAAACAATGTTAACAGACAAGTAAATACTGACGTATCACAGGAGTAAATGCTGTAACTTGATGATGCAACAGAGAATGACTCACACACTTAAAGTCTTAAGTAAATATAAAAACTGAACACAAAACCTTACCATATAATTTCCATGATAGAAAGTTAAAAATAAGGAAAAGTAATTAAGTCGGGATGATGTTTGCTCTTTTTTGGAAGAGGCTGGTGAGGGGAGAGGGAAGTGCCTGAGAGGGGGCGTTTAGAAAACCTTATAAGATGCGGGTCATACGTGTTCCCTCTTCTGGGCACTGGTTACAAGCGCGTTCTCTTCATGTGTCCTTGTGATTGATGTGCTTTCCTGTATATCAACTGAAAGTGACTTCACTTAAAGTTAATTTTAAAGGAGAAGTAAACAATCCTCAATACAATGTGTAAAAAATTCTTCATTTACCATGGTTAAGTATAATATCAGAGTAAAGAAGGAAAATGAGAAAATTTACTTTTATTAAGCATTTACAGTCTATCATCTGGTCTAATCCATAAAGCAACACGAAGACAAGAATTAACTCCACTTTACAAGGATTTGAAATAACTTGCCCAAGACTATTTGACTAATAAACAGGAGAGGTGGGATTCTACTTAGAATTTGGTTGACTCCCAACTTTTATTTCCACAATATACAAAACATCATGGTCTCAAAGGAAGTGTCAGTTTACACTGACTTACCAATCAAAATATCTGTGTGGATACGTTCCTTTTGATCTCTCCAGGGGCTTGAAAAAGAATGGACCCAATTTAAGATTAACAGATGCCCAATGAATATTTTATTTTTAACTGAATCTGCACAAACACAGATAAGTAAACACTGTTTTAATTGTGAAGCTGGAGCAACTTAAATCAGCCCTGTGGATGGATAGTTCTCCTGGCCTTTCTAGTCTAGGAACATAGGTACTCAATAAATATACACTAACAGACTACATCTCACCATTTTTTTTCAGTATCTTTATCCCATTTAGCTGAAGACTAAACCTGATTTACTCCTTGATACAAATGCTACCTAATGACTTCTTTCTCCAGTGGAATAAGTAAGTGCTACTTTAAGAGAGAGGATTAACATAAAGGGGGTTCAGACACAGTGAAATAATTAGATAAATTAATATTACAGAAACTGCAATGTACTATGTAACTTTATCACCACTCAGTATAGACAACACAGGTAAGCATTTTGCCAGAACATTTGCTGCTAAGGCAAGACAGATTTCACACATGCATATGTATGTTTAAGTGTGTGCGTGCTAAAGAGGCCTTAGGAAAATTATTTATTTCCCTACTCCGGGCCAAAATATGCACCCAACTCATATGTAAAAAGCTTCCCCGAATTCTCCTAATGTTCAGCAACAAAAAAAGTAGAAATTTATAAAGATTGATTATAAACAATAATAGTATTCTTCATCAGAACTCTGTCATGTCAATGAAAACTATTTTTTAACAAATTATCCCCAAAAGAAATCACCCTCCAACAATGCTTCATTTCATATATTTTATTGAAGAAGAGTTAGAAACTGAAGTCCATATATTACATAAGCAATAAAGAATTACCCTTTTTAAGTACTAGTACCATTTGGAAATTATAGCTTGCCTTAACTCCAGTAGAATATACACTTTGCATGTAAATGTCTAATTTAGGTTGTTCTATTATTTGTTCATATATCAACAAAATTATGCATTTCCCTCCAAACACCAAAATTATGTTTGATCTAACATAAATAAATTACTTGAGTTTATTATATGTGATAGGTACTTACAA
The DNA here is from genome assembly GCA_006410635.1 of Cephalophus harveyi. Classification (NCBI taxonomy): domain Eukaryota; kingdom Metazoa; phylum Chordata; class Mammalia; order Artiodactyla; family Bovidae; genus Cephalophus; species Cephalophus harveyi. The sequence goes on from SJYT01068125.1 coordinate 203,599, forward strand.
AGATTTTTAAATTAGGGTTTGTTTTTTTTTCAGTGTTCAGCTATACAATATACAAGTCTATGGACAAAGGCAGGTAATCCCAGTATTGTGTTATATACAAAATTTAATAAGCTTTTAAAATTAAAATACAAGAGTGCCTATCAAATACTTTTCCTCATTCATAGTATCAGAGGCCTCTCAGTGGGCTACTTGCTCTTCATCATAAGGATCAGATCAAAAGTTAAACAGCTCCTATCAGATTCTCATCCATTAATAATCATTTACGAAGCTGTTACCTCTCATACAGTTCATGGCAAGAACGCTGGCAGGAGGAGAAGGGGATGACAGAGGATGAGATGGCATCACCAAATCATGGGTATGAGTTTGAGCAAGCTCCGGGAGACGGTGCAGGACAGGGAAGCCTGGTGGGCCACAGTCTGTGGGTTCGCAAAGAGTCAGACACGACTGAGCGACCGAGCAACAACAAGCTGTACTAGACGCAGAGACAAAAGAGGAAGGGACTCAATCCTCTCGGAAAGATTTTGCCATCCTAAGCCAATATCCGACCTGGTCTACTTTCCAAGCTTTACTTCCCGAGGTTTTCACCTTAAGTTTCCCGCTCAGAACATCTCATGGTTCCACCACGACTTTCTTACGGTCGCTACGTACAACCTCCATGCTTAACAAACGCAGCCTCCCTTTTCCAGGTCTCCCATTTGATCTAGATTCAGCTTTAAACAGAAAAGTCTCTGAATTACATGAGTGCTTCAAAGATTACCAACCACAAGACTTTGGAGGCTTACAAATGTTCTCAGTTTAAAAGTGAGAAAACCAAAACTAAGTATAGAAAGGCCAGGGCGACCTGCCCTTAAAGACACATCTCGTTATTTAGAAGTAAAGCCAAACTGCTGCTGCTGCTGCGTCGCTTCAGTCGTGTCCGACTCTGTGCGACCCCACAGACGGCAGCCCACCAGGCTCCTCGTCCCTGCGATTCTCCAGGCAAGAACACTGGAGTGGGTTGCCATTTCCTTCTCCAATGCATCAAAGTGAAAAGTGAAAGGGAAGTCACTCAGTCGTGTCCAACTCTCAGCGACCCCATGGACTGCAGCCCACCAGGCTCCTCCGGCCATGGGATTTTCCAGGCAAGAGTACTGGAGTGGGGTGCCACTGCCTTTTCCTAGAACACAGGTTTCCTAACCACTCATTATTTTACACTGGTCATTCATTCCACTGATCATGTCTGCCTCAGTTTTCTGGAATTGTGTTGTTCACTGGTTAACTAATTACTTCTCTTTATTTGTGTAGATACGGTCTAAATTGGCATCCATGGACAGGGTCCCACAGGGGTCCCTGTACCTCCTATAAATGTATATAAAATTCTGAATATGCACATGTACTTTTTTTCTGGGGATAAGATTCATATCTTTTGTCAAATCAGGAATCCGTTTATGCTGCTTCAAAATATAGATTCAAGGATAATACGCTTATTCATACATAATCGAGGAATGATGGTTATATAGGAAAGTTAGCGATATTTAAGGCTCTATGATGCTTGGTATCACTACTACAGGGACCCAACTAAGTTGAACCATCTGATCCACTACAGACAAGCCTCACATAGAATGAAGTGAAGTGAAAGTCACTCAGTCATAATCAATTCTTTGTGACCCCATGAACTACAGTCCATATCATATATCAACAAAATTATGCATTTCCCTCCAAACACCAAAATTATGTTTGATCTAACATAAATAAATTACTTGAGTTTATTATATGTGATAGGTACTTACAAAGATTTTTAAATTAGGGTTTGTTTTTTTTTCAGTGTTCAGCTATACAATATACAAGTCTATGGACAAAGGCAGGTAATCCCAGTATTGTGTTATATACAAAATTTAATAAGCTTTTAAAATTAAAATACAAGAGTGCCTATCAAATACTTTTCCTCATTCATAGTATCAGAGGCCTCTCAGTGGGCTACTTGCTCTTCATCATAAGGATCAGATCAAAAGTTAAACAGCTCCTATCAGATTCTCATCCATTAATAATCATTTACGAAGCTGTTACCTCTCATACAGTTCATGGCAAGAACGCTGGCAGGAGGAGAAGGGGATGACAGAGGATGAGATGGCATCACCAAATCATGGGTATGAGTTTGAGCAAGCTCCGGGAGACGGTGCAGGACAGGGAAGCCTGGTGGGCCACAGTCTGTGGGTTCGCAAAGAGTCAGACACGACTGAGCGACCGAGCAACAACAAGCTGTACTAGACGCAGAGACAAAAGAGGAAGGGACTCAATCCTCTCGGAAAGATTTTGCCATCCTAAGCCAATATCCGACCTGGTCTACTTTCCAAGCTTTACTTCCCGAGGTTTTCACCTTAAGTTTCCCGCTCAGAACATCTCATGGTTCCACCACGACTTTCTTACGGTCGCTACGTACAACCTCCATGCTTAACAAACGCAGCCTCCCTTTTCCAGGTCTCCCATTTGATCTAGATTCAGCTTTAAACAGAAAAGTCTCTGAATTACATGAGTGCTTCAAAGATTACCAACCACAAGACTTTGGAGGCTTACAAATGTTCTCAGTTTAAAAGTGAGAAAACCAAAACTAAGTATAGAAAGGCCAGGGCGACCTGCCCTTAAAGACACATCTCGTTATTTAGAAGTAAAGCCAAACTGCTGCTGCTGCTGCGTCGCTTCAGTCGTGTCCGACTCTGTGCGACCCCACAGACGGCAGCCCACCAGGCTCCTCGTCCCTGCGATTCTCCAGGCAAGAACACTGGAGTGGGTTGCCATTTCCTTCTCCAATGCATCAAAGTGAAAAGTGAAAGGGAAGTCACTCAGTCGTGTCCAACTCTCAGCGACCCCATGGACTGCAGCCCACCAGGCTCCTCCGGCCATGGGATTTTCCAGGCAAGAGTACTGGAGTGGGGTGCCATTGCCTTTTCCTAGAACACAGGTTTCCTAACCACTCATTATTTTACACTGGTCATTCATTCCACTGATCATGTCTGCCTCAGTTTTCTGGAATTGTGTTGTTCACTGGTTAACTAATTACTTCTCTTTATTTGTGTAGATACGGTCTAAATTGGCATCCATGGACAGGGTCCCACAGGGGTCCCTGTACCTCCTATAAATGTATATAAAATTCTGAATATGCACATGTACTTTTTTTCTGGGGATAAGATTCATATCTTTTGTCAAATCAGGAATCCGTTTATGCTGCTTCAAAATATAGATTCAAGGATAATACGCTTATTCATACATAATCGAGGAATGATGGTTATATAGGAAAGTTAGCGATATTTAAGGCTCTATGATGCTTGGTATCACTACTACAGGGACCCAACTAAGTTGAACCATCTGATCCACTACAGACAAGCCTCACATAGAATGAAGTGAAGTGAAAGTCACTCAGTCATAATCAACTCTTTGTGACCCCATGAACTACAGTCCATAGAATTCTCCAGGCCAGAATACTGGAGTGGGTAGCCTTTCCCTTCTCCAGGGGATCTTCCCAACCCAGGGATCAAACCTAGGTCTCCCACATTGCAGGCGGATTCTTTACCAGCTGAGCTACCAGGGAAGCCCTCACATAGAACATTTATCTGTGAAACACTGCTCTCAAGCCCTTTTTCTTTTTCATCTTCCATTATAAAACTAAACATACATCTCAATATTCAAAAATTTGGGGAGAAATCACAACATAATCAAATCACAATAAGAACAGATTTCCTCTAATGTACATATTTGAAGCAATATCAGCTAAATTTTATGAAATGCTGGTTTTGGCCTAGAACTGGGCTAAAAGTTTAAGAAACTCAATTTTTCCTTACAACCTCAAGATGTAGGTACTACTAACAAGACCGGATTTCAGATGAGAGAGCTGACTCAGAAAGACCGCCAGACACCCTGTGCTCCTCGTGGGTAACCTGAAGGAAGCAGGATTTGAACCCCTCTGACACCAAAGATTTGCTCTGAAACATTCTTATAATGCTTCGATAAAACATTAATATATTTAATTTTGCAAAAGGAAAATAGCTGAAAATACAACCAACAGGAGCTACTCCTGAGTGAGGGCCAACCAGCAGGACAGGCATGAGGAGACACCACTCAGAGCTCCGGCTCATCATGCTAAACTTGCCCTCTCCAAAAAGTCTCTGCCGCTGCCTTCTCCTTTTCCTTCAAATAGGATTACTGACCTAACTCCTTAATCAAAGAACCTTTCTACATCATGTCAAAGATCAGCTCTTAAACTGAGATCCTTCTCTCATTATCTGAGCTCTTTAAACACTTTATTTTAAAATTCTGGTTCGCTGACATGTTCTAATCCCCAAGAGAATTTCCAAATGTGTTTTCTAAATTTCTACTTTATTGCACACATTGAGCTGTCACCTAAAAAAGAACCACCACGACAACTATCAGAGTTAGCCAGCTTCAGCAATAAGCAAGCCTACAGCACCAGGAAAACCCCCAATTTAATAGCGATTTTCTTCTATGAAATTCTTAATTCTCTCTGTCCATAATGCTTCCATACACCTAATCATGTGTCCCCACTTGAAGAACCAGGCAGCATGATCTGTCCAAAATCAGAACAGTAATGATATAAGCAATATTACTTTACACAGAACTGTTAGCTTCTAAGTCTTTTAAAAACTAATATAAAATAAACTAATTTATTCACTCAGCAAATCTGAGCACCGTGTTTATGTCAGCACCGTCCTGTCCTTCCCTTACTATCCCTACAATTCTATTTGTTTGAAAAGATAGTACATTTAACAGAGCATGACACTTAATGTTACCGTGAGCTTCAAAAATCAGAATACTAAGGCCAAAATTCAGGTCTTCCATGTCTTGAATCTAGTAACTCTTACTGACATCCTCAGACAAGTTTTCTTGGGGCACTTCTTAGTCACCTACTTAAAATGGATAGCAGCCTTGCATACTTAAAAAGAACCACCAATTCAGGGACGATTTTAGGAAAAATAGGAAACCAAGTTGTACTCAAAATTTTTTTAACAAAGACCTTCTTACACGACTGAAAATTTCATCAACTGGACCTCAAAAATAAGGCTTTTCTCTCTGTATTCATTCACAGAGTATATACCTCCATACAAGCAATCCTACTTCTTAGACCGACACACATTCCCAAAGACTGGCAGAGAGAATCCTGAAAATCCTGACTGCCTACATGAGCTGGAAAAGAGTACATTTGTGAATGAATTATTATTCAGCATCTGTCAAAAGCCTGAATGACACAACTGACATACAAGGGATATCATCTGAAAGATAAATTAACTAAACTCTAGTGAATCAAATCACCAGAACGTCTATATCTACATTACTAAAGCTGTTCCATTATGCCTGAGGCCTTTATCCAGTTTCTCTAAAATGGCATGTGAGAAATACTTCTCCATCATTTGTAAAATGTAAAATGTTTTCTCCACATATTGTTAATGTCATTTTACATAAGAATTCAGATGCGTATTCATCATACAAGAGAAAAGTCTGCTTTTTCCTGCTTAACTGGTATACTTCCTTTCATTAATCAATATCAACTACAATTAGTCCCGCTTCCTCTTTTTCTTTGATTAATATTAAAAAAACGGAAACCTTTAGTAACATGCAGACACTAATTATCCTTGTCCTAAGCTTCTCTTCTAATTCTCTCCAGCTCCCTCCACACTCTACCCCTCCTTCAACCTTCACCATTATTTTTACTGTCCTCTCAAACATCTATTATAAGACCACCTCAAATCCTTTCTCAAAGTAGACAAATAATAAAGCACATACACCCACTGGGCTTTGAAAATGAGCTGAACGCTGGAATATCCAAAATGCAGAGCACAAGGACAAATCACTCAGCTCCAACTTAATATTTACGGAAGTTAAACACGGACCTGAGCGGTACCTTCCTTTGTCATCCAACAGAGCTCCATGATTGGACCAAATGAATGAATGCAGTTACTTGCCAAACGCTGGTAGGAACTGAGATCATAAAAATAAGTAAATCCTGGGTTTCAAGAAAATTAAAGTCTTCTATTAATAAACAGTTCCTATTTGTAATACCGGAGAAGGCAATGGCACCCCACTCCAGTACTCTTGCCTGGAAAATCCCATGGACGGAGGAGCCTGGTAGGCTGCAGTTCATGGGGTCGCTAAGGGTCGGGCACAACTGAGTGACTTCACTTAATACAGTATAACCACCTGAACAACCCTGAGAAAACTCAGCAGTTAAGTTCTGAGTCAAACGTGCTGATGATCAAGAAACAACTGGACTGCTTCTGGGGAGATACTCCAAAGAAGTAGAAGCTGGGGTTCCAGCAAGTATTTGTTCACCTTTGTACAAATATGTTTTGTTATTTTTGCTATTTGTTCATAGGAGCATCGTTCACAAGGCCAAAAGATACAAACAACCCAAGAGTCCTTGGGGGGATTAATGGATAAGCAGACACATACCTACATATCCGTGAGCAGGAGATTCACAGAGACAGAACAGAAAATGGTGGTTGCCTGGGCCTGGGAGGAGGGTGGAACGGGGAGCTAGTGTTTAATGGGTACAGAGTTTCAGTTGAGGAAGATGAAAAAGTTCTGGAGATGGACGGTGGTGATGGGAGCAAGACAACGTGAATGTACTTAATGCCACAGAACTGTACAATCAAAAACGGTTAAAACGGTATATTTTGCTGTATTCTACGACAAAAAAAAAAAAGGGATTACTCAGATAATCAAAGGCCCCCTGAACATTTAAGACAAGAGTTTCATTCTTTTAACAAGTACTAATTAAGGGCTTACCTGCAACTTATGCAGGTTGTTCCCCTAAAATTTGCTCGGAACAGCAATGTCATGTCGGGAAAAGAGCCCACATGCGAAGATTTAGAAATCAAGCCATGACTCAGTCACTTCTAGATTCACAACTCTCTGAGTCTTAGCTTCCCTGCATGTACACACAGTAAGACAATATTTAATCTGTCTCCGGGTCACAGTGAGGATTAAATAAGAACATAGGCAAAAGAACCTGAAATATCTTGGCATATATTACCAGGAACTTCTTATTAATAAATGTTTCCCTTTGCTCAAAATGGCAATCCACTCCAGTATTCTTGCCTGGAGAAGCCCATGGATGGAGAAGCCTAGTAGGTTACAGTCCACGGGGTCGCAAAGAGTCGGACACGACTGAGCGACTTCACCGTCACCTTTTGCTCTTTAGCCACAAGTAATGACCACAGGATGCTAAGGTCACAAGGGAGAGAATGTCCAAGAAATACCTACTTTCTCAAAAGAAAGCAGCATCTCATACATCAGACAGTGGCAGGGTATAAACCTCTCAATGTCAAGAAGTCACCGTTCCTCAAAGGCAGCACTACACTAAAAGTACAGCCCTCTATATATACTGCCACAAAATCACTATCAAATAAGAATCATTTGAGCCACATCAAAATAAAATGTTTTCTAAAACCAAGCCAATAAAATTCAGAAATGGCAAAACCACCACACTTTACAACTCATTCACAGTGCCACAGGTATAACACAGTAGACAGAACTTAACCTTTAATGATGAGATGACAGCATAAAGGTCATCTCAAAAAGGTAAAGCAAACCCTTATAACAATAATTGTAGGAAATGAAGGTCTTTTCTCCCCAAATTAAATGTGTACATCTTTTCTTAAAACAGCATTTTGACGCCCTGAATCGATGTTCACAGCGATCATATTAAAAGCACACTTTGTAGTGTTTCTAATCTACAGAATTACAAAATATATCCCACAATGAAAATTTGCAAAATTACATGTAAGTATATACAGCATGTAATATGATTTGCCACAGAGAGCTACTAACAAGTTTTGCAAAATAAACTGATTATGCCCACCTAGTTCCCAAAGATATTAATACTAAAATTACCATTCACTAACACCCTTATTCAGAATCTTGTACCATCATCCATCCTCTAATAAATTATTGGAGCCCCTGGCTAAAATGGGTATTTAGAAAATTTAATGTTAATACCAATATATTTTCAATGTAGTTAACCTTTACTAACAGACATTCTATATATATATATACATAATTTTTCTTTTCCCCTTCGAGTTACTTAATTCCTAATCTGTGCCCTCTTCCATTCGCTGAGTCTGCTGCACTTGAAAACCAAGCAACAGGAAGACAACTGAACATCAGGACTGTGAAGATCCAGAAAAATTCAAGGGGCTTCCCTGGTGGCTCAGAGATAAAGACTCTGCCTGCAATGCAGGAGATCCGGGTTCGATCCCTGGGTAGGGAAGACGCCCTGGAGGAGGGCATGGCAACCCGCTCTAGTATTCTTGCCTGGAGAATCCCATGGACAGAGAGAGAAGCCTGGCAGGCTACAATCCATAGCACAAGAGTTGGACACGACTGAAGCGACTAAGCAGCAGCAGCAGCAGCAAAATCCAAAGCACCAAAAAAGCAAAGACTTCAAATCAAAACTCTTTCACCAGCTGAACATTTGTAAATCGTGATAGTCACCTCAATACTTAAAAGACTGATCATCTGGGTAAATAAGGTGTCCCCGTAAGCATGACTTTCTCCACAAAAGCATGGACTGAACGCTCTACAGTAAATACTCCCCGCTCATCTGTCTTTGCAAATCTTCAGGCCATTAAAAAGACACATTAAGTGGTCTGCTAGCTCTACACTGCGGGCGAAGCCGTGGAGGAACTCAGCTTTTCTGGAAAGTCTACCCCCACCCCACCCCCATCCAAAAAAAATCTGCAGTGCTAACTTAAAACATACACTGATTTGCCAAGGACTGAAAAACCCTTCGCGAAAGCCTCGCTTTGCAGGGATCCAGGGGCGTGCTGGCACCAAAAAAAAAAAAAAATCGGAGAGGAGGGGCGAAAAGATGGCCTCGGCCACCCGCCCCCTGGGGACCCAGAGAGCTGGTCACCTGCCAATAAACACGAACAATCCTCGCCCGGGCGCGCCCCCGAAGGCTCGTGCTTTCCTGCCAGCGCAGGAGGGCCCGGCCTGCCTTCCCTCCCGGCAGGGAAGGTGTCCACCCAGGAGGCCAGCGCCGGCCACCGCGCAGCCTCCCGGGGATGCTCCCGAGACGCGGCGGCGGCGGCGGGCCCCGCGCCACCCTGGTGCGCGCAGCCGGACCTGTCAAAGCCCAGCGCCCCGCGGGCCGGGGGCGGGCGGGCGGCGAGGACCCCCCCGCGCGCTCCACTCCGGGGGCGGAGGCGCCCGCGTGCCCACCCGGTGCCCAGGCGGCCCCGCGCACCAAGTCCCCGGGAGCGCCGAGCCAGGACGCGCGCCAGCGAGTCGGGGCTGCGCCGAGCCCGGCGGCGCGGGTGCCCGCCCCGCCCAGGACCCAGCGAGGAGGCCGCGCCGTCTGCCCCGCGCCGGTCTCCCCACCGGAGTCCGGAGCCCACGCGGGCCTCGGCGGCGCGCGGCGCCGCTCCCCGCTCCGCCCCCCACTCCCGGGACACAAAAGCGGCGCCGCGGCCGGGGAAGCCCGCCTCACCTGCAGCACGGGGCGCCGCGGGCCTTCGAGAACCATCGGACCCCCGCTCCGGCGCGCGCGTCACAGCCCAGGCCTCCCGGTGCCGCCCGGCGCCGCCGCCGCCGCCGCCATGTCCTCCCGCTCGCCGTCGCCTCGTCCCCGCTGTCAGGTCACTCCATCCAACCTAGGGCCTGGAGCAGCCCGCGCCGCGCCGCGCCTCCGCCTCGACCCCTCCCGCCGGCGCCTGCGGAGACTGCGCAGCGCCAGGCCCGCGCACGGCCCCGCGGCAACAGCGCACGGCGGCTTGGAGAATCTCGCCGGCGCCCGCGCCCCCGCGGCCCCCCCCTCGCCCCGCTCCGGCATGAGAGAGAGCCTGTGATTGGACAGCGCGCGGCGGTGAAAGGTTAATCCCGGCCCCCCAGCCACTCAGGAGCCGGGAGACAGTGGACGCGAGCGGCAGAGGCTCCAGGCGGTGTTTGCGGCCCAGAGGAGCCCGGGCTGGACGCGGACGTTCCGCGGGCCCGCGCGGGGGCCGGGAACCTTCGCCGCCCGCCTGGTGCCCGCGCGCCCGGCCTGCGGACGCTCGCTTGGCTCGGCGAGAATTCTACTAGCGCTCGGAATTCGTCCGCCTTCGTGGTTGCCCCTTCTGGCACCGACAGCCCCCTAAACGTGGCCTTCCGCCGTGGCTGTTAATTGTTCTCCCGAGAGCTCGGCGCTCTTTTTCACTGCCCCCATCCCCTTTTTAAAGGACCGTCCCACTCGCCTGCATTTCCCCAGGGTTAGTGGTCCGGGGCCCTCCGCATTAGGGGAGACAATTAACCCCACCTCCTTCTCCAACCCACCCCATCCCCAACCCGGAACTAGGATGACCAGAAAATGAGATTAGGGCAGCGGCCCCACTTATGTAAATAGTCTATTTGCATAGATCGGAACCTTGCACCTTATCTTGTAGCAGTGAATTAGTATGGAGGGCCAGTAAGTGACTGGCTAAAAGAAAATCGCGTTAGTTTATTCCAGACATATGCATGTCTTCCAGACGGCTCACCTGATAGACTGGTTTACTCCAAAAGAGGTAGCATAACCGCAACCATGCTTCTGCTAAGAGCATATAACACCTACCGCGTGCTAGACAGGTCTAGGGCTGCGCTGATGCAAGGGGGCCTTCGAACATTTAAAATAAGGCTAGTGTTGCCTGGGGGTTTCCCTGGTGGCTCAGACAGTAAAGAATCTGCCTGCAATTTGGGAGACCAGGGTTCGATCCCTGAATTGGGAAGATTCCCCCGGAGGAGGACATGGCATTCTGCTAGTATTCTTGCCTAGAGAATCCCCGTAGACACAGCAGCCTAGCGGGCTACATACAGTCCAGGCGGTCACAAGGAGTCGAACACGGCTGAGCGACCAAGCACAGCAAAGTCTTAACTGAGATAGGAGACCTGAAAATCAGATGTGTGTGTTCCTTACCAAAAAAGAATGTGAAACCACACTGTTATTTGTTATATTCATTACATGTTAAAGTGATAATGTTTTTGACATATTGGGATAAATATTGGTTGTTGTTTTTTTTTAATTCTAGGAAGTATTTAATGTCTTTTGTGGCTAGCATTATGTTGCTATTGGACGGGCTGTTGTAAGCTTTGATTTTCATGTGGATCCTGTAAAGCAGATGCTGTTGCTTGCCCTCCATTTTATAATAACAGGAAAGAAATTCATAACCTCCAGCAAGTAAGCTACGAATAAGTGAACAACTGAGATTTGAACCCTGGGGATCTGGCTTCAGGGCTAGTACTACAATGCTCACATTTTGATCGTTATATATACTGTCAGTTGGCAAGATGTTTCACATAAACATAGAATGTTCATGGGCAAAATTAGGAGTTAGTCAGAACACTCTTTGTCAGGTCTCCATAGAAATAACTTTTCTTATGTGTATCAAGCATTTATATTGCACTAGGTTTCTAAGTAAAGCCTTTTTGGAAATGATCCTTCGTAAGAAGAATGACATCTCTGGGTGGGGATAGGCGCTGCGGTTCACTAATAGTGGAAATTTGTGGGCAGGTAAAATTTTCATTCTCTCCTATTGTCCCCTCAGTCTGTCAAGACTAGCTGAGCTTCTCCTTCACCAGCTTTGTCTGATTTTCATCAGGTTTTGTTTTTTTTTTTTTTTTTAACTTTTAAAAAGAGTATTACATATATGGTTCTTTCATTAGAAAGTATAAAAAGGTATAGAGTAAAAAGACTCTCCCACACCCGTCCCCATGCTCCAAACAGGTAAACACTGTTTCTTGCACATTCTCCCAGATGATTTTTTTGTACAGTAGAAGCCAAGACATTCCTCATTTACAAAAATGGTAGTATGCCATACACATTAACTATACCTTGCTTTTTTTAAACAATATATCAAGAATATAGGTCTATAGCAATAGATACAGAACTCCTTGCTATTTTTTTCAAATCCCCATAACATTTTATTGCAGGGATGTGCACATAATTTAACCAGTTCTTTATTGATGGACATTTAGACTTCCAGTCTTTTGTAATTGAACACTGATCCATTTAAAATTGATTGAGTACATGGGATAAGGTATAAATCAAAATACTTTTTTTTTCCCAGATGGCTACAGAGTTTGCCATTTATCAGCCATTTGCTGAAGAGTTCACTTCTAGATTCTGTGTTTTGTTCCACTGGTCTATCCATTCATGCTCCAATTGCTGGTTTGTTTTAAATCTGGAGACATAAAATCTTATAAGGGATAGTGTTTCACACTTTGTTTGGATCACTAGAAATCTCAGAGCTAATATTTCAGCCCACGTAAGCAATGGGTACAGTACCATGTGGTATGCATTTTCTGTGGGCTAATTTTTTATTTTCCCTTTGCCCTGATTATTTCCACCATTTGTTTCATATTCTGTAGAACAAGCCAGGATATAAATATACCTTTGTTTAAGATTCTCTGTTTGCATATAAAGAAACCAACCTGAAGTAGTTTAAAAGGGGAAGAATTTATCAGAAGGATACAGGAACTTCTCACAAAAGCCCAGAGCAGGCATTCAGCTACATCTTAACAAAAGACTAGATCCAGGAGCTGAAAAGCTTTCAGGGACCCAGAAGTTACTCTCTGTGTGTTTATTCTGTGGTTAATTTTCTGTCTCTGTCTCATCTGTGCATCTCACTCTCCTGACTGATCTCCCTGCTTTTCCACCTTCATAGGAGAAAATAGGCACCCCTATATTCACCTAGGAAGTCAGCTCAGAGTCGGGATCAGACCCCAACAAGGAAGGTGGGGGAATCGGTCCTGCAAAGTCAGGTGACTTATCATGTACAAGGGAACTTCCCAAAGGAATACTATGTAAACGATGAGGGGAGCCAGATTTCTCACTGTTGGAGAAGGGGGTTAAGATACAGAAAGGGGAATAGCAAGAAAGCTTGACAGGTTGGATCGGAATTGGAAGTACTGATGTGAATTCAAAGTTTTCAATATATAAACATCAGTTCAGTTTAGTCGCTCAGTCATATCTGACTCTTTGCGACCCCATGGACTGCAGCACACCAGGCCTCCATGGGAGATACTGGAAAGACAGGGAAGCCTGGCATGCTGCAGTTCGTGGGGTCACAAAGAGTCAGTCACAACTTAGCCGACTGAACAACAACAAATGCTCAGTTCAGTCGCTCAGTCACATCCTACTCTTTCAGACCCCATGGACTGCAGCATGCCAGGCTTCCTGCTTCATCACCAACTCCTGGAGCCTACTCAAACTCATGTTCCTTGAGTCAGTGATACCATCCAACCATTTCATCTTCTGTCGTCCCCTTCTCCTGCCTTCAATCTTTCCCAGTATCAGAGTCTTTTCAAATGAGTCAGTTCTTCACATCAGGTGGCCAAAGTATTGGAGCTTCAGCTTCAGCATGTCCTTCCAATGAATATTCAGGACTGATTTCCTTTAGAATTGACTGGTTTGATCTCCTTTTGCAGTCCAAGGGACTCTCAAGAGTCTTCTCCAACACCAGAGTTCAAAAGCATTACTTCCTCAGCACTCAGCTTTCTTTATAGTCCAACTCTCACGTCCATACACGATACTGGAAAAACCATAGCTTTGGCTAGATGGACCTTCGTTGGCAAAGTAATGTCTCTGCTTTTGAATATGCTGTCTAGGTTGGTCATAACTTTCCTTCCAAGGAGTAAGCGTTTTTTAATTTCATGGCTGAAATCACCATCTGCAGTGATTTTGGTGCCCCCAAAAATAAAGTCTGCCACCGTTTCCACTGTTTCTCCATCTCTTTGCCATGAAGTGATGGGACCGGATGCCATGGTCTTAGTTTTCTGAATGTTGAGCTTGAAGCTAACTTTTTCACTCTCCTCTTTCACTTTCATCAAGAGGCTCTTTAGTTCTTCACTTTCTGCCATAAGGGTGGTGTCATCTGCATATCTGAGGTTATTGATATTTCTCCTGGCAATCTTGATTCCAGCTTGTGCTTCATCCAGCCCAGCATTTCTCATGATATACTCTGCATATAGGTTATAAGTTAAATAAGCAGGATGACAATATGCAGCCTTGACATACTCATTTTCCTATTTGGAACCAGTCTGTTGTTCCATGTCCAGTTCTAACTGTTGCTTCCTGACCTGCATACAGATTTCTCGTGAGGCAGGTTGGGTGATCTGGTATTTCCATCTCTTTCAGGATTTTCCACAGTTTATTGTGATCCACATAGTCAAATTTGGATCAAATATATAATTTGGATCATAGTCAAATTTTCCAAATATATAATTTGGATCATAGTCAAATTTTCTGCTTAAGCAGAAATCGATATTTTTCTGGAGCTCTCTTGCTTTTTCGATGGTCCAGCAGATGTTAACAATTTGATCTCTGGTTCCTCTGCCTTTTCTAAAACCAGCTTGAACATCTGGACGTTCATGGTTCATATATTGTTGAAGCCTGGCTTGGAGAATTTTGAGCATTACTTTGCTAGCATGTGAGATGAGTGCAATTGTACGGTAGTTTGAGCATTCTTTGGCATTGCCTTTCTTTGGGATTGGAATGAAAACTGACCTTTTCCAGTCCTGTGGCCACTGCTGAGTTTTCCAAATTTGCTGGCATATTGAGTGCAGCACTTTCACAGGATCATCTTTTAGGAGTTGAAATAGCTCAACTGGAATTCCATCACCTCCACTGGCTTTGTTCCTAGTGATGTTTCCTAAGGCCCGCTTGACTTCACATTCCAGGATGTCTGGCTCTAGGTAAGTGATCACACCATCGTGATTATCTGGGTCATGAAGATCTTTTATGTATAGGTCTTCTGTGTATTCTTGCCACCTCTTCTTAATATCTTCTGCTTCCGTTAGGTCTATACCATTTCTGTCCTTTTTTGAGCCCATCTTTGCATGAAATGTTCCCTTGGTATCTCTAATTTTCTTGAAGAGATCTCTAGTCTTTCCCATTGTACTGTTTTCTGTAAGGAGAAGGAGGTATGCAAATAAATATATCATTGACTTAAACATAAAATCTCAAAGTGTAAGATTTCTAGAACAAACTATGGGAGAAAATCTTTGTAACACTGGGTTAAGTCAAGGTTTGTTTGAGATACGAAAAAAATAACTATGAACCAGGAAATCTTTTAAATTGATAAATTAGACTAATTTAAAAATTGATCATTTAAATTTCTGCTCTGTGGAAGACATTGGTAAGAAAATGAAAGACAAGCACATACTGGGAAAGATGTTTCTGAAATGTATATCTGATAAATTATTTGCATGCAGTATATATAAAGAATTCTTACAACTCAATAATGAATACAACGCAACTAAAAAAAATGGGCAAAATGTTTGAACAGAAGCGTTACCTGTGGAAATATACAGATAGCAAAAACATAAAAAGGTTCTCAACATCATTAGTCCTTAGAGAAATGCAGGTTAAAACTACAGTGCATACCTACTAGAGTGGCAAAAAAAATAAAATAGCCTTGTGGCTAAAAAGACTGACTAATGTGTAGTATCTGACTGCTGGCTGACCGCGTGGACTGCAGCCTGCCAGACTCCTCTGGTCATAGAATTTTCCAGGCAAAAACACTAGAGTAGGTTGCCATTTCCTCCTTCACGGGTTCTTCCCGACCTGCAGCTCGAACCCACATCTCCTGTGTCTATGAGAATACAGGACAATTATTAATGGAACTCTCATACATTACTGATGGGAATGCAAAAACCACTTTGGAAGACAGTATGGCAGTTTCTTATAAGGTTAAATATATGCTTTCCACATAACTTGGGAATCTCATTCCTAGCTGTTTACCTAAGAGAAATGAAAAACAAATGTCCATGTAAAGACTTCTATGTGAATGTTTATAGCAACCCTTTTCACAGTAGCCAAAAACTGGAAAGGCCCCACATGTCTCTCAGTTGGTGAATAAGGAAACAGATTGTGGTTCATCCAGAGAATGAAATAGTATGCAACAATAAAAAGGGAAAGAACTGCTGATACATGCAACAACACTGTTGAATCTCAAAAAAACTATGCCACGTGAAAGAAGCCAGACCAAAGGTTATATCCTGTAGAATTTCACTTATGTGACATTCTGGAAAAGGCAAAACTAGAGGGAAAGAAATGAAATCTATGGATGATGGGGGCAAAAGATGAGGAGGAGGGAATTGACCACCAAAAGACACCAGGAAACTGGAATACTGGTAGCCAGGTAAAGGATAGGGAGCAGCATACTCGAAACCTAGAGGCAAAGAGATACGGCCCATTCAAGGCTCTGAAAGTCCAGTACTGACCCAAACAGAGAGCCAGAGATGAGAGAGAGAAAAATGGCACCAGAACGCCAAAGCGTGTGTGTATTATTTAAGGGTTTACTGCTTTATAGAAACTGTAGAAAAGTTTTTAAATCAAAGGTGATATGATCAGATTTTTTAAAAAATTTTAATTGAAGGATAATTGTTCTACAATGCTGTGTTGGTTTCTGCCATACAGCAACGTGAATCAGCCATAGCTATTCATGTGTCCCCTCCCTCTTGAGCTTCCCTCCCGCCACCCCAGATACACATTTTAAAAGTTAATTTCCCCGAGTGTAGGAAATGGAGAAGAACACAACTGAAGTGTTTGTTCACAATAGTGTAAAAGATGTGGTGGCTTTGACAAGGTCAGGCTTCGTGGGAGTGAGGTATAGCTGAATTAGATATATTCTAATATGGAAGGTAAAATGTGAGTGTTTTATTTTCCATTTTATAGTTGTGGTTTCAAAGTAACCAAGACTCTATTTTCTAGAAAGTTGAAGGTGCAGTTAGGGTAACACGCTGCCAGGCAGAAGAGCTTTTCCACCTCACCAGACAGCTTTGTTAACTGTGATTAACAGTCTTTGTCGCAGGGTTAAACTTTTATTGTTGTTATTTTGCTTTGTTTTTAACAAAATACTTAAAACAGCAAAACACAAATCTTAACCTACTCAAACAGCATCTTCAGCTAGAATAAAATGGAAAAAATATATCAGTTGGGCACCTTCAATACATTTTTCATTGTCCCAGATCATAGTTATACCATGCGTCTCTTTTGACTTCAGTGAAATTAGCTAAATATTTCTTGTCATCTTTTTTTGGGGGGGTTGGCATTTATTTCAGTGATGTCTTTTGCCTTCACATCAGTATTGAATCCCTGAGGACTGTTTTAATTTACAGCTAAAGAACCTTGACCTTCAGAGTATCCAATCTTTTACCAGAAGTTATCTAAAACCACTTTCTGCTTTCCCCAGTACCCAGAATAATTCTCCTACAGAGTTTCAGTATCTTTTCAATCCTACAGGGAAAAATAAAACAACAGAAAGATTACAGCATGTGGTACTCATATCAGTGTCACAATATTGGATTGACTTTTCCCACCAACTGGAATAAAACAGTTTTCCTATATCTCAGCTTCGGCTCTTTTTCGTTTGGAAACATGTAATCTTAATTTATATTGAATTATTACTTAGTAAACCACATTCATGCAGTGTTAGTACTTCTGATAAATGATTTTCTGAAGGACCTTAGAATTACAAAACCAAGTTTGCCCAGATTTATTTTTCATGTGGTTAAGCAGAACTACAGATTTTAAAATTGATTTTTAGTAACTTTATCATTCATCCTCTCTTCACTACCACTTACCAAACCATTTTCTTAGACAAATTAAATTTACTATGGTTTTTCCTCTTAGTTCTCATTTTCACAGATTTTCTTCCATGCAGTTCTCTGACATCTTCCCCATGTGACATGAGCAAAGCAAATCGGAATAAAAATGCTACCGGGGTAGCTCCCTGCTGTGATCTGAACATTTGTGTCCCCCAAAATTTGTACATTGAAATCCAAGTTACTGGTATTTAGGATGTGGACCTTTGGGGCTTATTGGGTCATGAGGGCAGAGTCCTCATGAACAATATTAATGCCTTTATAAAAGGAAGCCTGGGAAGCCTCCTCTAGGGGCTCAGTGGTAAAGAATCCACCTGCAAGGTAGTACACCAATTCAATCCCTGGGTCGGGAAGATCCCCCTGGAGGAGTGTATGGCAACCCTCTCCAGTATTCTTGCCTGGAGAATCCCATGGACAGAGTTGCCTGGCAAGCTACAGTCCATAGGGTCACAGTCAGTCAGACATGACTGAAGTGACTTGGCATGCACACAGGGCACCTGTAAACTGGAGTCAGAGAGATTCCCAGGATCCCAAAGACGTTGACAGGCCTGGGCTTGGTCCAGGAGGACTTAATCAGTTACAGGATGGGGCCCAGTATCTGATGAGGTTCTCAGACAGCATTACAACCTCACATAATTTTCTAGATTGTGATTAGGATCCAACTGATAAGTGAGGATATTTGGATAATAGTTTGGGGCTCCAGGAAATGAGATAGAAAAGGCTGAGCAAAGTATTCAAGTTCTAGCCCAGTCGGCAGGATTCAAGGCTGTTTTTGAACCTTTCCTTAGAGAACCAGGAGACAAACCAAGAACTTGGGCAGAGGCCCAGAACCATAGACTGGGAGCAAACAAGGCTGGAATCTGGAGGAAATTTTCGAATTAGTTATCCAGCAAGGACTGTTGACAAGCCATCCAGCTTAGAGCATCTCCAGTTACCTCAGGGCAGGCAGGTCTCCTAGCATCCAGTTCCCAGCCCCCCAGGGCCCCGCCTTGCAGCTGTAGGGAGGGAAGAATAATGTTCTTTTTACTTTCTGAGTTCTTGGCTGACACCCCTGTACTAAAATGCACATTAGCAAGAGAAAAACAGTTAAAACGTGCAACACAGGTCATGTGGGGGACGATTAAACCAAAAGTAACTCAGACTGTGATTTAGAATTCCAGAGATTCGACAACTTCAATAAAAAATAATTTGTAGAGAAATGACGGGACCAAGGAGAGCAGCTTCAGGCTCCCAAGGAAGGCACACTTGGAAGGTGGGAAAGTAAATACGTGGGAGGAAAGAAAGGGACTGAGGTTCATCTGCAGATTCCTCTGGTGCTATCTCTGTGCTGATAAGAAGGTCTTCTTTCCTCCTCATCCGGGGAGGGTACCTTTCACCCTGGAGATTTATCTCCTTTTAGGAAGCAAGAAGAGGGTCAGAGTGTCCTAGTATTTGCTGTTTCTCACATGCCTTTAGTTTAAAATAATCAGTTTGCCAAAGTGGCCTATTTAGGGGGGACACATTCTGGTTTCCTTCTCAGTGTACATATCTTCCCCAGAGCCTGGCTTCTTCAGGACCCAGTGGTCAGCAGTACCTGGCGTCCTGCACCCACCGTCTTCCACTGGGGTTTTATAGTGCCTCCAGGAGGAACCACTCCAAGAACAGCTTTCCCAAGCATCTAGCAGAGAATTTCCAGCCAGTTCCCCCAGCGTGACACCGCAGCAATCGCTCTGCCGTTCAGGAAGCCTGCCCTGCCCTCTGACAATTTCCAGATATCAGCTCTCAGCCAAATTTTTTTTTTAATCTGCAGTTCCTGTGTTCTTTAGCATCTCTTCTTACTCATCAATCCCTCATGACCCCAAAGCCTGCTTCATTTGATAATTCTTTATATTAAAGCTTCCCTTTCAAATTTCTCTGTACTTTCCATTTCTTTGGGCTTTCCTGGTGACTCAGACAGTGAAGAATCTGCCTGCAATGGGGGAGACCTGGGTTCTATCCTTGGGTTGGGAAGGTCCCTGGGAGAAGGGCATGGCAAACCCACTCCAGTATTCTTGCCTGGAGAATCCCATGGACAGAGGAGCCTGGCGGGCTACAGTCCATGGGGTGGCAAAGAGTCTGTTTCTTCACTGAACCATGATTAACACAGAGTACCGATCACAAAGCCTGAGCATCTACTGCAATGGGGCATGTAACCGGCACTGTTACTGCTACTCACTCTCCATTCTCTTCTGTTGGGGGGGGTGGATGGTGTTTAAACTAGGCTCACAGTCCCCAAAAGCCTTTGAATAGAATTCAGGGTGTCCATGCGTCAGGTTGAGGAAAAAAAATCAGCTCTTTGTTTTGACTGCCCTCTAACTGAGATTCAGCATTTCCTACAATTGCGAATGTAACTGATGGTCATAGTAGGATTAATACTGTATGTAACTTTGTTACCAGAAGGAATCACAGATATTTTTATATCACATTGTGATGGACCTTGAAATTTTGCTTATGCTCATCTTAACTTTGGAGTTATAGTAGTTAGACCAGCTGCCATATTTGTTATTCTTGCAATAATAATCATGGTTGCAACTATTCTTACAATTATTTATTTAAGATTTATTTCTTTATTTTATTTTTGGCTCTGCTGGGTCTTCTTTGGGGCACGCGGACTTCCTCCAGTTGCAGAGAGCGGGGGCTACTCTTGTTGTAGAGCACAGGTTCTAGGCACATGGGCTTCTGCAGTTGTGATGCTTAGGCGTAGCTGTTCCACGGCATCTTCCTGGAGCAGGTACCAAACCCATGTCCCATGCAATTGCAGGTGGATCTTAACCACTGAACCACCAGGGAAGCTCTCATAATTATTTTTAATTATTTTAAACTTTTTAAATTAAAACTTTTGCTTGAAAATTCTGTGAAGCAGTTTCATCAGATGGACAAGGGTGTCAATGGCAAGGGAAAGGTTAAGGACTCCTCCTCTAGAATAATAGAAATTTTAGGGAGCCTAAATTCTTCACTTCCCAGCATTGCTGGAAGCCTCTTGTGGCCAAGTGATCAGGTTTTGATTCATGAGATGTGAACAGGAAATAATGTGTGCAACTTCTTGGTTATGCCTTAAGGCAGGGGTCCCCAGTCTCCAGGATCTAATGCCTGGCGATCTGAGATGGAACTGATGTAATGATAATAGAAAAAAACTGCGCAATAAATGAAATGTGCTTGAATAGGCCCAAGGCCATCCCCCTGCCCCAGTCCGTGGAAAAACTGTTTTCCATGAAACCGGTCCACAGTGCCAAAAAGGTCAGGGACCACTGCCTTAAGGTTCAGACCTTAAGGCGTGAACCTTATACATACCTCCTCTTTTCTCCCTTTTTTGGGACTAGAATTAGGTGGGGCATACAGTGGTGGGGGACCAGATGTGTCGTTTTTCAGTGAGATGATAGAAGCTGCATGTTGATGATGACAGAGCTTCAGGATGGAAAAAACCTGGAATCTCAATATACAGTATATTGGAGCCAGCATTAAGAGCCCAAACATAACCTTGTGTACTGTTTGAATCACTGACATTTTGGGTTTTGTTCTGGTAGAAGAATCAGTATCCCAGTACAAAAAATCTGTGAAGTCTGCAGAAAATCTGAGCAATATTGGGCAATGAATCCAAATTATTTGGGCTGAAACCTGCCCTCTTTGATGAATCTCACGATGGAGATGGGGTATGTGGGTGGCTTTACTTGAGCTACTTCTGGGTGGCCAGCTGACTGGCCTTTGTTCACTATAGAGTCCACCGGGTCTAAGCATTTGTCAAGGATTCAGTCCACTCTTCCCTTTGGCTGGTCATTTGACCAGTTTCAAAGATGATATATATTACACTTAATCCAAAAGAAGGGTTTTTTTTTAAGATTTAATTTTTTAAATTGTTCCATTCATCCATCCATCCATTTATGTATTCCCTCTTCAACAAAGGTCTTTGGAGCATTGGCCATATTCTAATGTTCTCCTAAAGACTGAGGACACAATGGCAAATAAGTGCTAGGGTCTCACCTTGGGAAGTTCTCCATCCAGTGTGAGGGCAGGAGATGAAGGTAGACTAAATTTAATTCCCTAATGCTTTGCAGTTACTTTATGGGACAACACTGAATAGACTAAGATACGAAAACTCTGCTTTAAAGTTTAATGACCTTATACACAGTAAAACCAATGATCTCTGTGATTCTATGGATCGTATTTTGTTCTTTATGAGGAAACCCAATTATGTAACTTTCCTACAGGATAGCTATGAAAATCAGTATCTGAAAAAAATCAACAACAGATGATGTAGTATTTGACATAAATAAGAATAGTAATAATAGTGGCAATAATAACAGATTTCATGCATAGAACACTTTTTATGTGTCATTTACTGTGCCAACAGGGGCTTCTTAATCAGATGCCTGGCCACTCCGCCGAATGTCCTGTCCTGTTTAAGTTGTCACTCAAGTCCAGTCAGTGGCCCAGTGAATTTGAACTCCCTCTGAGATTCTGTTTTGTCCTCATACGTCCCCGCCCTGGTTCTGATCCTCTGTTTCTCTTCTGAACTTGTTCCAGTAGCTTCCTAACCAGCACCACTGACCTCCAGTCTTACCTGGCTACAATCTACCCTCTGCTTTGCGTCCAAATGGCTGTTCCCCTGTCTCTGCCTTGTTCGATGCTCTCAATGCTCCCCAGTGTTTGCACACTTTTCAGCCTGGAGTTCAAGGTCCTGGAGAAGCTGGTCCCTACTTAAGTTCTCAGTCCTTCTTGCCCCAACGTCTTACTAAGTTTCAGCCAAGAAGCCTACCCTGTTCCCTGTTTGAACGCACGATGAAATTTCACACCTCTGTGCAGTAGTCCATGCTGTTCCGCTAGCCCGAAATGCCCTTCCTCTCTTCCTGTGCCCTTTGAAAGTCTCCTGCTCTTCAGTGTCTGTCTCGACTGTCTCCTCCTTTGTGAGGTCACCCCATTCTGAGACCTGAAGTCAACTCTGCTCAACCCCTATCCTTGAAACAGAATGAAGGTCTTCCTTCTCCCTCCTTTCAAGGCACATCGAATATACTTTTATCCTAGCGCTTATTACAGGTTACAGGGAATATCTTTTTACTCTACTAGACAGTGGTTGCTTGGGTGTTCTCAGTTCAGAATGTGCTGTCTGGTCCATGCTGGGCATAACTGCTGTGAATGAGTGACCTGACCCCCCGTGCAACAATCACCTCTGACCATGTCATTTTGTTACCCTGAAATGCTGATCAGCCAGGGGTAAGTGAGAATATCATGACCTTACCTTACCTTCACCCCTGTACTGACATTTCCCTCCCGTCTCTCCAACACTTTCCAAAAATCCTTTCCCCTCTCAAGGGTCATTTGTTTCACCCCATCCCCATGACTGTGGCTTCAGGGAAAGCAGTTTGGCTCCTTTTACATGCTCAAACCTCAGCCCTTCTTGGGTCACACAGGCTCAGTAGGTCACCAAATGTCAGCTGGGGCTGGAGGCTGCCTGAAAGCTGCTCCACTGTTCAGTGTTCCTGAGGGCTGCATCCTCCTCTTCATTATATCACTCAGAGTCCGCAAAATGCTCTCAGCATGACGTCACTTACAAAACTCCTAAATTCATCATGAAAGCAACCTAAGATCCATCAAGTACAAAACTCAGGGTTATCCAATTCAAAGTATTTACAGTAGATGGAGCTATATATTTCCACTGTGATCTACTCTGTATTTCATATATCATGTGAAACTATTAACATTTCAGCAGCCGTCAGTTCTTTTTGATTCAGTAAATTAAAAGCCATGGGATTCACTTCGCCCTCCTTATCCTTGCTACCTAAAAACTGGTTTAAAATGTTATTCAAGAGTTTCCCTGAAAACTCTTCTGCAATTAAAAGTAATCGGAACAAGTAATAGACATTATCAAACGCCAGAGATAAACCTTAATTCCTAAGCTATGGACTTGGGTAATCATAACGTGTCAGTGTAGGTTCATCAGCTGTAACAAATGCACCGCTGGTAAAGGCTGTTGATAACAGCAAAGGATGCACGTAGTTGCCAGGAAGGCTGGGAAATCGTCTTTGCCAGGAGATGACGTGCTGAGCTAAATATCTGCAACAGATAGTAAGGTACTGCTAGTATCCTGCCACAATATGAGGCTTTAAAACTTTTTATTATGGAAATTTTCAAGCATATAAAATTGTATAATGAATTTCAATGTACCCATCGTACATCTTCAACCATTATCAACATTAGCCATCCTTGCTTCATACTGCTCACTTCCCCACAGCCTGCACTTTCCGCCACCACCACCCCCCCGCCCCCGGTTTAAAAAAAAAAAATTGTGGTAAAATACAGTCTGTGGTATCTGCCAGGGATTGGTTCTAGGACACCCATGGATACAAAAATTCACAGATGCTCAAATCCCTTGTATAAATGGTGTGGTGCAGTGGTCCTTTGTATCCATGGATTTTGCATCTGTGGATTTCACCAACCCCAGATGGAATTCAGCCTACATTTGGTTGTCTGCAGATACAGAAGGCCAACTGTGTACATACATAAAAGCTGGGTTATTTTTAGCATGACATCTTATCCATAAATACTTCACAATGCTCTCTGATGCTGACTTTTTAAAATCTAATTGTCTGCCATTTTTATACAGAACAATACTAATAGTTTGTTAATATCACCTAATTTCCAGTCCATACTGAAATTTCCCCTGTGGCTCAGTGGTAAATAATCCACCTGAAGTGCAGGAGACAAGGAGAAGTGGGTTCGATCCCTGGGTCGGGAAGATCTCCTGGAGGAGGAAATGGCAACCCACTCCAGTAATCTTTCCCACAAAATCCCATGGACAGGTCCTACTATAGGACCCTGTAGTCTGGCAGACTACAGTCCATGGGGTTGCAAAGAGCCAGACACAATTGAGAAACTAAATAGCAATAACAACCACAATATCCAAAAAATACCCACAGGCTTTTTATAGTTGTTTGTTCAAATGGAGTCCAAACTCCATACACTGCATTTGGATGTTATATCTTATCTTGTCTCCTTTATTCTGTAACATCTCTCCAATACCTGTTTTTTAAAATACCATCAATTTTTTAAAGAGACTAGGTCATTTTTCCTGAGTAGTAATATATGACTATAGATTTTTAACTTCTGTTGAAATAGGTCCTCAGGAAACATTCTTTAAAATAAACTTCCAGAATTTTCTGGTTAAAGGGCATAAGCATCTATCTGTATGGCCTTTGCTCACTACTGACAAGCAGAAGTGTTCCTCCAGTACCTACCTAACTGCCACTGGTTAGGTATTATCTTGTCACATTCCTCAGAGCTTGGTGAGCACCAGGGCATATTTGAAGTCGTATACTAGTTTAGCAAGTGTGAAATAGTACTTTTATTTACATTCTGTTCATGTACTGTGCTTAAAGTAGTATTAAATGCTTGTAACTTACATTTCTTTGGTTGCCATTTCCACCTGGGTATTTATTTACAATTCATGCTTTCTCTTATGTGGCTTGATTGTTTAGATTGTCTAAGACTTTGATGCTGAACCCCTCTAACCTCTCTAGGTAATTCTGTAATAACTCCCTGGTGGCTCAGACAGTAAAGCATCTGCCTACAATGCGGGAGACCTGGGTTCGATTCCTGGGTCAGGAAGATCCCCTGGAGAAGGAAATGGCAATCCACTCCAGCACTCTTGCCTGGAAAATCCCATGGATGGAGAAGCCTGATAGGCTATAGTCCATGGGGTCGCAAAGAGTAGAACACGACTGAGCGACTTCACTCACTCGCTCATAATCATGGCTGTTCCTCATCTTTTTTTGTAATTAAACTTTTTTAAAAATTAGTAAACTTTATTTTGTAGTGCAGGTCTTGGGTTAAGGAAATACTGAGGGACAAGTACAAAGAGTTTCCATATACCCTACTTTCTTCCACAGTTTCCCCTGTTATTGACATCTTGCTTTCATTTGTTACAGTCCAGGAGCCATAGTTTATATTAGGTTCACTCTTTGTGTTGTGTAGTTCAATGGGTCTTGATAAATGTATATTGTCAGATATTCACCATTACAGTATTGTGCAGAATAATTTCACTGCCCTAAAAATCCCATATTCCCTCTATTCGTCCCTCCCACCCTTCCTGGTGAACCCTGGCAACCACTGATATTTTTACTGTCTCCGTAGTTTTGCCTTTTTCAGAATGTCAAATAGTAGTTGGAATCCTGCAGTATGTGGCCTATTTACTCTGGCATCTTTCACTTAGCAATATGCATTTAAGAATCCTCCCTATGTGTTCATGACTTGATAGCTCATTTCTTCCCTATTTGGTCATGCCTCTTGGTTTGTGGGATCTTGGAATCTTAGTTCCTCAACTGGTGATTGAACTCAGGCTCTCAGCAGTGAAAGTGCAGAGTCCTAACTACTGGGCCACCAGGGAATTCCCACCCATGTCTATATATTGCTAAATAGTCTTTCATTGGCTAGATGTGCCACAGTTCCTTCATCCATTCACCTCTTGAAGGACATCTTGGTTGCTTCCAAGTTTTGGCAATTATGAATAAGGCTGCTATGAGCATTCATGAACAGCTGCTTTTTGTTGTTGTTGTTGTTATTGTTTTTGGTGAACATGAGTTTTCAGCTCACTTGGGTAAGTACCAAGAAGCATGATTTGGGGATCTTATGGTAAGACTATGTTTAATTTTGTAAGAAACTGCCTCGCTGTCTTTCAAAGTAGCTGCACTATTTTGCACTCACACCAGAACAAATGAGCGTTCCTCTTGCTCCACATCCTTGCCAGCGTTTGGTGATGTCAGTGTTCCAGATCTCAACCACTCTAAAAGGTATATATGGTATCTCATGTTGTTCTAATTTGCAATTCACTGTGACACATGATGTTGAGCATCTTTTCATGTGCTTATTTACTACCATCTATACATCTTCATTTGTGGTGTCCATTCTGATCTTTTTTTTTTTTTTAGTTTCAGTTTTTTCTTACTAAATATGAAGAGTTCTTTGTATATTTTGCAACAAACCCTTTATCAGATATGTTTTTCAAACATTTTCTCCCCAGTCTATGGCTTGTCTTTTCATTCTCTTAATGTCTTTTACAGTTAAACTTTTATTTTGAGATAATTGTAGGTTCACATGCAGTTGTAAGATGTCATACAGAGACGTCCTCTGTACCCTTAACTCAGTTTCTCCCGATGGTAACATCCTGCACATCTGTGGTGCAGGATCACAACCAGGATATTAGCATTGACATGTTAAGATACAGAAAATTTCAGTCACTGCAAGGATCCCTTATGTTACCCATCCATCATCTTTTGAATGGTCTTTCTACACCTAGGGAAATTCCTGCCTTTAGAGTCCTGCCTCCCACTATAAGAATGAGAACTCAGATTGAAGTTAGTACATGGGCACATCCATGTAAAATTGATTTGGAAGTGGGCAAAGTGAGAAAATAGGCTCCTGTGTTTCTGACTTGGTGGTGATGGGGATATCTGGCTTTGAGAGAGGCAGCCGTGGTGGGGGCTTGCAAAGCTGAGCTCTTGGCGTTGAACAGGCAGTGAGGGAGATGAGGAGAGGGGAGAGAAAGGAGAGGAGAGAAGAGGGACAAGGTGGGTCCTTGCGCCTTTCCCCAGGACTTGGTGGGACAAGACCCCTGCAGGATTTTCTCATCAGATTTGGGTATTGTTTGCCTCCCGAATCTGGTTCTATGAACAATTCTATGAACAAGTCCATGTCCTTTTATTTACTTAGTTTACTTTGGAATAGTTTATAGCTAATTATACAAGTGGAATAAACAAGCAACACTGTTTCTGCCCCCTCCCCAGCATTATTAACTACTCTGTCCCTATCATCTTAATTATTTCTCCTCAATCATCCAGAATAAATCTCTCTTGCTTGGAACTAAGACTCCTGACTGATCAATTTACTTAAGACTCAGGTTTCACTGGACTCCAAGAGACAGGTGAACTTTTGAGCGCTTCTATTTACAGGAGTTTTACTACAAAAAGGTCTGTGGAAACCAAAATAATGCAGGTGTCCATCTGAGGCTGGGTACCAGATTATTTATATTAATGTCAGTGAGGTTAACCTATGAGACAGGCAGCAGAGGAAAACAGCCAGGATACAAAAGATGCTGAATTTAGAATAAGCTTCAGCAAGGAAATCTCTCAGCCCCAGCCCTTCCTCTGAGAAACCGTTAAGATGTATGCTGAGCTATAGTGGAAAGTTAGATTTTAGGGACAGAGACATCAGGATTAAAATTTAGATTTTGTCCTCAGTTTCCTGTGTGACACCTTGGATGAGGTACTTGATATTTCTCAGCCTCTATTTGTTTCTTTGTCTATAAAATGGAAATGATAATAAGTTACCTCCCAGGTTATTATTGTGAAGGTTGAAGGAGGAAATGAACATAAAGGGTCTGACAAACTTTCTGGTTTATAATAGATACTTAGAGACTTTCTTGGTGGGCCAGTGGTTAAGTCTCTGCCTTCCGGTACAGGGGATGTGGGTTCAATCCCTCCTTGGGGAACTAGGGTCCCACCATACTGTGGGATGAGGTAAAAAAAAAAACTTTTTTTAATTGAGCAGAAGACCAAAAATTCTAAAGAAAAATCAGACATGAACAGACAAAAGTTTTTTTTTTTTCCTGAAAGATATATATATAATAGATATTTAACTAATGGTCATTTTTATCAGCTGTTCCATTGGGAAAATAACAAGCTAAATCCACTTCCCAAGATGGAGAAGAGGAGGCTGGAGCAGACAGGACTGGCTGCCTCCCCAGGATTCATTCTTCCCTTTTTAACAACAGATTTTTCTTTCTCATGGGGCTGCAAAATTCCTAGCTACAGAACTACATTTCCCAACTTCCCTTGCAGCACAGGGCTTCCGGTTTCACAGTGTTGGTCAGAGGTTCTTACGTGAACGTCAATGGAAACTATTTTATACTCCCTGTGTAGTTTCCTTCTGCCTTCCTAGCACAGGAAGGTGAGGCTGGGGCTGCAGAGGTCATCTCATCACCAGAAGAAACCATGCTTAGATGGCAGAACGGAAGACGGGAGCAATCTGAGCCTTTGGTGGCATCGTGGAGCCACTACACCTTGGGACCACCTGCTTCAATGTCTGGTGTGAAAAACGGACCCTGTGTGGTGAAAGCATCGAAGTCAGAGTTCTATAACATGCAGCTGAATGTAATCCCTAACTGATGTGAAGACCACACCTATCGGGCCGTGGACCCGATGAATTAACTCCTAGCAGTCATCTTGAAGAAGAGCTTCTCTGTAACTCAAATGGTAAAGAATCTGCCTGGGATGCAGGAGACCCAGGTTCAATCCCCTGGAGAAGAGAATGGCAACCCACTCCAGTATTCTTGCCTGGAGAATCCCATGGACAGAGGAACCCGGCAGGCTGCAGTCCATGGGGTCACAAAGAGTCGGACATGACCGGGCAACTAACACTACTACTACTACTGACCTTGAAACATGAGTTACAGAGTGTGCCAGGGAAGGGCAGCCTAGATTTTTATCCTGCTTATCACATAGACGGTAAAAGTGAAAGATACCATTTTGGGATAGATTTAGGAAAACTAAATATTTTCCCATAGCATCAATGCAGTGGTCTGTCTCTGGTTACAGGCTTCATTGGTCCCTGGAGTGCAATGCCAGCTACCATTTTACCTGCTGTACATAGGACATTTTGGAATTTGACCCCCTTCCCAACTAGTGTCCAGGGAATCCCTGAGTGTTTAAGAGGAGGGGAGAAACCTGATTTGGTCGTGTCTGGTGCTTTGACGATGCTGGAGGATGCAGCCTTACTGAAGCCAGGCATTCACCTGGGTCCCAAGGGTGACAGTTGGGACAAAATCTCCCACATCTCTGATAAGCACAGGCCCTAGACAGTGCCTTGCCCTGGCAGGCGTAATTCTTCTAGTGGTGGACAAGCCTGCTTGCCAGACCTGAATTCAGAACCAAACCCAGTAAGGCTTGTTGGGATGAAACTGCCATGAGTCTTTCATCATCCATTTCCGGCAGTGGACGGGCAGCTCTGGGCAGCCCTGGTGGGGCTGGGCTGGTTCTGATGGCCGCTTCAGTGTGTGATCCAGTGGGGCTGCCTCTCCTCCCGCCTCCTCATCAACTCAGATGACCTTTCTCAGTCCAGCTGTATCAGTCAAA
This sequence comes from Cephalophus harveyi, assembly GCA_006410635.1. NCBI lineage: Eukaryota > Metazoa > Chordata > Mammalia > Artiodactyla > Bovidae > Cephalophus > Cephalophus harveyi. The sequence continues at coordinate 233,343 of SJYT01068125.1, forward strand.
TAAGAAATACCACATGCCTTTATGAAATTTGGCAAGATAGCCTCAAAACAAAATTTAGACCACGTATCTGTGAGGACCTTATACTCCTTGCAAAGAAATGGAAAATTATTAGAAAATAAACCAATCAGCTGTGACCCAGAAGTTTAGATAAGCAGTGCCTATTAATGAAAAATTACTGTGGTTGCCTTAAGACGAAGATGATCATTTCCTTTTAGAAGGCTGGAGGTGCAATTGGGTTCAGGCAATGCTACTCAGGGGTTCGTCTCTGGCTTCCTGTAGGTCCCTGAGCCTCAAAGAAGTAAATTCATCTTTCAGGGGTGTTACAGGACAATTTTATGTCTATTACATTTGATAATAAAAAATAAGGGGAAATCCCCTGGTGGTCCAGTGGTTAAGACTCTGGGCTTTCACTGCCAAGAGCCCAGGTTCAATCCCTGGTGGGGAACTAAGACCCCAAAAGCCACATGGCATGGCAAAAAAAAAAAAAAAAATCATGTCTTGTATTATTCAGGTCATTTTTAATATCATTTCTGAGGTACTTAATGTGCAATGTATTTTACAAAACTTGGTCTATGAGAAACTAGAAATAAATGCTTTTTAAAAGGTCCTTCATCCAGATGGCTTGGGAAAGCCTAGAGTTTCTCCCCATAGATTCTGATTTAGGGAACTCTGCTCAGATGGGCAGGGCTACTGTCCACCCTCCTACCCAACCTCCATCTGCAAGTGCACATTCCTGCAAGGGGTGTCATCTGGGACCCTGCCAGAGTCTCCAGAGACTGAGCTAATACTTCATAGTGAGTAATTTCCCATAAAACAGCACCTATGTGATCAAACCAGTCAATCCTAAAGGAAGTCAACCCCGAATGTTCATTGGAAGGACTGATGCTGAAGCTGAAGCTCCAATACTTTGGCCACCTGATGCAAAGAGCCGACTCACTGGAAAAGCCCCGATGCTGGGAAAGAATAAAGGCAGCAGGAGAAGGGGACAACAGGGGATGAGATGGTTGGATAGCATCACCCACTCAACGGACAGGAGTTTGAGTAAACTCTGGGAGATGGTGAAGGACAGAGGAGCCTGGAGTGCTGCAGCGCATGGCGTCGCAGAGTCCGACACAGCTCAGTGACTGCACAGCGATGTGATTTGATCTTTCGGTGACGCTTGGCCCAGTCTTGGTTGTCAGGTTGGGCCGGATACGGGCAGTTTCTTCATTGAACAGTCTTGTACAGAAGGCCTACCCCCTACCCCCGAATAGCCAATCAATCGACAGGAATGAGATTAAATACTACGTGTGTGTGTGTGTGTGTGTGTGTGTGTGTGTGTGTGTGTGTGGTTACTACAGATGGGCCGCTATAACCCAGAAGGACTGACCTAACAAGGATTCTGTCGGCAGAGGTGCAGCTCTCATGGTGATTAATTCTGCCCCTTCATGCCTAATCTCAGTGGTTGGGACACTGCTGCCCAGGGCCAGAGAGCTGTAGTATAGAAATGCTGCTCCATCTAGAACATTCGAGGCTGTCGGAACATCGTGAGGATTACGGCAGTGGCACCAGAGTCTGCTGATGATAAATATTGGGTAGGAGTGGGCCGAGTTCTAAAATAAATCAATAATTGAACCTTTAGGATTCTGCTGTTTAAAAGAGAAAGGAAGGAGGATGCTCTCCTGATAAAACCGTGAACATTTACTTAGGGTTATTTCTTGGGTATTTTCACAGACAGTAGGTCATCTCAGGCCTCACATTGGGGTTGTTATATTTGTATTTCGCATTTGAAGGAACTGAGGCCTGGGAGAGTTGAGACTTGCTTAGGGTCCCTGGGAGAGGTGACCCCTGGTTCAGAGTGCCCAGGGAAGCTCCCCTATCGTTTTCCTCCGCACGGCAGGATGTGTGTCTCAGATCGGAATGGGTGATTGCTCTCTCCCCCTGGGCCTCTGTGAGCTCTGTCTGGAGCAGCCGTGGACCCTGTGCCCCAGTCCACGTTCTCTTGGGAGGGTCACTTTCTCTCAGGGGTCACCTTCAGAAGGCAGGCTGACATGATGGGGAAAGGCTGGTGGCCCCAGGTTCTTATTCTAACTCTGCTGGGCAGCACGTGAAGGAATGCATTTTCCCCACCTTCATTTTTTCATACCTCTTCTCATGGGAGGGACGTGGCCACCTCCCCATGGGATGTTTTGAGATTTTTATAATCATCCAGTGAGGCCCTAGTCCAGCACCAGGGCGAGGGCTCAAGAAGTGGTAGCTGGACTCCATAAGCATTGCTTGCCGCTCCAGCTCCTCCATGAGCCGTTTCCGAGGATGGATTTGATCTCATTCCTGTCCTTATCAGTGATGCTGAGCCCCCATGAAACCCAGTAGGCCCTCTGTACAAGACTGTTTAATGAAGAAACTGCCCACATCTGGCCCAATTTGACCACCAGGACTGGGCCAAGTGTCACCGACGCTGCTAACTGCCCGTTCTGACTTACAGTCTCTTCCTGTTGGCAATTAACTGAGCAGAGCATTCAGCCGAAGGACCCGCTTCCTGCCTCCCTGGCACCTGCGCTCAGTGACTCAGCACGAACAATGGGATGAAGGCTGATGTGCCATGTGGTTCTTCTGGGAAGTCTTATAGGAGGGGGCAGCCCAGGTCTCCTCTCCTTCCATTCTGCCGCAGAGGACACGGACGCGTGCTCTGGATGGACAGACGCCATCGTGGACCATGCAGACGAGTTCAGTGGTCTGGGTACCATGAAGCTGAAAGAACACTTGGGGCAGCAAGAGCGGCTGAAGCTGCCCAACCAACCCGGATCGATGGCCTCTCTCTCAAGAGAGACAAGACTAAAACCTTCCATCGTGTTTAAGCCATTGTTTTTTGTGGGTTTTCTGTCAGAGACAGCTGAAACCCAAGCTAAATGTTAAGGCAGTCCTGGAAAGAAAAATATCACCCCCGTCTTTCTTTGAGCGAGCGCTTAGCAGTATCACCACCTTGTCCAAGTGAAAACTCAAGCCCCCAGGTTCAAACGTGATTGCGCACAGCTGGTTTCAGGCTTTGGTGGTCCAAGCGCGTGGTCTCCCTTGCTATCCTGTTACCCTCCCGCCCCCTTTTAATGTGGTTCAGATGGTTTGATGCGTTTCCACCCTGTTCCTCCATTCAAGCAGGAGCAGCCTCCACACATGCCAAGGAAGGTTTCATCTGTGTTGAAAAGATTAAACACATGAAGAAACAAGGGGAGAGGAGGGAAGGGAAGGGAAGGACAGAGGGGCCAGCTTGAGGGAGCGGCCTCCCACTGGGAACCTGGGCTCCCAAAACCCATCAGAGATTCCCAAGCCTCCGACGTGACGCAGCAGCAGAGCAGCTGCGGGCTATCGGGGCTGGGCCATCCCAGGGCTGGCACACTTGGGCAAGGAGAGGGCAAGGAGAAATGCACCCAGCATATCAGCTTAGTGTGCTCATGCGCACTCCAAACTTCCTGCCCCCACGACTCCCCCATCTCAGCCCAGAGCGCCTCCACCCTTCCCGCTGCTCAGATCAAAACTTAGAGCCTTTCTTTTACCAAAAAGAAAAAAATATAAATTATTTGGCTGTGCAGGGTCTTAGCTGTTGCACATGGGATCTAGTTCCCCAACCAGGGATGGAACCCAGGCCCCCTGCCTTGGGAGCACAGAGTTTTAGCCACTGAACCACCAGGGAAGTCCCCTTAGAGCTTTTCTAGATCCTCTCTTTCTCTCACACCCCACACCCAATCCATAAGCAAACCCAGAGAGTCTGCTCGATAATACAAAGCTCGTCACCGCTCACCACTCCCAGGGCCCCACCTTGGTCTGCACCATCGTCCTCTTTCCTGCACTGTTGCAACGGTCTCCTAGCTGGCCTCCGGGTTCTGCCCTTGATCCCAAGTCTATTGCCATCACGGCGGGCAGGGGGAGCCTGGCTCACCGTGTGCTCAAAACCCTCCAGGAAGTCCAAGTCACTCAGGGTGAAGGCCAAAGTCCTTAAAACACCCAGCACGGCCCTACCCGCCCCGCCCCAGTGAAGTCCTCTCCTGCTTCTCTCCTGCATCCATCATCTGTGCTTTAGCCACGCCAGGCTCTTGGGTGTCCCCTAAAAACACCAGCCATGACCCACCACAGTGCCTTTGCACCTGCTTTTCCCTTTGCTTGAAAAGCTCTTTCCCAGTTATTCAAGCGAGCTGTCCTTGCATCTTCTGCACGTCTTTGGTCTAATGTCTCCCTCTCAATGAGGCCTCCCTGACTATTAACGTTGTATCACCTCCCCATCTACCTCCAAACCGATGCTCCTGACCTGATCTTTCTTGCATCACGTCTTGATAGGTATCTAACATGCTATATACTTTACCTATTTTGTTTATGTCTGTCTCCCCTGCTAGAATGTAAGCTCTGTGAGTACAACGACTTTGGTTTCACAATAGTGCCTGATGCTAGGTAGGTGTGTGATTGATACCTGCTGTATCACCTCTGATTTGCTCGTCCTCCTTCCTTGCTTCTCTCTTGCTGTCCTGGGATCGCACCCCTCCCCAGTGATACATAAGCACATGAGGTTTAACTCGGGCTCTGTTTTCTGAGGGACCTAGGCTAGTAATAACTAGTAATAACTACAGTAACTTGTTACAGATCACACAGTTGGTAAGAGACAGACCCAGGATTCAAACCTAGGCACCCAGCCTGACTCCAGAATCACAGGGCCACTGCCAATCCCAGAGGAAGTGCCACCGCCCTGACCATTATTGTTCCTTCTTGGAGCTGCACCTGCAAAGGCGCAAGGCAAGCTAATGGTTTTAAAAAAAAAGATGGATTTCTTACAATCTCTACGGTTCTATAGTCAGTTAGCTTCACTTTTACCCTGGCAATAGTTCTCTTTGTCGGGATGAAGGAAAGGCAGTGTAATTTCTGGTTGGGAAAGGCAGGGATACACATGGAAATGAGAATGATCAATGAGCTGGTTGATTCATGAGATTTATACTCAAAATTTTTTCTTAAGAATACAGGTAATTTTACAAGACCATTCATCATAGCACCAAGCCTAATACTCCTTAATAGAAAACAGTCAAATAACAAATACTCCAGTTAATTTCCCACAGGTATAAATTATGCAAACAATCATTTATATCTTCATTTACATAATTAATAAATAAGTGCACGGTCATACAATTTTTTTACAAAGATACCTTTTTTCTTTTTACAAAGCTACAGCTATGTATATACTAAATAGACAAAATAATTCTTGTACTACAAAATAACATTTCACTTTTTTCCAATAGTTCTCTTAGTCTCTCAGTAAAAATATTCAGACATTATCAATTAAGTCCTGCCATGATATTAAAAGAAACGGTAGCAGTGAATCTGTTAAATATACTACAGACCTTGAAAAAATAAACCTATCATCACTCAGTACTATATACTTTCAACAACTCCCGTGTCAGGCTCACTAATTGGTCCCGAGCATGCACCTGCCCCATGGCAGGGACCAACCATCCTGTATTTACTCTTTGTCTTTGGCTGATGTTACCAGCATCAATGTAAGTGACGCCGGCAGCTAACTTAGGGTGCAATTCAAGGGCAAAGGGTCTCTATTTCATGGTACCTGTTCCCCAAGTGCCACACCCACCCCAGGGACTTTCTACACAAACGTGCCAGTCTTTGGCTTCAAGGATCCGATGATAGAATGCAAGCAACTTCTGATTCAAGTGGAATTTCTGTGCCTGGACAGGGGAGCCTGGTGGGCCACCGTCCATGGGGTTGCAGAGAGTCGGACACAACTGAGTGGATAAAACTATGCGTGTCGATGCTCAGAGGGGCCGGGGGGGGGGGGGGCGGCGCAAAGAGGAGAATAGAAAGGTCCAGGTGTTTACATCTGTGTATTCCTGCGGCTGAACTTGTGAATTTCAACAAATCTGAGAAAACTGCTGCGTCAGATGCTGATTTAAGGAGACCAGTTTAGTTCTGGGAGCCCAGGAAGCAGATCTCGCACGTTCTACAAGCTTCCACCCCCACACCTTCCACAGACATTCTACCTTTTATTCCACCAAACCCTTTCCAAAGGCACCTTTCTAAATACTAAAGCTGGAAGCCGGGCTCTAAGCTTTGGAATTTGTAAGTACAAATGCAGAGGCACATTTATTCTAAGCAAATAGGCCACTTACTGAGATATTTAAAAAGAAAAAAAAAACAAATTTACTAACCTTTGGATTTTTAAATCTAGGATGAACTTCTAAAAAGAGGTCTTCCAACTTCCAACCCAGAAAGGTAAATGAATTATTCAAGGTGTCACAGCAGGTGGGCCTGAGCTAGGACATGCGTTCCTAACAGCCAGGCCAGCGCTGTCCTACTCTGGAACACTGCCAACTCTAGGTCAGACACTCTTTAAGAGTTTCCTTTCAAAAAAGTGTTTCAACCCTTAGGAATCAGGCATGTTGTGGCTATCCTCACAGCAAAGTCTACTGACTTCTGGTGGGGCCAAGAGAAGTGGGAACTATTGCAAATGGGGGAAAAAAAAAACTCTATCAAAAGACACTTTTCTATTTGTTTTTGCAACAATGCAAAACCCACAACTTTTTAAAGGCAGAACAAAGGAAAAAAAATGGTGATTTCTATCTCACAGACCAACCAGTTGTCTTCCTCCCATGAATTCATGTTCTCATCCTTATTTTAATTGTGTTCTTCCCAGGACAATGAAATTTGCTTTTCAAAGGAAGGGGCCTCTCTTCCACTTTGAAAAGGATGTTAGAAGAACTTAGTGAAGAGCTGGGGGCAGTTAATTAAAGTCACTCACTCTTGAATGTGAGACACTGAGTTTATGCTGCTGAAGGCCCTTTAAAAGCAGTCATTTCGGTTATAAATTTGCAACCTTAGGCTAAAACTTGAATTTGGGGTGTCCTCAGTTATTAAATTTTTTTAAACTTATTTTTAATTGAAGTATAACTGATGTACAATATTACTCAGTCACTTTTACAAACTGAGGATGAAGGAAATATTTAAGCAGTGTTTGTGTGGAAAGTGAAAGTGTTAGTCACTCAGCTGTGTCCAACTCTTGGCAACCCCGTGGACTGTAGCCCACCAGGCTCCTCTGTCCATGGGACTCTCCAGGCAAGAATACTAGAGTGGGTTGCCATGCCTTCCTCCAGGGGATCTTCCTGACCCAAGGATAGAACCTGGGTCTCCTGCACTGCAGGTGGATCCTTTATCACTGTGTCACCAGGGAAGGGTCAAAGTGTGTAGAAACCTAGAAAGGGGAAGAACGCAAGGTGGGGGGTTGCAAGTGACGGATAAAGTTCACCACCTGCCCAGCTCTGAGGTCCTCACCCACTCTTGCCAACTAGACTGAAGTCAGTAAGAATCAGAATCACCTTGAGGCAAAGCTTATTTCCTAAGCAGTGAAGTCTAGGGTGGGAAATCAATGTTTGGAAGGAAGTCCTATATTTGCGGTTCTGCCACCTGCCAGCTCTATGATCTTGTTATTTTTCCTTCTTGTGTTTTAGCTTCCTCTAAAGCTAAAAGCACCACCTCCTGTGGTGAAAGAACCACCTCCTGTGATTGTTAAGGGTCCAGTGAGTTCATGGGTAGACTTCCTCTTATAAAAGGTATGAGTTAGGTTTGAGACAGAGGAGCTGGCAAGAAGGAGGTGGGTTGGAAAGAAGCTGGGAAAAGCTATGGTAACTTAATATAACGAAAGGAGGTCTAGTCAAAGCTTGGCGAGGAGGGACAGGCAGACAAGGAGCTGCTGAGCAGCATACAATGTTGTAACAAGCTCACAAGGAAGCTATTAATATTTTTGGCTGCACGTGGAACTTTCCCAACCAAGACTCAAACCTGTATCCCCTGCAGTGGAAGCATGGAGTCTTAACCACTAGACCACTGGGCAAGTCCACAGGGAAACTATCATTCACTCAACAAACATGTACTGAGTATTTACTCTGCACAGAGGATGGTTAGAGAGGTTATTTGCCCAAGGTCATCCAGGTATCTAGAGACAGAGCTGGAACTAGAACCTAAATCTGGCTGATGCCCAAACCTGCCCTCCTCCCCAATCCATAAAACCTCCTGGGGAAGGAAGTGACTATAAAATGAGTGGGCAGGCAGCTTCAGTTAGAGAGATTTCTGCCAAATGAAAGCTGGCCTTGACATCTAAGTGTCAGAGATTTTAAAGTTACCAGTGGGATCAAGGCCAGACTCTTGTGTATTTAACACCATGTGGTCAAACAGCATAAAACACCGGCTGTCTTCTTCCCACAGACAAGGATGCTTTTTGGCTTATTGGTGTTATACCCTGGGCTAGAGGTGACTGCTTGTCGGATGGGTTTTTATCAAGGTTCTTAGAACAAATTACATATTACTTTGCCGACTAAGGTCCGTCTAGTCAAGGCTATGGTTTTTCCTGTGGTCTTGTATGGATGTGAGAGTTGGACTGTGAAGAAGGCTGAGTGCCGAAGAATTGATGCTTTTGAACTGTAGTGTTGGAGAAGACTCTTGAAAGTCCCTTGGACTGCAAGGAGATCCAACCAGTCCATTCGGAAGGAGATCAGCCCTGGGATTTCTTTGGAAGGAATGATGCTAAAGCTGAAGCTCCAGTACTTTGGCCACCTCATGTGAAGAGTTGACTCTTTGGAAAAGACTCTGATGCTGGGAGGGATTGGGGGCAGGAGAAGAAGGGGACGACCGGGGATGAGATGGCTGGATGGCATCATGGACTCGATGGACGTGAGTCTGAGTGAACTCCGGGAGTTGGTGACGGATAGGGAGGCCTGGCGTGCTGCAATTCATGGGGTCGCAAAGAGTCGGACACGACTGAGCGACTGAACTGAACTGAACTGAAGTTGATCTCCCCTGTGCAGGAGGACTTGGCAATTCCAGAAAAATCAGAGGGATTCCGGAATTCTGATGATCTCTGCTGACCCTTGGGAAGTAGGGGCTCAGAGTCTTCAGGCCTTTGCCCCTTCCCAAGCTGGCAGAGCCCACGAGAGTGAAGGACGGTGAAGACCTGCGGGCCACTGTAGAGCTGTCATACACCAGAGGAAGAGGGCCAGGGCTCAGCTGGAGCCTGAGGCCACAGCATCTGCATGCTCGCCATGGAAATGGAAAATTCTGGATGCAAAACAAACTGAGTCCCGGCTCTGCCTGCATCAGGTTCACTTCCCTTCGCTGACTGTTTTTCCTCAACGAGATGCCCGACAAGAGACAGCGCAAAAAAAGATCCGTGGGATTTCATGTCCAGCGAAGAAGCCATATCTTATTTCTTGGCTCCCTTATGCTAGCTAACCGTTAAGGCAAACTCTGCAGCCATTTCCAGCAAATGAGCATGTTATCACTCATGCTGGCTCTCAGCCTTCAGCTGCTCAGCCCAGGTCCTGGCCCTCATCCTGAGTGCAGCCCTGCTCAGCAGCTGGACGGACTGGACGAAGAGCCAGCCGTTCAGTGGGGGCTCCGGATGGCAGCTGTGGCCCCAGGCACTAAATCTGCCCCCAAAGGTGGCTTCAGTAGAGATGATGCAACTTCGGGGTGAGAGCAATAACACCTCTAGACCCGAAGGGCATCATGGGCTCTTGTTTCCTGGCCAGAGCAGGAAGGTTCTGAAGAGCCATGCTGGCTTGAAACTTGCACACAGCCCACCTCGGGGACTTCACGACGTCCATGGAGATGGCTGGGGAGGTCTCCAAGCAGAAAGGAGAGAGAGGCCGCAGCTGCAAGCTGCAGTGGCATTCCGGAGAGTTAAGAAAAGCCAAGGTCGCGTGAAGGAGAGTGCGTCACAGGACCGCCCTTCAATGACACGGCCTTGGAGACAGGAGAGTTCTTAACAAGGAAGCCACCATGGATTCTGGGTTTCAGGGAGATACAGTCTTTCCTTGTTTCCTCGGGCTGGTGTCTGAGATCAGCTCCTGGATGTTCTGAGTCCTCGATGGGAAAGGAGGTGCAAGTGAGCTTCAGGGACTGGAGGCTGGAGGTTTGCAGAAAACTCACTTGGGTGTCAAGATGTCCCTCCTGAGGGCACTAAGCCACACTGGGACTAGTCATTTCTCCTTCCTGATCCTCGCCTTTCTCATTTCTTAAATGAGGCACTGTGATCCCTACATGATCCCTAAGGCTAGCGAACAATCTACAGTTTATGGAGATCGGGTATACAGGGAGGCAGCCTCCCAATCCTCTGCCTTCTATGATTTCGACCCTCGCACAGAGCAGGTTAGCACTGCACAGGGATGAGAGGAGAGCTGGGGAGAATTCTGCTGAATCCCAGCAAGGGAGAAGCAGCCTGTGTCCAGAGTGGTTGGATAAGAGGCAGAGAAGAGGGTACTCCGTTTTCAGTCCTGGTGGGAACCCATCTCCCCACAGAGTCCCGGCTTGACTGGGATAAACTGCTCACCCAGTTCCAAACGGCCACGCAACAGAGGGAGCAGCCGTATTGTTCACTGGCCAACACCAGTGTGGGCCACTGGTTTCCCAGTGAAGCAAGACAAGGAAAACCTAAAAAGTGCATGACTCCATGGAGCTTGGGGGCAGCGGGAGCTCTAAGATGGTTGTGTGGGGCAGGAGGTGAAAGAGGCAGGAAGGAGAACCCTTATCTGCACTGTGGCATTGAGGGGAGCACTGTGTTCCCTCCCCAAACCCCCCAACTTGGCCCAGTGCAAACTGAAGGCGCTCGAAGGACTGGCTCAGCAGGACTCAGGGCAAGTTCACAAGTGTGTCCACGCAGCAGCGAGCTTGCCTAACCAGAGGGAGAAAGCACGCAGGGGACTGCATAGAGAGGGCCCATGTGTTCACAATGGTGACCTGGGCACGTGGGCTCATGTCTTCCCTGGCGAGAGCCCAGAGAAACAAGAGCAAAGGAATGGAAGTGATGGCATCATGAAGACAGAGCAGTGGAGAGGAGGTGACAGCAGGTGAGAGATGCCAACCCATTTATGGCAGGGGCAGAGTGGAGGCAGACGGGCAGGGCCAAGGAATCCCAACACCTCGTATGTGCAGAGGAGAGGTGTGGTACCGAGCTGCAGCCACTCCTCGGGGGAAGCAGAGGAGTTCCAACTCAGGAACACAAGGCACAGTGCGGCGGGACCGACTCATTGTGTCTACCTACTGATGGACATGAGACGCCTGCTCAGAGGTCAGGATGCGGGCACTCAGGTGTGCGCCGGCATCTCTGGGTACGGCCCTCCAGTCTGTGCCCTGCACGAAGGGGCAAGGCTAAGGGGCAACTGGGAGTTAACCCTAGCCCTTACCCTGTTCCTCAAGCCTTTCCCTGGAGAAAGAGGTAAACGATGCGCCTGCCAGTTTGGCCTCATGCCCGTGGCAGGCTCCTGCCCCAGAGGGGCACCTAGCTCGAAGTCATCCACTCAGAGGGAATGCCCTTTTGAAACTGCATGAGGGCTCTGCATAGGCTAGTAGCAGCCCTGTGTATGCTCAGAGAGAAGTGGAAATATCTCTAAAGAAACACAATGAGAAAAGACCTGCAACATTGATATGTGTGGTCCTCCCCTGAAGAGTTCAGGTGCCCACCTGGTGACCCTACAGGAAAATCCCCGAGTTGACACACAGAGTTTCCGATCCATTTTTTGAACTATCACTCTTACACAAGAGCAGATCCGCAGGATCACTAGATATCTCAAGAAAACATGTAACATGAAAGGCAGAGGCTGAGACTAACCAAAAGAAAGGGAACTTAGAGGAAATAAAAGCAAAACAGCAGGAAAGAAGTTCCTCAAAACCCCCCTATCATGAACATCCAGAGAGATAAGTTCTGCAGCCACAAAACAAGAACAGGACACTATAAAACAGAAACAAGAGAACCGCCACAAAATGTTTTGGAAATTAAAAACCATTCACCAGGAACACTGAGAAGATAAAGTTAACTGTCTTTGCAAGCAGATAAAAAATTAAGAGATGAGAAAAATATTAGAGGATTAGCCTGGGAGGTCCAACATTGGAACAACAGGTGGTCCAGAAAGAAAAAATGTGAACAATTACAAGAAAACTTAAGAAATTTCCCATGAGAGCCCAGAACGAGGTACACCATCAAGGGCACACCGTCATTGGGACTGTAGAACACTAAGAAAGAAGGGATCTGAAGTGTTTCCTGGGAAGGTGGAGAAACCCAGGTCACAGCTAAAGGCCTGGGAATCAGAATGACATTAAGAATCTCAACAACCACGTTGGAGGTGGGAGTGGTGGGAGTATTATTTTCCACCCACAATTCTATATCCAGCTACCCCTGAGTAAGGGCAGAATAAGGACGTTTTAAGTTATGCAAAATGTCAAAATATTTACTTCCCATGTTCTTTTCTCAGGAAGTTACTAAGGAAGGTGGCACACCAAAATCATCATCATCATCATCAAGGAGAAAAAATTTGACGAGAAAAGACAAGCAACTATAATACACCACTTGGTTCAGAAGTAAACAGACCTCATAGGCTCACGATGAAGAGAGATGTACTAAACGACAAAATCTAACTATGCTGGAAAAACAAAGTGGGGTTAAGCTAAGAGCAAGATCCTTCTCTACCATGGTAGCAAGCCAGTAGATATCTTGCTATTCTAAATTCTAAACATAAAAAGAAATATAAGGATGTTATATAGAAATGCAAAGGTAAAAATATTAGAAGAAATAGGAAGAGTTAAAAGGGTTACTTGCAGGAAGCAAGACACAGGAGATTGCTAGTTTCCATTAAAAGCCTTCTTGTATTTGTTTCTTTTTAAACTATGAATAGGTATTACTTGGATAAGAATTAAAAATAAATTCTTTAAAAAAAAAAAAAACAACCATAGGGTGGTTTGTGCTGCTGGCTTCTTATCTTCTATAACTGAGTTCATTCACATAAGCCTATCCTCAACTGAGAATCTTTTTTTCTTTAAAAAAAAAAAAAAAATCAGTTTGCTGCCAACTTGAACTAAATGACTTTCAGGCAACTTGCCAGTAGATGGTTTTAAACAATATTACACTTTGCAATGGATGAGAGAGAAAACCTGCAGACTTTTCTGAACAAGGTCTAGATCCGTAAAATGAAATGATTAACGTTTGGGTCAGCTCTTCCTTGGCTCTTCAAGCATCTAATTTAGGTGAGGACTGCTTGGTGTCCAGAGTTATAAAATATCACACACATAATCTTTAGTATCTGTACCTTTGAGCATTCAATGATGCTAGGGAGCTCATTAATTAGCTCATTTTCCATGGGACACTTGGCCCTCTAGATGGAACTGCTCCAAGCTCCCAGCTGCTTTCAGCTTGGAAGGCTTAGATTCGTTCATGGAGAGAAGGCAGGCTATAACCAGAGTGGGATGGAAGTCAGGTTTGGGCTGTCATCAACTCACATGTGCTCGGTAAACTCTTCTGGCTATGCTGGAATTCTGTAAACTGGAGACCCACTGCTCGAAATAAGCAAGCCTTTGCCTTGCAGAGAGAGAAGCATGATTCTCAGAGTAAGAACAACACTGGTGTGTCAGCTGACAGGCTGTTAGAACCGTGAAGGATATTCCAGAAGGAATGGGCGACAAGCCTGGAAGTGAACAAAACTTTGTGGGAAAGATATGAGAAAAAAACAAAGGTTGGCTGTTGACCTAAAAATTTTGGTTTTGTTTTAAATGAGGACATTCTTATCTATTCATTTTATTATTTTATTTTTTTCAGGACATCCCTGGGCCCAAGAGAAGTTCCCTAAGAGAGGGGACAGCTCTGGGGGGGACATCGGGTGGCCTGGGTACCCTTGCAAGTCTGCTCCTGGTTGGCTGTGTGATCTTGGTCAAACGGCTCTGCCTCTCTGGGTTCAGCAGCGAAGATGCTGTCTGTACGCCCCTCTTGACCTCGTAGTCTGTGGGTTTATAAGTCTCACTCGATATGCTTTCTGAGCAGGGGAGGACAAGGGGAGGAGGAAGCGATACCCAGGGAGGCAGGGCCTGTGTCTTGAAAGGAAGCAGGGAGCCCAGGGTAGAAGGAAGACGGAAGACCAAAGGGTGGCTGGATGCCCTTCCTCTACCATCTGCCAGTTCTGGCTACTTCTCAAGATGCCTTCCGGAAACCCTTCTCCTTTCCAAGAAATCCATTATAACGGACCACAAAGGAAGGCGGTGCTGAGACTCACACTGCGTGGCAGTGTGCACACAGGTGTCCTCGGAGCAGGAGCCTGCTGGGCTACAACCTGCTCTAACACCAACCAGAGCTCGTGCTCAGCCAGGTCACCCCTGCCCTCCTCTGGGGCTTTGGGAGGCTCTCGGTGTTTACAGTGCCCTGCGGGGCCTTGGGTACCAGCCTTGGGAGCCACAGATGGAAGCCGGAGGTGGCGGGTACGGGTGCGGGACTGCCTAGACAAAGCAAGAGGGATCCCAGGCCTTGCCCCAAGTCAGCCAAAGCTCTGCTTTTCATGTTTGGACTAGACCACCCCCTGAGAATCCTCTAGAACAGAGGATTCCATGGGTGGAAAAGGTTTGAAAAATCACAGCTTTATCTCAATTCAGTCAGTGCAAAAGCAAAATGAAAATGCATCTCCTCCCTAGAAAAACATCCTAGTGTGAACAAGTGTGCACTGCAGCTCACGACCCAGCCTTTACTTTCTGTGAATTTTGCTGATTGTGGATGCACTTTCCTAGGGCCAGCAGTTTTGTGCTGTTCTTTGGATAACCCCCTCTCCCACTCCGCAAAGACCACGACCAACCACCAGACCACCACAGGGCCCCCAGCGCCTTCACCCAGATGCCCCTCGTGGAGGAAGGTGGGGCAGTTTTCTTCCCATAGGGGCTCTCCCTGGGGTATCCATCCCCTTTGTCATCAGGAGGTGACACACTCAAGTCCATCTGGGACCTTAAAAGCTGAGCGAGCTAAGAATCACTGCTTGTGCTCAGCCGATGAGTCGTGTCCGACTCTTTGCGACCCCAGGGACTGTAGCCCGCCAGGCTCCTCTGTCCATGGGATTCTCCAGGCAAGGATACTGGAGTGGGTTGCCATGCCCTTCTCCAGGGGATCTTCCCGACTCAGGGATCGAACCCGCATCTCTTGTGTCTCTGGCACTGGCAGGCAGAGTCTTTACCACTGAGCCACCTGGGAAGCCCCGTAAGTCTCAGCCACGAAGCTTAACAGTAATACCTGACAGAACAAGGCACACACACAAACCCCACCCAAGGATCCGGCCACACACCTGAGTGCTATGTTCACAGCCTAGGAGAAAAGCATGCTTAGGACTTACAAGAAAAGAAAACGAAAGGAAACATGAAAAAAAAAATAATGGGGAAGGGTGGGGGGGGGAATCTAAGTTTCCTTGGAGGTCTTCCACTATCTGCAGAAGTGCCCCGTCCAGAATAGGCAAGAGGAAGGAAGGAGAATGCCCACCCCACGGCTAGGGTCCTATCTCTTTTATTACGCAGACGCACGCATCAGAGTCTGTTGATGTCCAGCTGGGGGAAGAGCAGCAGGCAGTAAACCAGGAGCCAGAGGAAGAGGATAAAGTACATCACGTCCGGCTGCTGGACCAGCTGTGTCAGCGAGTCGCTCTGGGAGCTGTGGATCTCCCGCAGCCTGGCTTTGCCCGAGTGGTTGGCCTTCCTGCAGGAGGGAAACACACCAAAGCGGTCACAGGTGGGGTTCCCCCACTCAGGGGACCCCCCACTCCCTCCCTGAACTCCAGCCTCACTGCCCAACTGGAGAGCCAACGGCTTCCCAGCGAGGGGCAGACCCAGGTGGAGGGCGGGGTCCCGGGACGCTCTGAGCTTTCAGACCCTCTCAGTTCATCTCCAGGACACCACGACAAAACGGCTGTTAGCCCCATTCTGCAGATGGACCTGCTGAGCCTCGTGGGGTGGGTGGAGGGGCTTTCTCCAGCCCACACAATGACTTTTGTGACAAAGCCGGGACCCGGGCCAGCTCTGCACCCTCCTCCAGGATGTGTCCCGTTATACAGCAGTGCCCTGAACGCAGAGTTCAAGGCTGACAGCTCTTTTTTATGCTCCCAGGAACAGAGGGGCTTCCTAAGGAATCTAAGGAGAGAAATGAGGTGTTCCCTGCTGACCGATCATTTAAAAACAGCCATTAGCAACAAAAACACACCTCTCTACCATCTAGTTTTTGTTCTTGGCTTCGGAATCTAACCTTGAAAATGATGACCAGGTTCTATATTGGTGAGAGGTATCTTTCTTATTTTCTAAGAGAAGACAGTACATACTTTTAAGAGAGTAGAGATATATATATATATATTTAGTATCTATTTTTATTTATCTGGCTGCACCAGGTCTTAGTTGCAGCATGTGGAATCTCTGTTGTGGCATGCAGGATCTAGTTCCTTGACCAGGGATCGAACCCGGAACTCTCTGTGTTGGAAGCATCGAGTCTTAGCCACTCACTCTCCAGGCAAGTCCCTCTTCTCTTATTTTTATCTTATTTTAACAGAAAGTGAAAGTGAAAGTCGCTCAGTCGTGTTCGACTCTTTGCGACCCCATGGACTGTATGGAATTCTCCAGGCCAGAATACTGGAATGGGTAGCCTTTCCCTTCTCCAGGGGATCTTCCCAACCCAGGGATTGAACCCAGGCGTCCTGCATTGCAGGCAGATTCTTTACCAGCTGAGCCACCAGGGAAGCCCAAAAATACTGGAGTGGGTAGCCTATCCTTTCTGCAGGGGATCTTCCCAACCCAGGGATCAAACCCAGGTTTCACCACATTGCAGGTGGATTCTTTACCAACTGAGCTATCAGAAAAGCCCTAAGGTAGCACTAAAATGACGTTTTACTGTTGCCTGGCGGGGAGAGTCTAGGAGGGGGGCTGTGTGGAGGTGACAGAAAAGGCTCAGAACATTATCTGATTGCAGTCGGGGCTGGGGGGTCTCTGCTTGCAGCTGCATTTACAGAATCTGTGTGTAAGCTCCTCGGGGTCAATCTGGGGCACGTGACAGATTATGAGAAGCAAAAATCACCTCTTCCCTGAATCATCTCCTGATACAGCAAGAAGCCAGGCCAAGAGGGGATTAAACCTTTGCCCTGGTCTGGAAACTGAGTGATTCCCACACAGATAAGGGGCAGAATTTCTTTCTCCTTCTTAAAACTGTTTTTAGAGAAATTTTAAACTACTTTTTTTTTTTATTGCATAGGTAATAAATGCTCAAAAGCATGGAAAACACGACGGCATTTCTCAACCTTGCGGGTTCCATTTTCAAAGACTCTATCTCATAAAAGCTAAAAGTACTATTTTCCTATGAGGATGTCAAGCTCAGTGGAAAATGTGAATTAATATTTCCATTTTATGGCAGGAGAGGGAAACAAATCTTGCCTCTCTTTTTTTAAGAACCAGAGAGGCAGATGTCTAAAGATCACACTCCTGGCTGTTGGGAAATTTTCAGAGTCTTTCCATTTGAATAATCTAAGTCCTTTCAGGCTTCCCTGGTGGCTCAGAAGGTAAAGAATCTGCCTGGAATGCAGGAGACTTGGGTTTGATCTCTGGGTCGGGAAGAGCCCCTGGAGAAGGGAATGGCAACCCACTCCAGTATTCTTGCCTGGAGAACCCCATGAACAGAGGAGCCTGGCAGGCTACAGTCCATGGGGTCACAAAGAGTCAGACACACTGAGTGGCTAACACTTTTCAAGTCCTTCCAAGCCAGTTCAAATCCACGGCAAATACAGTATAGAAATAAAATTAAGTGACTCAATAACTTTAACAGGGATAGGGACATCTCAGGATTGTCAGAGTTTCAGATTTGTCTGCCTGCCTAGGTTCTAAACAGGCGGTGTTACAACCATTCGACACTCAGTCTGGGTCATCTAGCTCTCCGACAGTAAGAAATACTTTCATAGACATCCTGGCATGCTTGTACTCCCTCTTCATGTCTGCTCTGATGCCATAAAACTGTAAAATCAGCTCAGTGAGCTTCTGAGTAGTGTACCTGCAGTGGCGACACAGAAGGAACACGGCTGTCAGGGGCTACAGCATTTTAAAAAGCACACACAGTAATCCCATCCCTACCTCCTCTGCCTGGTTCTGTTCAGACGGCCAGCTGATGCCACTGCATTATCTCAATGAAGATTCACACCCAGGTCTCATAACCTAGGTCTCATGACCCAGTGTCTTTAAACCAAGTCATTTTTCTGAACCGTGCCTTGCTTGTCAACCTGGACTCATATCTACGCTGCCCTCCCACTCACTTTCAATTTCCATTCACTTTCTCTGGAACAGGTATTTTCTTGCATGTTTCTAGACGATTAATATTATTATCCAACAAAGCCCTAGTTGGAGAATAGCCACCCCAGAAGGCAGACTGTGTGATTAAAGAAAAAAAAAAATCCCTTAAACCCTACTGAGCCTGGAGCCCAGCCACCCACCTGGTTAACATTCGGTTTCTTCTGTCATCCACATCCGCTGCGTTCCTCAACTGAACATAGCTAAAATGATCCTACAGTGAAATTTATAAACAAAACCCCCGCAACCCAATTAGTAAAGATGAAATCTCTGAAACAGAAAATAAGATTATTTTAAATATACAAAGTCGAGCATGCCATGCTTTTCTCAATCTTGCAAACATCTAGTTCCAAAATAAAACTACTATGTAATGATCTACACCTATTCCCACGGGTGGACAGAAGAGGCCCCACCCCCCACAACTGGGGCAAGCTTTGGATCCCCGGGCTTTTTGGGGCCCAACACGTGCAGAGCTAAGAGGTTGTGAAGACAAAGGGAACCCTCTGCTTAGGCTCCATCTCTGTCTTTGAACGTGATCTTTCTGGATGTGTGTGCAGGGGTGGGGTGGGAGGTCTTGGATACGATTGTTATGACAAAGAGGCCTTTGGGCTTTAAAATCATCACTTTATTTACATCCCCTAATGCCCAAACTGGACATCTGATTGGACTGTGCTTAATGACAAGGTTTCAATTTGCTTGTCTTCTATCCAAAAGCATAGCTGTAGCACGTCAGTAATTTCAAAGCTCTGGGCTGGGGGGAAGGAAAGAGGGAAAGGAATTGATTAGCAGGGGCCGGATGCGAGAAGAAGAAATTCACATACTAACCGATTCCAAAGACCTATTAGTATGTCGTTGAATGTAAATGCTGGAGTCACTGTGACTCGTCCTGAAAAATAAACACATGTTTTGAATTGATACCACCAAGAACTCCTCATTGCCCCCTTCCCGAGGCTGCCACATGTGGATTGAGGCAAGCTCTGACTTCAGACCTAGGGACGGAAATGAGACCCATTATCCAGTATGCGTGCTTACAAACAGCAGGATGATATGAAAGAGACACACTGAGCCCTCACTGACAAGAAAAAAAAAAGTGAGAGGTAATTTCAAATAGAAAGCAGACCACATATATTCTTAAAAATCATAGGATTTCAGAGCAGGAGGAAGATTTCTTTTCCCAAATATCCCCCAGTCGTGGGACTCACCAGACGTCGTCTGCAAGCTCAAGTCAGACCTGGACTGGGTCCTGGGACCTGGACTACCTCTGCGGTGCTCCGGGCACGATGCTGAGGACTCCCGGGTCTGGACCACCTCGTTTCCTTTCATACAGGAGGTGGCGGATTTTCTAGCTATATTTGTGAGGCTGATGTGGGAAGTGTCTCTGATCTTCTAATGAAGCTGCTCCACTACAGTTAGAATTGGACATGGAACAACAGACTGGTTCCAAATAGGGAAAGGAGTACGTCAATGCTATGTATTGTCACCTGCTTATTTAACTTATATGCAGAGTACATCATGAGAAACGCTGGGCTGGAGGAAGCACAAGCTGGAATCAAGACTGCCGGGAGAAATATCAATAACCTCAGATATGCAGATGACACCACTCTATGGTTCACTCGGGGCTAAAGCAAAAATGACACCCAGCCGGAGGTCCCGGTTCTCATCCTGGCTGATTGACCATAGTCAAATAGTTGATTAACCATAGTCAAATAGTTACACCTCTGATCAGTTTTCCTCATCTGTGAAATGGATCATCATTCCCACTCCATGTGCTTCTTGGAGCTGTCAGGGATACTAGCGTTCCATAGGACAAAGTGGTCCTGTCTCGCTGCTCAACAGAATGAGGTGTTGGATGTGGACTGGCCTGATATAGAGACCATCATCACATCAGTTTCCTCGAGGCAGACCTACTATATGGCATTGTGGGGTCCAGGGAAGAGTTTATTCCCATTATTGTCAGCCTTGCTATTACCGCTCACGGCTGTCCCCTAAACATCACCAAGCTCTTCCCTTTCTGCGGATGGCATGTTTCCAGCTAACAGGTTTTGAGCACCTTCCAGGTCCCAGGTGCGGGGCTAGGCCTAGCGAAACTTCTGTCTTCGTCCTTAATTAAAAGTCTGGGTTAGTTTTTCCTGGCTGGTATCACAGCATAGAAATGAAACAAAATGCACCAACAGAAAAAAAAAAAAAAAAAAGAACAAAGAACCCTCTCCTCCAGGAGCCCACATTGGACTGAGAGAGCATGCCCATTCCTTATCATTCCCTACCTCCTGCCCCCCACAAAGAATTTTATTCCTTGAATGCCGAATGCAAGCCAGGTGCTGCACTAAACGCTAGGACCATACTGGTCCGAGCTGGCTGGAGCTGGCTGACAATCTAGGGGGAGAGTAGATGATAAATACGTCCTTCCACATATTATTATAGAAATGACTGCTTTGATCAATGCTGTGAAGAAAGAGAATAGAAGCTAAGAGAACATATAAAGGGGTATCAAAAATAGCCTGGAGGAATCCAAGAGGGCTGCCTGGAGGAATCCAAGAGGACTGCCTGGAGGAAGTGGTAGTGGAGCTGAGACACAGCGGAGCCAGACAGGAGACAGAGGATTCTGAAAGATGAAGGAGACTGGCTGGGGGCATTCCAGGACCTCAACTAAGGCCAGGGTGCTTGGTGCGCTGGGGATGGGGAGGAGGGTGACTGAGGGGGGACAGAGATGAGGAGGCTGAGGAGGACAGGCCATGAAGGGTCCTGCAGGGTATGGGCAAGCAGCCTTTCTGCCTAGACCAACGGGGAGCCACGGGGGTGACCGACAGCCAGGAAAATACCCTGTGCTGTCCCTGCGCAGAGAGACGGACACCCAGGGCTCTGTCCCTTTCCTAAGGCTCAGCCAGGCAATGACCTCCCAGATCAGTGCTCTGGAGTCAGGCTCGGGGGGGTGGGGGGGCAGGTGAGATGGCCCTGAGCACAGGACGGGCATCTGGGTCCAAGTTTATTCATGCGCATGAGCGCCCCTCCACGTTATCTGATGACATTATGTATTTAGCTTCCACCTTGGCTAAAATGCTGCATCACAGTTACAGCTTTGCTTAAGTGAGATGGGATGGAGGAGCTGAGAGATGAGAGTAAAACCTTTGCACGAAAAGGTCAGCGCGGCCTCACGCTCACGGACACTGAAACATCGGTTTACTTTTCTCTATCCCTCCCCTAGTCCCATCTCCACGGGGTGGGTTTTGCTGGTCCTTCTGATGAAGACGGACGAACCCAAGGTGCTTGCTTCCTCCCCACCCCCATGCGCCCTTGTTTCTCCTCTGCCCCCTCCCATTCAATGAATACTTCCTGAGATGCCTACTATGTGCCAGTTGTTGCTCAGGCTGTTTGTCCCACCTGGAACATCTCTCTCCCTCTCCCAAATGCAAGTCCCGCTCATCCCTTGATGCTGAATTCAAATGACCTCTCAGCACCTAGGCTGCCCTGACCCTCTCTGGCCCCTCTGAGGTCTCATCATAAATCCCTACTTGCCTCTCACACCCAAGGTGCCCACCCAGTCCCAGCAGGATAGATGGAGCACTCCCTGTCTCCTTCCAGCTGGGGGCTCCTGGAGGGCAGAGCTGTGGCCGGCCTCTTCCAGAGTCCCCAAGTCTAGCGGGCTCCATCACACATACGTGACGGCTCAAAGACTGCTGGGGCCTGACCTGCTTAGCGAGAAGGGGGGCAGTCTGGCATCTGACTAGTGGCCCCGCCCGAGTTGGGGTGGAGTAGATGACAGCCCTGGACCACCTGCCCGGGAGTGCTCATCTGCACTTAGAGCAGGGTCAGGTCCAGCCGCACAGGAGACATAGACGCCGGCTGGCCAGTCACGGCCAAGGGCAGGGAGAAGGACTTAAGAGTCACAGGCTAAGTTGGCAGCTGCCTCCCAGGGTACCTTGTGTCTCCTGCCCTGGGCTCCCATCTGCTCTTTGTCCCCCAAAACCCAACACGGGAGCCAGGTGGAGGGCAGGTGGGAAGCAGGGCATTGGACAGCCCCACCCCCTGGCTCTCTCTGTATGGGCTTCAAGACCCCCTCACTCCCCCAATGATCATCTCAGTCATTTCCCTCTGTGGCCAGCACGGCTCACCCAGAACAGGCAACGTGGGGTCACAGAAGGAGTGAGGACTTCTGACAGGTCTGAGTCCAAGACCCCCAGCTCTGGCATCTCCTAAGCTGGGAGGTACCCCCCAAGCTTCCCAATGATGCACAATCACACCTGCCTGCCTATCGAGGTGCCCACAAGAATTGATGAACCAATGTAACGGAAATGCCTGAATACACAAGGGCTGGTACAACGTGATGGTAAATGTGATGATGAGTCATGATGGGGAGAGACCAGGGTCTTCTGACATTCAGCAGTTAAATATTTTCCCTGGGAATAATCCAGACCATCCAGCAGCCTCGGAGTGACAGAGCAGATGTGTGCTGCAGGCTTCCTAGCAGTTTAAGTTCATTATCCTCCCTGCCTCCTCCTCCTCTCGGGTGAATCGACCATCCTTACTGCCTTGGGCCCAAACTTGTGGGTAAAGCTGTCATATTAAAGTCCAGCTTCCATGCAACAGTGATAAATGGTTCCCTCCACACATACACAGTACATCCCTTCCGATTCTGTAAGATGCTCCTAAACGGCTAAGTTTGGTCTCTTCCTACACTGACTGGTAGTTATCATGGACCAAGGGTGACAGGGTCAAGTCTATTACCTCTCATCCCCACCCCTACCTACGGTTCAGCCATCTCTCTGCTTGCTGCCCATTTCCACCCAGAGCTGCTGGGGGTGAGAAGAGAAGGTGAGGTGCAGGTCCTCCTGGTTTTGTGGGGAGGTCCTTGGGGGAGCCCAGGTGTGGGGAAGGAGCACTCTGTCTGAATCTGTTTCCCTTGCTGTCCAGCCCTGCCCCTGCATCCCCATCCAATCAGAAACCGGAAATGGTATGAGATTAGAGAGTAGCACCCCAGGCAGGGGCTCCGGGGCGAGAAGATGTTAATAAAATACCTGGAAAGGACTTTGTGGTCACCGGTGTCTTCTTCCAGGTCATCTGAGGAGCGAACAGTTCCAGGTGCTACAAATATTGAGCTTTCTACGTGGTCCACATGTTTCCTTTTCTCCTTTTTTTTACTGCTGATGGATTCTTCCATTACCTTTTCCTCTAAGGGGCTGCCTAAGTTTTCCGAGTTTGGGGATTCCTGGGACTGAAGGACAAGACAAGCAAATACAAGTCAGCATCTTATGCCGCGACGTGGAGTGCGTGACACCACCCAGCAGCAACCCGCTCCAAAGTGC
This sequence comes from Cephalophus harveyi, assembly GCA_006410635.1. Lineage (NCBI taxonomy): Eukaryota > Metazoa > Chordata > Mammalia > Artiodactyla > Bovidae > Cephalophus > Cephalophus harveyi. The sequence continues at coordinate 256,769 of SJYT01068125.1, forward strand.
CCCCTCCAATCCTGCCGCTCCCGTGGGGTCCTTCCAGCACAGCCCGGTGTGGAAGAGAAGCCCATCAGAATTCCTGCTCCCTGTGCAGAGTTCCAAACGCTCCAGACTGATGGATGAAAACAGCATGGGTTTTCCAGTCAGTTAAGACCTGGTTTCAAATCTTGGCTAAGTCAGTTATCTGACCTTGAGTAACTGACTTGATCCCTTTGATCCTCAGTTTCTCTGTCTGTCAAATGGGTATAATAATTCTCAGCCTCTGATAAAGTGCTTATACTACTGTGGTTCCTACAAATGATGTCCCTCACAGCGGGCAATGGTTAGACCCTTCACACAACTATCATCCACTTAAACAGAAGAACGGCTACTGGAGGCCACGTGAGCCAAGGGCTGGAAAGGTGGCCTCTGTGTTTGAGGAGATGAGTCCTCACTGTGCTTTTAGCCAAAGGTGGATGGCAGTGCAAACTCCGTTGTATTTACATAATAAGGAAGATTCTTTGACCATCGACCCCACCAAGCTCTCTGAAACCCATGAGGAATGCTCTCACATGAAATTAAGAAGTGTGGGAATTGTTGGCGATACCTCTCAAGAATTCCGACAGGGGCTGGAAAAACTTGCTCAACAGGTATTCTAATAAGAGGATCAGAGTGGCCAGACCTGTGCGGCCCAGGAGAACAAAGCTCCCTGCAGAAATTAAACCCGCTCTCAGCAAGCTGAAACGCCAGTTCCTCCTCCATCATCAGTGAGCAAATGCTACCTTTCTGAAAGGTGAGATGAGGAGAGGACTGATTTTCTTAAAGACTAGAAGCCAGAACTTGCCATTTTCCAGTCCGTTTAGAAGATAGTTTTTTCCTTTTCTTTTTAAAGGAAGGCCGGGTATGGGAGAAATTCTCCATCCATGTCATCCTCTCTGTCAGGAAACAAGACTCCCAGACCTCACCTGTCATCCTGGGCCTCACCGCTTCCCCTCCCCCGGCCCTGCTCACTCACTGGGATCAAGGCCTGGGCTACATACCCTTGGGAGCCAATTACAAGGTGTGTTTGGGAAGAGTGGGCACCTGCTGGTCGGACGGGTGAGCACCGGAGGAAGCAGCCCAGTGATGAGCGATGCGGGGCGGGCGCCCACCCCGGAACCCAGAAATGCAAGCTCTCCCCAAGCTCTCCTGCAGCTCAGCAAAACACAGATGCAAACCTAGATCTCCCGAAGCCCTTCCCAGCCCAGGGCTCTTCCAACCTTGTCCCAAACCATCTGTCCACATGTTGGCCACACACACAGGCGCAAAGCCTGCCTTTGGAAGCAGAAGATAGTGAAGTGCCTCATCTGCGCATCCACACTCAGTCACCGGGCGAGACTGAGGCGCTCATTAGTCATTTTCCAGCCGTTTTTTTTTTTTTTTTTAATTTTCTTGGCTGTGGAGCAAGGCTGTGGGATCTTCCCCGACCAGGGACTGATAACACACCCCGTGCACTGGAAGCTCAGATTCTTAACCACTGGACCGCCAGGGATGCCCCTCATTAGCCATTTTAAGTCACACAGAGGGGCAAAGAGGCAACTCAGACCCTCTCCTCACCACCCACTTGGTCCCCTTTCTTTTGCCCTAAAAGAAATTTTCAGCCTCTAACGGTTCAGAGAATCATCCCAGTTGCTGTTGTCATCCCCAACCTGGGCACCTGAGACCTACTGAGGGGCATTTCCTACCCCGCAGGATTTTTGGGGTCTCCAACAGGACAAGCCTGCTCTGACAGACAGCAGACGGCCGGGGACGGGCAGGAAGGCTGGACTGGGCTCCTCTCCCTAAGGCAGAACAGTGGCAGGCAGGTTGCTGGCACCTATGAGCCACCCAGCCCTCTTCTCCAGCCAAAGCCAGAGAATGGGTGCTTGGCTCCAAAGAACTGGTCAGGCCACGCTTGGCTTCTACGCCATCAGGGCCACAGAACCCTGCTCCAACCCCAGCGCTCAGGCAGGGGCTCTCCTCCACTGTCTGGAGTTGGCAAAGCCACAAATGATGCTATCACTTCTGGCCCATCTAAACCCTAAATGTCTGGTTTTTAAAAATTAATTAATTCATCGATTTGGCTGCTCTGGGCCTTAGTTGTGAAACACAAGATCTTTAGTTGCACCGTACGATCTTTTAGTTGTGGCATGTGGGATCTAGTTCCCTGACCAGGGATGGAAACTGGGCCCCTTGCACTGGGAGCTTGGAGTTCCAGCCACTGGGCCAGCAGGAGAGTCCCCTAAATGTCTTTTGCACGCGCGCGTGCTCAGTCACTTCAGTGGTGTTCGACTCTGTGCGACCCTATAGACTGTAGCCCACCAGGCTCTTCTCTGTCCATGGGATTCTCCAGGCAAGAATACTGGGGTGAGTTGCGTGTCCTTCCCCAGGAGATCTTCCTAACCCAGGGATCGAACCTGGGTCTCCTGCATTGCAGGCAGGTTCTTTACTGCTGAGCCAACAGGGAAACCTCCTAAATGTGTTTCAAGGTTACTCAGATTCCCCTTCTGCAGCCTCCCCAGAGGGCAAGGCTTTCTTGTTCCTCCGAGCACCTCTGGGCCCTCACTGGATCCTGTCTTGACTCTCCAGCACCTCAGGGTTTAATTTACCTGTCCTCACAGGACACCCCAAACTGCCACTCAGTGCACATTGACTGCGGCTTTGCAGGCCCTGTCAGGCTGGCCTCTGGAGCCCAGAGATGAATACACAAATGCTCCCTCTTTACTGGGAGAGAAAATCATGACCCATGAGACTCGAAAAGAGTCTGACATGACTGAGCAACTGAGCATGCAAACCACACACACACACACACACACACACACACAAACACACACAGGTGGTAGACAAAAGCCTCCAGATAGGGGAGCAACTCCAGCAAAGCCTGGAGGCAAAGGAGCATCTGGGAGGCGGGGAAGAGGCAGGGGAAGGGTCCCCTGCACCCTCTCACCGCTCACTCTGGGGGCCCTTCTAGAGCTGCTGGGCCAGGTGAAGGTAGACTCGAGATGGCAGACAGCGTGTGCCCGGCTGCTCCAGCTCAGACATGCGTGTCCCGCCCTGGCCCTGTTTATACAACTTGCTTCTAACAGCAGGAGCCAAACTATCGTGCCAAACAGATAACAGGCCTTGAAACATCAAGGCTGGGGTCCAGTGTGAGGTCTGGCTTGGTTTTCCCGGCTGCTGGAGGAGGGGGGGCTGCAGTTGACTTGGTGCAGGAGAGGCGGAGCTGTGATCTCTAATGAAAATGATTTCTGCTATGACGACGCTGGAACCCCCCACCGCCACCAAGCATGACCTCGGCTGATCTCCCAGGCAGCCTGTGGGCAGGGCCAGGACTACGGTGAGGCCAGCAAAGTGCCCAGGGTGTCAAACTGGACCAGTGTCCCTCTCAGGCGTTCACCTGGCCCTTTGCCTGACCCTGAAGTGAATTTCTCCCTAAATTCTGGACCTGGGATGCCTGTGCGGGAAGCTGCATTTCTCTGTTTTATGGAGGAAGAAGGGGAGTTTAGGAGAAGGAAATGGCAACCCACTCCAGTATTCTTGCCTGGAGAATCCCATGGACAGAGGAGCCTGGCAGGCTACTGTCCATAGGGTCACACAGGGTCGGGCCCGATTGAAGCGACTTAGCACGTTTGCACAAGAGGATTTTGTGCAACAAAATCCAGAGAAGCACAGAATTCCCCAAGCAGGGTTCCCAGCTCCATAGTCACATACCTGATGGCCCTGCGCGGGGACGCTGTCTTTGGCCTCCCTTTGCTGGTGGTCCTCAGGCGAGGGTCGGGGAGAGGGTTCCGAGGCGGGACTGGCATCCTCCGCCATGCTGGCCTGGGGGAGGTCCTCGCCCAGCCCGGAGAAGCTGAAGCTGCTCTGGGAGGCCTCAGCCTCGTCGGCCTCGTCCTCCCTGGCCCCCAGGTCCAGCAGATAGCCCTCCGGTTCTTCCAGGTCCATCTCTTCGTTTTTCAAATCCTCCGAGCCTTCCGCGTAAGCCTCCAAAACTGCTGCCAGGGGCGCCTCGTGGTGCGGGTGGTAGAAAAGGTCACGAGGGAGGACAGAAAGCTTGGAGAGCGGGGGAGGCGACTTGAAGTGCAGGGCCTCCTCGCTGGGGCTGCGGAGGGTCTCCAAGCTGACGCTGCTGCTCGGCGGGTTGGAGGGTAATTCTGCCCCGAGCCCCCGGAGGCACTCGGCTTCCCCTTCCTCCTCGCCCCGACGGCGGCGGCGGAAGGACTTGCGCTTGGCCTTCTCATACACCTCTGGCTTTTTATCCACCGGGGCCTCCTCGGGGGCCAAAGAATAGCCTTGGTCTTGGTCTCCAGGGTCCTTGTGAGGGTCAGGTTGGTCGAGCATCCCTGGGGCCTCATCCGAATCTGTCTTCTTGTGGGCGGATTTCCCTCTCCGTTTGCCCAACCTCTCAGGGTGATCCTCTGACAGCTCCTCCTCAGCAAGTTTTTTCTCCTGAGGCGAAGGAACCTCGTTGAAAGCCTGGCTGGTGGAGGCAAAATCGATGAGGTCGCTGTTAAACTTTGAGGCTTTTAGTGGTATGGCTTCAAAATAGTCTTCTTTATCCATCGCTTCTACCGTCAGCAGCTTCACCTTGATCTCCAAGGCATCAGCCATAACGGTGTTCTCTCCCAGGGGTGAGGGGAGATGGCCTTCATCCCCAGGGCTGGATGCCCTCTCCAATGCCCCATTCCACGGGGGAGAGGCCCAGAAAGTCGGAGGATGGCTGATCTCACCATCCACTGAGGACACGTCGCCAGGGACCTCGTCAGAGGCTGCTTCCAGGATCTCTGGCGCCTCCCGTTTCGGCGTTTCTTCAGCAATGTCAGCCGCCAAGACCTGTTCATCCTGCTTGGACGACTCCTTGGTCTCTCCAGGGCTCCCTTCGAAGCGCAGGTCTGCACTGTAGAAAGGGTCCTGACTGCAGGAGGCATCCTTGTAGGTGTCGGCCTCAAAGTGCACCGTCTTCTTGATTGGCAGAGAGTTGGACCTCCGGCTGTCCTTTCGGGATGATAGGATGGAAGATTCTGGAGCCGGTTCACTGGTGCTGTTGAGCTTCCTGGGGATCCCTTGGAGAACCTGCTCGATGATCTGGTTCATGAACTCGGAGGAGCTGTCCACCAGCTCCTGGCTGGAAACGCCACCCAGGCAGGGTTCCTTCGCGTCCTCAGGCTTGTCACAGACAAAGACTTTGGAGGGAGGCGGGTGGCTGGCCTCGTGGTTGATGGTGTAGGCTCGCTCCCCGTCCTCGGTCAGAAGGAAGACGGCGCTCTCCTGTTCCGAAGGGGTTTCTTTGATGCGAACGAAGGTGGATTCAATAGGGGCTTCTTTGTCGGAATCCACAAAATCCTCCTGCCAAGAAACACAGGGCACCATGAAATTAGCAGTGTTTAAGTGCCACGTAGAGTCCCCTCTCAAAACACAAACACAAACCAGCAAGAGCACTTAGAATAAATGGAAGTGTTCTGATACCGTTGTAGATGGGCAAATGACTATTGTTCCTGCTGAAATGTGAAACCATCAGATAAGTTAAAGAGAAGGTTGTTTTTGAAGCTATGGCTGCAAAGACATCTCAATGAACTGAACTCTGGAGAAGGATGGGCCCTTTCTAAGCAAGGAGATTGTCAGCGACCTCATACCTATGGGCCGATTGCCTGGTCTGGGTACAGAGAAGTGAACCCACCTAAGACAAGGAAAGAGCAGCTAAATCTACTGATTGTTGGGCTGGTGTGAGAGATTGAATCTGGAAGGGCCTCAAACATGAAAAACCACTTCTCTTCATATACTGGTTTTCCCACACAGGGACTCGTTAAGCACGGTGCTGCTGGACTATTTACAGAAGCCAAGACACAGAAGCAACCTGTGTCCATAGACAGATGAGTGGATAAAGAAGATAAACACAAATGACGTAATGCTATTTGCAGCAACATGAATGGACCTAGACGTTATCATATTAAGCAAAGGCACAGAAGGACCAATACCATGTGATATCACATATATGTGTAATCTCAAATGTTACACAAATGGACTTATTTATGAAACAGAAACAGACCCACGGCCACAGAAAACAAACTCATGGTTTCCAAAGAGGAAAGTGGGGGAGGGATAAATTAGGAATTTAGGATTAGCAGATACAAACTACTATATATAAAATAGACAAGCAACAGGACCTACTTTATAACACTTAATATAGGGAACCATGCTATTGCTGCAGCTAAGTCACTTCAGTCGTGTCCGACTCTGTGCGACCCCATAGACGGCAGCCCACCAGGCTACCCCGTCCCTGGGACTCTCCAGGCAAGAACACTGGAGTGGGTTGCCAACCATTGCCTTCTCCAATGCATGAAAGTGAAAAGTGAAAGTGAAGTCGCTCAGTTGTGTCCGACCCTCAGCGACCTCATGGACTGCAGCCTTCCAGGCTCCTCCGTCCATGGAATTTTTCTAGGCAAGAGTACTGGAGTGGGTTGCCAGTATCTTGTAATAAACCATAATGGAAAAGAATATAAAAAAGAATATATATGTACAGAGATCCATATACATACATAACTGAATCACTTTGCTGTATAGCAGAAACTAACACATTACTGTAAAGCAGTTATATTTCAATTAAAAAAAAAAGATGCAGCTGAGAACAGGGCTGAAAGTAGAGAGCAAGCTGGGTGGTTTTGCAGTGCTTAGCTCCCAATGTACTGGTGGGGAGAGTGGATTGATCTCATTCTAAAACTAGCTGAAACCAAAGGGTTGAAATTAAATAAAACTGCAACAGAGTCCTTATCAAGTTCTGAGAAGATCAAAATGGTCAGCTCCTGGTCATAGGTCCTTGTTTGGGAAAAGGTTACATTCTCTAAGGGTGGGGGAAATACCATGTACCTCATCACACATCAGATATGGCATAAAACTAAAATTTTTAAGATACAAAGAAGCAAACAAAGAGATCCATAATCAAGAGAAACATTAGTCAGTAGAAGCAGACCCAAAGATAACCCAGGGTCAGAATTAGCATAAAGACTGTAAAACAACTGTTTAACCTACACTACAAGAAACACAAAGGTCATTCTTCAGGCTAAAAGGAAACAATCACAGGTGAAAGCCTGGATCTGGAGTGGGGGAATGAGAAGTACTTAAAACGGTACATGTATGACCAATATAAAAGACGATCTTAGAAGTTTTCTTAAAAAGTCTCCTGCTTAAAGCAAAAATAATAACAAACCATGGAGAATTAAAGTATACAGAAGCAAAGCAAATGACAATAACAGCAACAGGAAGGGAGAAGAAAAGTGAATGGGATCAAACAGCTGCATATACAAAAATACATAAAATATGTACCTATTTAAAATTGTACAATGAGGGACTTCTCTGGGGATCCAGAGGTTAAGAATCTGCCTTGCAATGCAGGGGATGTGAGTTCAATCCCTGGTCAGGCAACTAAGATCCCACAAGCTGAGGGGCAACTAAGCGTGCAAGCCAGAACTCCTGAGCCGGTGTGCTCTGGAGCCCGTGTGCCACAACTAGAGAGCTCGTGGGCCACAACTACGGAGCCTGCACATCACCCCTGGAGTCCGTGCACCGCAACAGAGGAGCCCCCACAATTCAGGGAAGATCCTGATGCAGCCAAATCAAAAACCTGAGCCGGTGTGCTCTGGAGCCCGTGTGCCACAACTAGAGAGCTCGTGGGCCACAACTACGGAGCCTGCACATCACCACTGGAGTCCGTGCACCGCAACAGAGGAGCCCCCACAATGCAGGGAAGATCCTGATGCAGCCAAATCAAAAACAAAAGCTACCTAATGGTAATCCAAGGCAGACTGAGGTATGTTCAAGATGAGTATTATAAGCCCTAGGAAAACTACTAAAAAGATAAAACAAGCAGATGTGGCTAAAAAGCCAACAGAGGAGATAAAATGGAAAAAAAAAAAATAACTGAACAATCCAGAAAAAATGAGAAAGGAAGAACAAAGCAGCACAGAACAGACAGGACCAGTGGAAAACAACAAGAAGATGGTAGGTTACATCTACGTAAACGGGCAAAAATACACTAATAAAGTGACACACTAATAATTCTTGTCAAAATGGATAAAAAACAAGACCCAAAAAAAAAAAATAACTGAACAATCCAGAAAAAATGAGAAAGGAAGAACAAAGCAGCACAGAACAGACAGGACCAGTGGAAAACAACAAGAAGATGGTAGGTTACATCTACGTAAACGGGCAAAAATACACTAATAAAGTGACACACTAATAATTCTTGTCAAAATGGATAAAAAACAAGACCCAACACTGTAGTATTTTTACAAAAAAACATGCTTTAAATATAAGCACATGTACACTGAAAGGAGAAAGATATTAATAGAAAATAATAAATCATACAAATACTAACTTATGACAGTTTCTGTAGTCCTATCAAATTTAGTCCATGATGAAATAAAACAAAAATAAAATGATGACCTCAAAAAGAAACAACAATCCTTAATGTATATGCATTTATGGCATAGCTTCCCCACACACAAAGCAAAATCTGACAGAACTGAGAATGATAAAGTCACAATCATAAGTCAGAGATTTTTAACTTCTCTCCCTCACACTCATTGATAGGAAAAGAAAAAAAAAATGAGCACCTCTCTAGAGTATTAGAACATCATATTAACCAGCTCAACCTAATTGGACTCCTGATGCTTTCACTGTACAAGACACATTTTTTCAAATGCATATAGTACATTTACCCAAATAAACCATATGTCAGGGCATAAAGCCAGGCACAGGGTCTGGCACATGACCAGGGCTTAATGAATATTTATTAAAGTGTACTACAGTCAGCTGAATTATTAAACTTAAAGAAACAACAGTTCAACAGGAGTCTAGATCAGCTGGCATGCCTCATCTGTATCCCCTAGGGATGCAAACAGACTGTTCTGAGGGGATGCCCCGTGCTGTGTGGGTCAGGGGGACTTTCCCCGTGTAAATGGGCAAAAAACACACTTTCCCCGTGTGTTCTATCTTGCTTGACCCCTCCTTCCCCAGCCCCAGTCTCTGACCCCAGCACTGGGGAGATTCAAGTGTCAGATTTGCTGAATCCAAGCTATGACCTTGACTCACACACATATCATAAATTTTAGTTGATTTCAACTCTGCCTAGGCTGAAGAGCTCAGGGCTAATAAAAGCCCTGGTCCCTAGTATTTCCGAATTTCATAATGAAGATCAAAGTAAAGAATGACATTAATATCACCATTTTCTGAGCATCAGCTGTTGTGCCAACAGGACTTTACAATGTCTATTTACTCTTCACATAACCCTGAAAATGTGGGTCATATTTCCATTTTACAGATGGCATCTCATACAGACAGGTATCAGAGAGATTAAGTAAACAGCTCAAGGTCACAAAGCTTCAAGTGGCAGAACTGACATTCCAGCCCATGGAACGGCTGCTTCTAAAGCACCCTGGCAAGTGATCTGTGGTCCAGAAACAGATGGGAAACACACACATAGGAAGCCTGGAGAGGAGCCCGCCTGGCTCTTCTGAGTTGTGCAAAATGGGGTCTCAGTTTTAGCCATATGTTGTAAGGAATCTAAATGCCTGAGCTTTGGAACCACAGAGAACTGAGATCAAACCCCAGCTCTGCGCTTGGCAGCTGGGCAACCCTGGAGAGGTCTTTAATCCTCTTTGAGCATCCATTTTCTCTTCTACAAAATGAAAATAATGATACAGAGTCAAGTGGGATTGCAGAGGTGGCAGTCAGCCCAGAGACGCACAGGATGCTGACCTGATAAGCCTCCGGCTAAACGAGCAGCCTGTCTCTCCTGTGAGTATTAGTTCTGTATGATTTTTTTTTTTTTGTTTTTTGGCGTGGGGGGAGTCTAGTATTTCTAACTACCTGAAACAACAATGTGTTTGTTGACTTGTCACCTGTTTTCTCTATTAGAACAAAGCTACACAAGGTCAGGGACCTCATCCATCTCATTTACTGTTAAGCTTCCCTGAGCCAGCCATGGGTGTTCCAATAAAGTAATTTTCCAATAAAATCAATAAAGGACTATTGTTACTGTTGTGATCATTATTATTATAATCCCAGGCTTGTGCATGAGTTGCCTAGAGGTTCAACAGAGTCTTGACAACTTCTAAAAGGTCTGATTCTGCTCCCAAAAATCAGTCACCGAGTATGCTCAGATTCTAAAAATTAAAAACCTGTGCTTGGTCATTGTCTTTAAAATTTTTTCACACTCTGATAAAATCTGGTAGACTGCGAAATGTCCCATCTGACATCTAGAAAATCAAGTAGCTGATTCATATAACAAGTGGGCATCTCTTCTAATCCTAAAAGTGTGGGATGGGGAGAGGTTTATGAGAGGTGTGCCTGACTTCCCACTCTGCTTTTTAATGGCGCACACGTTGGCTATGATTTTGAAATGAAAATGTGGCAAGGCACATGAGATCGAGATTCAATTATTACAGCTGCCACACAGCTCAAACACCAGCTTCATCTCATGGTCAGCTGATGGAAATGTACAGTTTCTGAATCATAGGTAAGGAAAACAGACATACGGCTTCCAACTCCGGGAAATGTTCTAGAAACTGAGCCACGTAAGTCACGATGGACTGCTCATCTGGTGTGTCAACCATGATGTCTGTTAAGAGAAACACAGGAGTTAGAAGGACATGCAAAACACAGGTTTTATTTTATCTATTTTTACATTAAAAAAATTTTTCCAGCTTTATCAAGGTATAATTGACAAATAAAAATTGTATATATTTAAGGTGTACAACATGATCGTTTGACATACATAGACGGTGTGAAATGATTCTCACAATTGAGATAATTCACACATCCATCATCTCACATAGTTACCTTATTCTGACGTGCTGAGAAAAGATCTACCCTTTCAGCAAATTTCTAGTAGACAACACAGTGTTATTAACTATAGCCACTATGCTGTATGTTAGACTTGCCAGACTTATGAAAGTTCGTACGTTTCCCTACTTTTTCCACTCCACTATCAACCCCCAGCTCCTGGTAACCACCATCCTACTCTCTGGTTGTATGAGTTTGACTCTTTTAGGTTCTACATGTAAGTGAGATCATGTAGTATTTATTTTTCTGTGTCTGGCCTATTTCAGCATAATGTCCTCCAGGTTCGTTCGTGTTGTTACAAATGGCAGAATTTTCTTCTTTCATGGCTGAATGATATCTCATTGTATATACATGGCATTTTCTTGATCTATTCATCCACTAATGGACACTTAGGTTGTTACTATGCTTTAGGTACTGTGAATAAAGTGCAATGAACACTAGTGTGCAGATATTTCTTCAAGACTGCAATTTCCTTTCCTTTGGTTTTGTTTCTTTGTTTGGGGGGTTGTCTGGGGTTTTTTTGGCTGCACTGTGCAGCTTATGGGATTTTAGTTCCCTGATCAGGGATTGAACTCTGGTCCACAGCAGGGAAAGCACCAAGTCTTAACCATTGGACCACCAGGGAATTCACAAGCTTGTTTCCTTTAAGTTTAATTTCCTTTGAATATATGTCCAGCAGAAGTTTTGCCAATACTTTGGCCACCTGATGCAAACAGCCTACTCACTGGAAAAGGCCCTGATGCTGGGGAAGACAGAGGGGAGGAGGAGAAGTGGGTGACAGAGGAAGAGATGGTTGGATCTTCATGTCCATGACTCAATGGATACGAACTTGGGCAAACTCTGGGAGACAGCAAGGGACAGGGAAGCCTGGCGTGCTGCAGTCAATGGGGTTGCAAAGAGTCGGACATGACTGAGTGACTGAACAACAGAGTTTGCTGGATCACACGATTTGTCTTTTTTAAGTTTTTGAGGGCTCTCCATGCAGTTTTCCATAAGAGCTGAACCAGTTCACATTCCCACAACAAGAACAGAGTTTTCACATGGGATCTTGGGATGCTTGACGGTGAAGGATCCCACAGACTAGGGAGGTTTTTTCTCTTTATTTCACACGTCAAGAAATTTAAGCCCTTTGAGTTAAGGGGGATGATTTGAGCAGTGAAGCCTCACACTTGGCTGATGAGCAGAGAAGCTGGGATGGAGAATCCAATCTTGCACCCAAGACTGTTATTCCCTGCTGTCCGAGTCCCTCCCTGTGAGCGGCCAGTTCCCGGCCCATCCCATCGCTGAGTCTGTTGAGCTGAGACCCTTACACACTGCTGGAGAGAATCCTAAATAAGCCTGACCTACGTGGAATATGATTTGATAGAGATAACCAAGTGCCTTAAAAAGGTGTGTACTTTCTAGCTGCATCATTCCACAGATGGGACATGATCCTGGAGGAAATAATCTGAGATGCACACTGAACTTTATCTTATAAGATGTTCATTGCGGCATCATATACAAGACTATTCCAAAACAACCTCAACATCTACCAGTGGTAAAGAGTTAAGCACACTTTGGTATGCCCACTAGATGGACCATTATGCAGCCAATAAAAACATAATGAAGACATCCTAGCAGCATGCAAAATATTTATGTCACAATTATAATGTTTAGGTTAAAAAAAGGAAGATACACGTTATGTGGTACCCTGGATGGGAAGGGAGTTTGGGAGAGAATGGATACATGTATATGTATGGCTGAGTCCCTTTGCTGTGTGCAGCTGAAACTATCACAATATTATTTGTTAATTATTTGCTAACCAGTACAAAATAAAGGTTTTTTAAAAAAACTTTTTTTTTTAAGTAGAAATGCTTGTTTAATACAAAAGAAAGTAATAGAGGTGGAACATAAAAAAATCAAAATGATATGAGACGTCTTGACAATTAAATAGCAAAATGGGTAATAATGGGAAGAAGCACAGGGGCCTGCAGGCTGTGAATTTGGTTGGTAGCTACACAGATGTTCACATGTGATTATCACAGAATCACAAAAATGCATGTTTGCTTCATGCATTTTTCTACATGCGGGTTATATTTCACAATAAAAAAAGTTCTAAAAGCCTTAAAAAAAAAACAAAAAAGGAAGAGACAAAGTCATACATACACTGAATGATCCCAATTACGTTAAAAAATTGTATTGAGATATAAGGAAAAACATTGGGGAAATGATGTTAGCGGCAGGAATGTAGGAGATATAAAAATGACTTCATTAGATGTTTCTGTATTCTCCAGAATTTCCATGTGGACAGGTGTTACAGATTAAAAATAAATTATGAAGAAAGAGAAGAGAGAGGACCATGGCTACCTTCTGGCTCCAGGAGCCTGGGGATGTGAAGGGCTTCGTGAGCGATGCTGAAAGCCTTCTCCAGATTCTCCCGCATGGAGTCTTCCAGCGCCTGCTTCATGTCCACCAGGCTGGGGTCGATGGCCTTGATCACAGCCAGGAAAGCCAGCCCGCTCCGCCAGCTGCCTGCAAAGTCCTGCACCGCCACGCCATACCTGAAGGGAAGCAGCAGCCGCAGGGCAGGTGGGTAAACAGACTCAGGGATGCCTCGCTGGCCTCCGAGTGGGGCCAGGAGCTGCTGATCTGGCGAGGACTAGGTGCCCCGGGCCCTGAGTATCAGGACAGCCGCACTGACCCATCCGCGTTTCCATGCGTTTCCATTTCCGGGCAAAGCGAACAGGAAGGTTATGTCGCACAAGGAGACATAACAGGAACTTGAGTTCCCCCTCCCAGATGGATACATAAAGCCTTCATTTAACACATGATTCCTGTTATCAGTGATCTTTTGAAATGCAGCAAACACGGGTGTGTCGTGCCACAAAATGGAGCCAGAAAGTTCATGTTCACACCCCGGCTGCCCCTCTGTGCTTCCAGCACTGTGGCCTTGGGCAGATCACGTACCTTCTTAGCCTCAAACCTATAAAACAGAGGTGTCACGGGGAAGTATTAGGTTGAACCTGCCCCCAGAGTGGCCATACCACGTGGACCACGTGTGATGTAGGTGCCCCACAGAAGCCACTCAGTAAGTGCTAGCTAATGTCATGATTAGTAGAAATAAAATTACAGCTTTAAAAATGACAAGGAGAGGTCATCCTGTATTAATTTCCTTTAGACTTCATCCCTCGAGAGCTCCTCTTCCTGCTGCCAATTTCCCTACTGGGGTCACTGAACGCTCTTAAAAAAACACAAATATCTTTTTATTTAGATATTTATGGAGACTCATAAGAAGTTGCAAAAGCAGTACAAAGAGCCCTTGGTATGCATCACCTGCTTCCCTCAACACAGAGTCTTATGTTACAGGAGAGTGTCATCAGAACCAGACACCGACGTGGGTCCAGGGCTAGAGCCACAGATGAGCCAGGGCTATAGCCACGAACTAGGATTTCATCGTTTCACTGTCACAGACGTGGCAGAAGCGCCAGGGCACTGTGTCTCAAGCACCCATTCCTGTGACCGCTGCCACAGTGGTCATACAGACTGTCTCCCCTGAAATACCCTTCCTCTCCGTTACAGCCACCCTGACTCCTGGCAACAAGCTCACTTTTTATTTATTCTAAAACAACATTTAATGGTTGTTCACATTAACCAACTCTATCATGTTCAACCCCTTAATCAAAACCCCCAAGATCTCGCCTCCCTCCCACCTGTTATTTTTCCGACCACCTTTTATTTCCATATTCTGGGAAGATGGGATCTGATGCTAAGTGCTTATGAAGTGCTGGTACCTGTCTTCACAGGGTTTATTTCATTTAACCCTAACTATCCCATAAGGGGGTGAGTAGTAAGTCACCATCTTATAGGTGCAGCGTAAAGAGGAAACTGACGCACCATGTCTTCCCAATCGGCAGGGGTTAAACACAAGTCCAAGGATTTGGTTCCAGTTCACCGGTCTCAGTGTTGGGAGGACCAGACCTGACTCAGATAGGCTGCAGCCTTGATTGCAACTTGATTTTACATAGGTACAGACCCTGAAAGATACCCAGAAGCTTAATAATAAGCGTGCTAAGTTGCTTCAGTCGTGTCCGACTCTTTGTGACCCCATGAACTGTAGCCCGCCAGGATCCTCTGTCTGTGGGATTCTCTATGCATGAATATTGGAGTGGGTTGTCATGCCCTCCTCCAAGGGATCTTCCTGACCCAGGGATCGAACCAGCATCTCTTATGGTCTTCTGCATTGAAAGGTAGGTTCTTTACCACTAGCACCACCTGGGAAACCCATAATAATAAACATATCCATGTTACTAGGATCCAAGGGCCAACCCCACTTAGGGATTTAAAGTGGTAAAGGCCCATTGGGTTTCTATCCAAATTCTCTCACCAGATTTCTGCAAACCAAACACTGAGCAAGTACAGTTTTGTGTGCAGACACAGAAAGGACAGAATTCCCCGTTCTGAGAGTCTACATGAAGCGCCAGGCATGTAACGGACACAGAACTGAATACATGGTGATGCCCCCTTCCTCTGCCCTCCTCCCTCTGCCTGGTAGCAGCACGGGGTGCTGGGGAGCAGGGCATGGGGCTTACTTCCTCGTTTTCCTCTGCACCCAGGCCAACAGCGTCCTGATGGCTTTCCTCTGGTCTTTCACCGAGATTGCCACACTCCTCTCTGCGGTGGGTGTGGGTGGGAAGGAGGAGTCTGAGTCTGTGCCCCCCGAGCCGGGTGACAGGCTGGAGGATGGAGAGTTTCTGCTGAGGTTGCCCGTTAGCTCTTTAATCTGGAAGGAAAATGACATTTCAGACCCAGGAGGCAGACCCAGCATGGGCTCTCCTGGACCCCGGCTGGAGGGATCAGCTCACGCAGAACTGATTACTCCTTCCTGAGGGTTGTGTGTCAGGACTCATGATGGCCAGGCTGTTTTGTGTGGCTTGTGGTGCATGCAAGGATGCTTAGCAGGGAGAATCATCTCTTCCTGGAGTCTGTCTAGCTCTGGGCAGAAGCTGCTGATGAGGGCCTCCTGACCTGGCTCCACCTCTGTGTACATCATTTTTACTCTTGGGAGAGCTCTTAAATAGTGAGCCATAATTTTCTCTTTCAAAAGAGGGGGATTTTAGAAGATGAACTGTCAGCTTACTCCCTCCTAGTCAGGGAAAGAACTTGAGCACAACTTGAAGTAACTTCTTCCCACTCCAGCCCCAGACCCCATCCTTCTTCTATAAAATCGGCATTTTCAGACAAATGCTGAGGGTGTGAAGGCTGCAAGGTCTCCCCTGTTAGGCACGCCTCTTCCCAGAGCTGTCTTTGTAGAGGCTTTCTAACCATCTCTTATGAACACATGTCATGTTAGGAGAGTAACTCTACCTAGTTCAATTTTTGGCTGGAAATATTTCCCTGGCTCTTGGGACCCTTTAAAAGAAAACTACTTTTCCAAGTAAATATTTAACTCTTCAAGTCCCAAGAGAAGAACAGAGCTCACATGACTTTTAGAATCACAGGGACTCAAAATCTTTAGCAACCAAGATTCCTCTAGTTCTTTTCTAGGAAAGAGAAAAGGCAAAATCTATCAGAAACGAAATCTCACTGTCTCCCGTGATCCGGGCCCCATTCCTGTATTGGTGGAGATGACTGATGTTATGTTATGGGAAAGAAGTGATTTTACCTGGAAGAAGAGGATTATGTTCCAGATCAGCCCAAGAACCAAAGAGGGGTTGCCATCTGCTATTTCTGCTGCGTCAATGCTAACCAGCTTTACCTGGAGAGAAGCAATGTATGAGCTTAAAGATGGGGTCCAATTAGGTTGCAACACATTCTTTCCTGATGCCCTTGTGGGCCTGTTTCTCTTTCTCACCTGTGCTGTCTGGTGATGCCACAGGACACCTCTTGGGGACCCCAACATGCAAAAGTGTACATAAGTGTGTCTAATAAACAGTACATAGTACTTCCCATTGTCAGACACTATTCTTGGAGTATTAGCTCTGTGTATTTTCACAACTACCCCACAACACAGATTCTTCTATTATCTGTATTTCAGGTGAAGAAATTACAGAGAGGTCAATGGAAAGTGCCCAGGACACACAGCTAGTAAGAGAGACATCTTTTTCCAAGAACAGATGGTACATGCCCAGGGTCTGTCTGGATGCTACACTACCACCAAACTTCCAGATTTAACGTGTCTTTGGACAAACACAGATTACTGACATCAATGATCATGGCCATAATGGCTAAGACAGTTCAGTTCAGTCATTCAGTTGTGTCTGACTCTTTGCGACCCCATGGACTGCAGAACGCCAGACTTCCCTGTCTATCACCAACTCCCAGAGCCTGCTCAAACTCATGTCCATCAAGTCAGTGATGCCATCCAACCATCTCATCCTCTGTCATCCCGTTCTCCTCCAGCATCAGGATCTTCTCCAATGAGTCAGCTCTTCACGTCAGGTGGCCCAAGTATTGAAGCTTCAGCTTCAGCATCAGTCCTTCCAATGAATATTCAGGACTGATTTCCTTTAAGATTGACTGGTTTGATCTCCTTGCAGTCCAAGGGACTCTCAAGAATCTTCTCCAACACCACAACTCAAAGGCATCAATTCTTCGGTGCTCAGCTTTCTTTATGGCCCAACTCTGACAGGGAAATTGGAGTTGATGATGGACAGGGAAGCCTGGTATGCTGCAGTCCATGGGGTCTCAAAGAGCTGGACACAACTGAGCGACTAAACTGAACTGAACCAATTCACCCATTTAAAGCACACAATTCCATGGTTTTTTTAGCATTACCATAATTTAGTGCACTTTCGTCACCTCAAAAAGAAATCTTGTACCTTTTAAATGTCACCTGTCTAATCTCCCAGGTCCTCTCAACCTTGAGCATACACTCATCTGTCTTCTGACTCGAGAGATTTCCCTGTGCCAGACGTATCACAGGAATGTTTTAGAAGAAGTGGTCCTTTTGGTCTGGCATCTTTCATAATGTTTTCAAGTTTCACCCACACTGAGGCTTGTATCAACACTCCATTCTTTCTCACGGTGGAATAATACTCCACTGCACGGGCAGACCACGCTTTATTCATCCCTTTATCCGTTGCTCCCGGGTTGCTCCCACCTTTGGGCTACTATGAATGATGGTGCTGTGAACTGGGCCATGCGCTTTGGTCACCACCATCTGAACCGCCTCCTAGGTCAGGTCTTTCCCCACAGTATGGGAGGCAGAGCCCACCTCCCTCTTCAAAAGCCAAAACCGCTTTTCTCTGCACTTGGCAGCCAGGACATGGGCGCGGATGCAGGCTTATCAGCCCAGGCCTTTGAACTTGAAGGAGTGATGCTGAGAGTTCCTTCCAGGGGCTGTGGGAGTGGGGGCAGAGGGACAGGGTAGTGGCAGTCGTGCCCATGTGGGTCCTTGCGTTCAGAGGGGGCGGGGCTCTGCAGTGGTCCTGGCGTTTAGCAGTCTTGGGCTCCATCCCTGACTCCCCGGGCTTTGAAGTCACCCTGTGACTTCTTGGCATCCTTTCAATACATTCCTTTGCTGCTTAAATCAGCCCAGATTAGATCCCCTTATGACCCAGGAATGCCAAACAAATAGCACTTTGTGACGACGTTCTACTGTACATGCCGACGTGTCAGGTGAGCTGAGGGCTTTCACCCAGAGTAACTGATGAAACTTAATGAAAGGGGAACTTTGGAAATTGTATCTCTCTGGGGCCATTCCCTCCCATTTTTGAAGGACACGAAGCAGAGTTCAAAACACACAAAAAGGCTAATTTAAGTCTGGAAAGTTCTATCAAAGAGGACAGAATTACGTGATTTTCCTCTGGCTCAGTTAGCCCCCTTCCCTTCCTTGCTTCTGCCATATTCTGAGTGCTAAGAACAAGTTTTACACCCTGACATGCTCACTGTACTCTTTTTAAAATTAGAGGGTAATTGCTTTACCATATCGTGATGGTTTCTGCCATACATCAACCTGAATCCACCATAGGTATGCATATGTTCCCTCCCTCTTGAACCATGCCCCCACCTCCCACCCCATCCCACCCCTCTAGGAATCACAGGGCACTGGCTCTTCACTGTACTCTTATCCCCCAAAGTGAAAGGAAAACGTCAACTAAATTCTGAACATCTGAGAGCCACTCAGCATTTCCGCCCTTCCCACGCCCAGGCATCCACCGGAGTTTTCATCCTGATGGAGCTGGAGGGGCGGGTGGGCAGGGAATCAGGGACTGCATCCCGCCTGATGGATTAGCTGTATCTTGACTGATGGAGCTCCGTTAACATTTCAACTTGTTCCATCTGACCGTCTTAGCAGAGACCCCTTTGCCCGCATCTCTTGTGACCAGCACTAGACTTCAAATCATGTCTTTTTTTTTGTCTCAGGGAAGGCTCTGTGAACAAGATGTGTTTCAGATACTTACATTGCTATCTTCCAAAAACTTAAGTGCTTTCGCTATGTTGTTTAACCGAAAAATACGATGGGCTGAGGATTTGTACTCGTGCAGCTGTAACACAGAACAGGACAACCCAAGCAGTTAAGCCCAGACAGGCACTCGGGTCCCGGCGGTAACACTGGACGCGCTTGTCTTTTTCTTTACCTTTTTCACATGAATCTCAAGAGAAGGATGGGGCTCACAGCAGAGCCTGCCTGGACCACATCCAAACCCATGCACGGGGCCCCGGGACACACAACCGTAGTCTCAAGGGTTCCCAAGGGTCGCCTTATTTATGGTTTCTGGGACCAAACTCACTCGAGTTGGTGAGGGAGGGGAACCTGGGGGTTAAACAGGGAGCAGATTTGTCAGATTTCCCTCTCTGACCCAGCTCCTGGCTTTTGATACGCCTCCCTCCCCCAGAGACCATCGGTGACATGCTCTCCTCTCTGCGCTGACGCCGTTTGTCAAGGCAGAGAGCGCCAGCCGGGAGCGTCACCCACAGCTGCTAAATCATCCAGCAAACCCTCCCCGGCGGCCACAGATGTTTCTGTTTTCTGGCCAAGGGCTTGGTGGACATGTGTCCCACATCAGAGAGACAGAGGGAGAGAGAGATGGGGACAGAGACAGAAACACAGAGAGACAGAGACACCAAGAAAGAGACAGACACAGAGAGACACAGAGAAACCCAAAGAGGAAGAGAGAAAGGGGCTTGCAGAAGCAAGAACTCTGACAACGCTTGTTGCACACGCTAGGAGCACCGGCAGAGGAAACTCATCTTGAAACGGAAGCCCAGCCCTGCCCCTTTGGGTGAGTGCTTCACACTAACAGGCAAGCCAGCGGGTATCCCTTGCACACGGTGTGAACTGCCAGGTGACCTCACGGGTCTTGGCTGTTCTCGGCTAGACTCCCGGATCAAACACTCCCAACAGAGCCTCCCCTCCCACTGAGGCTATAGCAGTGCCCAGGCAACAGAGTGGGAGCCTGGGCTGCTGGCAACACAGAACCAGGGACTAGAATATGCTTTTTCAGGAAGCCTTTTGAGGACTATGCTGCCAGCCCACAGTGAGATCTGTCAAGAAACCAAGTACTCTTTCTACCCCAGTGGGTCTGCCCTTCATGAGAATTCATTCATGTCACTTGGTATGGCCCCCTTGGGGGTGGCTACTGGAAAAAGAAAGTCAAGAAAGAGGTGAGGGGTTGCGTAAGACTCCAGCTGCCTTAGAGCTGAGAACTGAAGCTGGAGCTCTTGACTTTAAACCCAGAGTTAAGAGCAAACCCAGAGAGGTCTGCATGGGCTGAAATGTGGTTTGGTAGAGCTGGGGCCCTACAGAGACACTTTCGTATCAGCCACACTGGGTCACATGGGCCAATCAAACACTGGACTCTAGAGCCCGTTTCTCAAAATTGACACCTCTGGTACTCTAACCAGATCACTGGACCCCCCTCCCCCCTCAAGGGATATCTGGCAGTGCCTGGGGACATTTTTGGTTGTCACACTTGCGGTGCTACTGGTATCCAGTGGTCAGAGACCAAGGATGCTGTCTCACATCCGGCAGTGACCAGGTCAGCCAATGCAGGGGACATGGGTTCATTCCCTGGTCCCGGAGGATTCCACATGCCTCGGAGCAACTAAGTCCATGCACCACAACCACTGAGCCCATGCTCTAGAACCCCTGAGCTGCAACTACTGAAGCCTATGTGCCCTAGAGCCTGTGCCCCACAATAAAAGAAGCCACCGCAATCAGAAGCCTGAGTACCGCAACTAGAGAAAGCCTGCGTGCAGCAACGAGGACTCAGTGCAATCAACTAAATAAATAAATTAAAAATAAAACGAAATGCCAACAGTGCCGAAGCTGTTAAACACGGCACGGTGAATCAGGGCGAGAGGACTGACTTACACAAATCAGACAAGGCAACGTGGAGCGCTTCGGCAAAGATCCAAATTGGAATGAACCTCAAGACCAGCTGGTTCAATTCAGGTTCAGCCATAGTCACAAGAAGGTTCTAGAATTCTGTGTATCTAGCTTTAGCCATGGGGTGAATTTATAGAATCTGGTTGATAAGATGTCTTTCTCATCCATATTCCTGAATCTTAGCGCTCATTCTAATTAACTGAATGGCTGGCCAGCTAAACACTCCTGATCCAGTTAAAATCTTCAGCTTTGGACTCACAGAAAACATGGGGTATTTATTTACTTGCTAAGGTATATTTGCTTAGTTATACATGCTTATATCGGTCTTAGTCACTGAGAAAGGAATGTCGCCCTCCTAAGTTTCCCATCATAGGAACTTATGGATGGCCAGATATACGTACAGACATAGAGAACTGTATGGAAAAGAACGAAGAGCAGTGTTTTCATTCAATTTTTACCTCTTCCCAACCCTCCTGGAACATACGTACCAGATTCCGCCCAGACAGGACTTCTAACAAAGCCATTAGGATTTTGCCATCTTGTATATCGACGAATAAATCTTTAACTTCTAGAGGTGGGTTGCACTGCGGAAGAGGGGGAAAGAAAGTGGCAGATCAGTGATCTGAAGAAAAAACCTGCAACATCCAGAGCTGCCTACGGGCATCCGAGGAGGTAGCAACCCTCTCTCCCTGGAGATGGCGCTGCCCCCGAGGAGGCTCCGGGTGGAAAAAGCCAGAAGCCCACTGCTTTCCTCTCTGACCTGGGGAGGTCTGAGGGACACCGCGTCCTGTGCACCCAGAGCTTGGCTAGGTGTGGCCTGGAGTCCGTGAGGCCAGCAGGAGCCTGTTGGCCAGCTGTCCCAGCACAGAGCTTTGCAAACCATGCTCCCCGCACCCTAGGCTTCAGCACAGCAGCTTCAGGGACCCCTACTGGGGGAGGCGGTTCCAAAAGGAGACTAACCCACTGCATTTCTCTGCTATCAGCTCTTATTGGCCTTTATTTAGAGTTCCAGGTAAGAACTCTATGCTTCCAGAAAGGCTTCTGTTGACTAAACAAACTTGACAAACACTTTAATGCAGGATGGTTAGGACTCACTGAATCTTGGGGGCCCGGGGCCAGGAACCTGCATTTTTCATTACCACCTCCCTCCCGCCCCACTAGCATGAACGGAGCTCCCCTGGTGGCTTAATGGTAAAGAATCTGCTTGCAATGCAAGAGCCGCAGGTTCAGTCCCCGGGTTGGGAAGATCCCTGGAGGAGGAAATGGCAATCACTCCAGTATTCTTGCCTGGGAAATCCCATGGACAGAGGAGTCTGGTGGGCTACAGTCCATGGAGTCATGGAGTGTTGGACACAACTTAGCAACTAAACAACAACAACAGCCAGTGTGGATTCTATTTACTTTTTGGTATTGGAATCTTTGGAAGCATTACAACATTTCAGCTGGGTACTCACTCTCTCTGCTTTTGGGTACAAGGAAGGGGGGGTTCCCACTGGAGATGGGATTAATGGGGTGGGGGCAGGGGGTGGCTGCTGTCACCAGCCAGAGAGCCAGGGAACTCTTGGAGCTGTGGCCCGGGCACCCTTTCCTCTGGGAACTCCCACCCCGTGAAAGCCTCGGAGGGCCTGTTTTTTTTTTTTCTATTCAGGAAGGTGGCATTTCCTGGCCTCTTATGCAAGCCCCCCACCCACACCCCTAGGTAGTCAAAACAGGGCAATTCCACCCACAGGGGCACAGAAGAGGGTTCTGCTTCAAGGGCAAGAGTGGACTTTGAACCCAGAGGCAAATTATTTTCTTTGCAAACTCCCCGCTGCTCCTCAGGAACATTCCACACACGGAGCACGAGGGCATCAGGTTACCAAGACTCATAGGGGAACGTTATTCCTGCTAACACGGGGCAGAAACGGCACAAGACCCAAAGAGAAACAGCCCCTGATAGATGGACTCACAGCATTTCCAGTTACCAGCCCCAGCCGAGGCCGAGCCATGCCTTGGAGCTGAACCAGGAGGGCCACTCCCACTGACTGTCTGTAAGAGCTCCCAGCCCGGCAGCGGCAAGCGGGGCCTTGGCCGGCAGCCATCTGCGTGATGGCAGGAGGAGAAATTGAACCCACTCCAGTGAAAACACTCCTCGGGGCTCCAGACGTTCCGTGGGCTTCATGAGACTGGTATGGCCAAGTAAACAGCACCCCCAGGGGTTTCTTCATGATCTAACTCCTTCGGTAAATTAAGGATTTTTTCCAGAAGCCAGAGAGTCCGTAAATATTTCTGACAGCCTTCAAATTGCAGCTAAGCCCACTTCCCCAAGGAGTTCCTCGGTTTCCTTTACATGAAAGGTTGTTCTTGAAAGTCTCAAGGTTGGAAACACGGCTGTGAATTTTGCCCTGTGTGTCAGCCATCAGTTTCAAGTGCTGTCTGATTTATCTTCAGAGTGGGTGCTACCCACCTGCCTTGAAACAGGGGCAGAAGCGTGGCTGGAGAGAAAATTCTGGATGTGATCAAGGCTAACAGAGATTCGTTTGGGGGTTGAGTTGGGGCATGAGCATTTGCTCTATTACCCTCCATGCTTTTCTGTATTTATTTTTTAATTTATAAAAGGGAAGAAAGAAAGAAATACACCCTGGCTAAGCTCCGTCCACCAGGAGGAATTTCCAGTTACCCTGACACACATCAGGCATTAATTTAGGAGTTCGGGGAACTCAAGTTTTGGGAACGGTTTTCCTTTTTTTCCAAAAATAACACTTCACTTTATGAGCACTGCCGAAAATGCACCAATAGTCAAAACAACGGACAAATGATTTACAATGCTTCATCCATGATGTAGCAAGTTTTCGCCCTGGAGATTTGAGGAATCTCCTGGGCTGAGTGGAGCCCATTCTACAGGTGGGGAGCAGAAGTGTGGGTGGTCAGGCAGCTACTGGGGAAATATTATAGGCCTAAAGCTCACACTATGTGAATTAGAATGTCGGTCAAGAGCACCACTTCCTAAAACGCCACATTTATTTTCTCTGCTTTCTAATCATTTTAGTGATTTTCCTCTATGAACGTTTCTTTGGGGCGAACTCCAATATTACTCTTGTGCCTTTTAAGAGGAGAGAAAAGAAGAAATGTCACTGACAAGGAATCCTTGAGTCCCACCACCAGCTTTGAAACACACGAGACTACTGGTTGGGTCTATCGGGAGAACCAGATCGTGGAATTTAAGATGCGAAGTGAGTAAAATGAATCCTCATAAATCAGCTTCCTCGTAAAAGAAAAAGAACCCCTCCTTCCCCAGCCCTGGGGCAATTTAGAATGTTCTCCCTCCCGAGGCTAAGCTAGTGGTGAGGAGGGTTTGGATTTCTATGCCTCTGAATGGTTCATTTATCCTTTTCATATCCTGCCCCTCCTCCGCTGCTCATCCTTCTGTCTAGTTGAGACGCTTTTGTTTTAGGGTTTGTATACCTGAGAGGCTGGCAGACAAAATGAGGTTGGACGTTGCTTGGCCAGAGAATGTTAGCAAAAAAAAAAAAAGGGGGGGGGCCAGGAAGAAGAGGGGTGACCAAATTGAATATGCAAGGGAAGCCAAAGGAAGAACTGTGGGATTACAGGGACGCAATTCAATGTCTCCAGGCTTCTGGAACAGCATGGAGTGGGAGGTGAGGAATGCTGTCTTGAGGATTAGAGGAGTTGAGAGCCTGATGCACTGAAACGAGCAGATGACACTGTTGATGGTGTTGAACCTTGTGGGATGAACCAGGCAATCTGGCTTGGTGAAAAGTGTCAGGAGTTCTTGCTTAAATCAACCCAAATACCTATACATGGGTCTTAATGAAAGCCTCCCCGACCTCTCCAGACGAGAAGTCAAGATCCCCCCTCAATCCCGTGTTTGGGTTATTCAACAATGAATGTTTCCTAACTTCTGCGCATCGATTCCCATTTAAAGATGGATCCTCTCCTTCCCCAGCTAGGCTGATAACCTCACGAGGCCAGAACCTCATGTCTTATGTGTCTTTGTGTTCCAAGTGTGTGTACGTGCTAAGTTGCTTCAGTCATGTCCAACTCTTTGTGACCCTATGGACTGTAGCCTGCCAGGTTCTGCCAGGCTCCTCTGTCCAAGGGATTGTTCCCAGAACTGAACCTGATTCTCGGCAATGAGAACACACTCAACAAACGTTTAAATGAATGAATGAAAAACACCAAAACAACGAGAATACAGAGCATCCCCCTCCCCTCCTCACTGCTCTGCTGAACTGTGCACCCAGTTATGGAAGCATCGATCACTTAACAGCCCAAGCACCTTGCTTACCTTCTCCAGATGGAGATTTATCCATCGAGTAAAAGTCCGCTTCTGCACATTCTCCCTCTCAACTGAAAATAAAGAGATGCCATTAGCTGGGTGAAAAGAAATATGTGCAAAACTCTGCCCTCCTCTTCCCAAGGGGGAGAGTCTACAGAATCTCTGCAGGATGGAGAGCCCGGAAGTCCCATAGGTATGGAAACCTTCCCGGAACGGGGTTGGCAAGGCGTTGGCAGCACCTAGAATCCATTTTCTCCAGCCCAACCCCGAGCACCTTAAACAGGTTAAACACCCACACATTCAGACACACAGAACAAAATGGTCGGCACAAGCTAATATGGGCGTTGGGGCGTTTGACTCTCCAGCACAAGCGCTGGTGGGAAGATACAAATTGAAAGCGCCGGCTGATGGAGCCACACACCTTCCAGGCGGCAGAAATGGGTCAGAAGAGCTGGGATGGAGGAGAGGAGGGGAAGTCAGGGACTAGGAACTGGGAGAGGGCTAGGGGAAGGTGTATCAGAAAGAATCTGACAATCCTGGCTTGGACTCTCAGCCCGGTCACCTCCAGCTTTGTGTCCTCAGGCCAGTCGCCTGTCCCCATATCTGATCTGTCCCCTGAAGATAAGGCCAGCTCACCACCAGGCTGCCCTGAGACTGACCTGTGACCCTGCGGGTGAAGCTCGACACAGTTCCTGGCACAGTGGCTGTTCTTTTTTTCTTTGCAGCTATTATTTTTAGAGCCAGGGAATACTTTGCACCCTCCCCTCTCCACTCCTGGGGCAGGGGAGTTCTGCACAGCCCCAGTGAGGTGGGAGGGCGCAAACTAGACACAGATCTCTCCTCCCGGGGAACAGCAACCCCCCCCCCCCCCCCCCATATTTTCCATTGCATCCTCTTTTCCACAACCATCTTTAGTATCTTTCTTTCCAGATGCCTTTCCTTCTGCCAGGTTTCTCCTACCTGCGTGTTTGAATTTTTTTTTTTTNGCACCCCCCCCCCCCCCCATATAGGTTTCAAGGAAAGATCTTTCCTATCCAAGGGTTATTACCATCTGTCTGCCCAGAACTAATTGTGTCCTGAACGCTTTGTTTCCAATAATCTTTAAATCTGACAACATCACCTTGCCAAGTAGAAACTAGTATCTTAGAGATAAACACCGTGGGGCTCAGAGAAGTACCCTGACTTGCCTCGGGCATCAGTTGGAGAGAGACAAAGCCAAGCATCTGTCTATCCACCCCTCATCAGCCAGCACCCTAGACATGGAAGGCCTGGGTCTGGATTCCAGCCCTTCCAAAAACTACGACAAAAGCATCTGCAGCGGTGATGACGATTGTAAAAAATATTTACTGAGCACTTGCTACATGGCAGGTACCCAACTGGGCACTTTACACAGATTCACTGACTTAATCCTTCCTACGACCCTCTCAGGGAGGGACTGTAATACCTTCAAGGTGGGAAAACCAGGGCACTTGCCCAGCATCAGGCAATTAGTAAGGGTATTGCTCCCATTTTACAGATGAAGAAACCAAGGATCAGAGAACGAATAGGCCACAAAATTGGGACTTGGAACTAGAGTCGGTGCTTTTGCCATTCTCTCCTGGGTTCTGTGGCATCAGCCAGCTTGATGCCCCGGGACCTGGAGGAAGTTTCCGTGACCAGCGGTGGTACCTGTGCCTCAGTCTGGGTCTGGGAGCCCCGTGGACCGTGGCGGCAGCCCCCGCTGCTGAAGCTGCTACGTCTCTCAGGAAGCTTCCTGGAAACATTGGAGCCACATGACTCCTAAATTACTAAGTTCTGGATTTCAACACATTGGAAGAACACATCACATATGCTTAAAACCATTTCACATTTCTTTAGCAATAAGAAAATGAGAGGCAATTTATCTCCTGGCGGAGAAAAAAAAAGGCTACGGTTTTCTCTAACGACTGTGGTTCTTTTTTTCCTCCAAGCCTCATTATTAGGTAGATAGTGGTTCCCCTAAATCAAATTTTAATATTGTGCCTTTCAATCTTTTTAATTGAAGAGCCAGCAGACAGTAATTATACACATAACTGCTTCTCTCTCCTGTTCCTTCTTTTCTGTAAGGGAAGGTCACTGGCTAGCAGGCATGCATCAGGTTGAAAGATCTCCTTCCAGCAAACTGTGTTTTGTGGGTGGAGAGAGAAGGGAGAAAGGAAAAGGAGCTGATGGCAATGAGGCAGGAAGGGCCATGAGTTACAGAGTCTCAGAACTTTCCAGAATACGGGAGAGCTTCCTGCCACTGCAGGTTTTCCCACAGTGTGGATCTCCCATGGTTTTGCGTCTGTCTCGCTGTGGATGAAAATGGGCGGTTTCCGGTGTTTCACTGTGTGGAGCAGAGCTGTAGCCAGCACCGGGCACAAGCACCCTGCTATGTGAGTCTCTGTGCACAAACGTGTGAATATATTCCTTATGCTTGATGACTCCAAGTGGAACTGCTGGGTCTTAGTAGTAGGCACATTTAAAAATTTAATAGCTACTTCCAAATGGCCCTCCCAAAAGGCTGCCCCAGTTTATACCTTCACCCCCACCTGTCTTTAAACAAGTTTATGGGGACTGTAAAGTATTTACACACACATTCAAACACTCAGGCTGGTTTCTCCATATGGCTTCAGAGAGAGCAAAGTCTGTCTCCTGAAACAGAAGTGCATTCAGTGAAAGCCTAAGAGAACCAGGCGTAGGCTGTTAGTTTAACTGTGCGGAAGGGTGCAAATGAGGAAGTGGGTGTCTGTTAGTCTATATATACAGCTCATCATTCTGCCCGCCCACCCACCTATCTGTCCATCCATTCACCCATCCACCCATCAGTTGGTCTGTCCGTCCATCCCTCTATCCACCCACCAGGCCAGCCAGCCATCCATCCACTCATCCATCTATTCATCCAGCCAGCCAGCCTCCCAGCTGATACTTATTCAGTGATTACTACTTGCTGGGAACCATGCCCAACCCTGTTGGCAAAATCACAGATGAAGAATTAAGCATTCATGGAATCTGCACTCCAAGAATTACAGCCAAGGAGGAGAGGAAACACGGATGCCGCGAGGCACATAAGCAAGGAAAATGAACTAGAAATTTCACGGGCTGATGGGTTTGGAGGAGGTAATTTCAGACTCCATGGGGGACTCCTCTGGGGGCCCTAAGAAGATCCCCCATAGAAGTGGGATACTGAGGGGATCCCTAAAGGCAAAGACAGCATTTTAGCCCCACCCCGATCCACAGCCAACCTCTGGATGGCTTCACTCCGGTTCCAGCCAAGGCCCGGGGGTGATGCGGGCACAAATCAAATTTCAGGGCAAAGTGGAGTCACAGGCGGGCAGAGGGATGGCGGAAGGCAGCAGGGGACCAAGGAACTCAGCCACGGATAGCGGACGGCCCCAACCCGCGACAGGGTGCGGAGACCATAGTTTCTGTACCCGAAACTAGGGCATTCCACTCGGTACACGGGAGACGGAGCGCGAGCATTGAGCCTGCCCCAGAAGGCCCACCTGAGAGCCACACGCCCTCAGGCCATTCGCTGCGTGACCTTCAGCAAGGTCAGAACTTTCCGAGCACCTCTGTCTCAGCTTCCCCTCTGCAGGATGGGGGCAACCGTGCCTCCCTCACGGGACGCCGTGAAGACCAAATGGGGTCTGCCTGCAGGGCGCCCCCAAGAGCTGTTCCAGGAGGGCCGCCGCCCTCCCCCACCACATGCCCCCGAGGTATTTCATCTGGTGTCTGGACACAGAGGTCTGACGCCCTTTCAGGGCCTTCTCCATTTCCAAGTACCCACCCCCATCCCATAGGCTTTTTCTCCTCTGGCTTGCCAAGACTCTATAAACTTTATATAGTTTCCATAAATCCAACGGCCCCTTTTTTCCACGGCACCTATCACGTTGTAAAGGTGTAGGAAACCATTTCTCAAGAAGGGTCTGGCCTTCTCGAGGAGCGTTTGTGGGGCCCGGTGTGGGTTTACCAGACAACGACAGCGTCGTAACAGCGCTGTAAAATCGCCATCTCGGTTCTGCCTGGCAGGCCAGGGTGCCCGCGCGCGCCCGTGTGCAGAGCAGGGCGGAGGGGCAGGGCGGGGCTCCAGGGACCGGAGGGGTGGCTCAGCCTTCTCTCTCAAGCCCACCGTCCCAAATTCCCGGGCATGACTTTGGCCCCGACTTTGCCAAGAACAGGCCATTTGAAAACAAGAGGTGTGACATTCCTTCCTTCTCATGGCAGGCTCAGGAGTTGGACACCACAGAAAGAGGGATGCAGGCTCTGGGAATTAAAACAGACTCATTCACAGTTGTGGCCTTCTTGCCATAGGTCCGCATTTCCTCCAAGTCTACTTCCCACACAGTAAATATTTCCTCTATAATAGTCTGCTCTTCTCTGTCCATGAGAAAGACTTGATGACTTTATCTGTTGAGGAAAATTATATGCCCATTATAAAAAAAATTTTTAAAATATAGGAAAGCACAGAGAAATAGATCTCAAACCTCTTGAAATATTATTACACCCAGGGATCACCACTAAGGACTTTTTAATGACCATTCTCTTAGAACTACACACACACACACACACACACACACATGCTCAGTTATTCCATGTGGGTGCTCTTATACACAATTGCAACGTGATCACCTAAAGACTCAGTATTTGTCAAAGCACGGCTCAGGGATCCCTAATATCAAGAGCTTCTGATATCAAGAGCATGTGAGAGTCAGCATGCTAATTCCTGGACCTGAGCCAAGATCTACTGGGTCACACTCTCTGGGACTGGGGCCTGGGCATCTGAATTGAATCAGCTCAAGGGTGATGACAGGACACAGCTGGAGAACTGGGGCCTTCCTGGGAAGAGACAAGTGACACGATTCCTTGATCATCTTGGGGCAGAGTAGAGACAGCAGTGGGACATTTCCTGTGGAGGAGAAGGAGCCGGCATTCTGGAGCCAGGGCCGCAGGCACCACCCCAGACTCTGAGATGGAGACATGCATAAGGGCTCGCGGGCTGGCCCTGATCCTTAAGTGCAATAAAGTTTACAACAGCAGCAGCAACCAGAGTCCTTTCCCGCTTTGTCAAAAATGCTCTTCCTGATGACGCTTTAAGTAGCTAATTTCATACAGTTGCTCTGATACGCCTGCGAGATGAACTGGAGCTCACCCAGAGGACTGCAGACCGGAAGGCTGCAGCCTTCCACACGGGAGGCTGATCCTTTGACGTCCATCCCGAGGGGGCGGCTGGGGGCCCTTGTTTCCAGCTTCAGGAGCGCTGCCCGGGCGGGAGAAGGGAGGCGGCTGGGATGGGTGAGCTGTGGCCGCATCTTCAGGAGCTCAAAGCCCTCTCCCAGGGCCGGGCACAGCACGTGTGCTGAACAAATGCAGCTGTGGGTGTTACTGCTCTCACCTCTGACAAGCTGCTGAACTCTTCCGAAGTTGAGTTTCTTTTCTGTACAGTAGAGACTAGGCCACCACCACTCCCCTTACCCTGACCAAATGAAATGATGATGCCAGTGTGTGTGTGTGTGTGTGTGTGTGTGTGTGCTGGGAACACAGAGGAGCTCAGTGAACAGACTCTTCCCTTCGCATCACTCACAGCACCCCAGGGACACACACGGACCCACAGGCAGCTTTCTACAGAGAGGGAGAGTGATTGCCCTTGTGACAGGTGGGGGCCTTTTTTCCCCAGAGTGGGAAGGTCACTGAGGGCCCCACTCACCCCTCTCTGTCCAGCAGGCTGGGGCAAGCAAGGCAGCTGGAGGCCCTGTGCTTTTCAAGCTCTATTCCTGTTGGTCTGGAGGCCATTGGGCAGGACCCTGGCATGCATCGGCTCCCACATCCCAGGCCTTGTTTGCTGCAAAGCCCAGGTCTGTCCAGAGGGCCATCTCAGCTCCAGGGGAAGTCACAGCCCCACTGGGTGACAGTCTTCGACGGCAGACAGGTCCAGAAACCTCTTGTCCAACCTCAAATGAGTGACATCCTAAGACACTTTCATTCACTATCCCATTTGGTCTGAGCTGACTTCCTTCACTGGGTGGGAAACCCACTCTCCTTGCCAAATATTCTTCTTTTTCTCCGTGGCTCAGACCCCTTCTCATTCTAAGGACCCATCCCTGCCCACCCCCACGCCCCCACCACCACCGTGGCTCCCTTCAGTTGTGCCAATTCTCTCCTTCAGCTGGGTATCTTAAACCTGGAATTCGGGCACATCCCTCTCTCCCTCAGCTGGACTGCCACAAGACTACCCAAGGGCACCTGCTGCCCCACGGACATCACACAGAGAAGGCAGCTCTCGGGGGCCCCGGCCTGCACCCCTGCCCAGCAAGGACCCCCGGGAGCCCCCGGCTGCCCCTAGAAGGGGCACCGCCCCCCGACTGTGGTTTCACTCCTTTCCCCATCTTTCAACACCTCCCAGAAACACAGCCTCATTACATGGCCCCATGCTGGTTCACTTGAGAAATAAAACTCAGAAACAAATTAAACGGCAATTTCTTTTCAAACAGCAGAGGAGCCAGGCTTCAGGAATACCAGGCCAGCAGCCTTCGGTTCCGACTCCTGGGGCCACTTCCCCCATCGGCTCTGGCGGTGGTAAAGCCAAGGCCTCCACGTGGTCTGCCCCGCCAGCGGTGATTTTGCAGTTAATTTCCTTTGTTTTTCCTCCCCCAATGTTTGCTCTGACCCAGGTCCCTTTTATCGAGACTTTGGTAATAAAATGCAAAACCCTCCTTGGGACCACAGGCCGAGGAAGCCTGCAACTCCTACCAAACAGCATGCAGGGGGTGGCCGGCTGAGTGGGTGGGGGGGGCCCCTCACTGTCTCTCTGGCTCCTCCATCACCTTTGTCCCTGGCGCGGCCAGCGATGCTCCGATGGGCATCGGGCCCAAGAGCAACTCCTGGCTCCAGCTGGCGCAAACCAGTGGTCTCCCCAGTCTGCGCCCGGAGAGACTCCCAATAAAACTGCCAAGCTCATTCGAACCAGGGACTTAAATCCAATTCTCTCACAGGTCCCAGAGGCCACCAATTAACATACCACGTCCTGCCCTGCCATGCCCCTGCTTCTCAGCTGCTCTAAAACACATAACCCAGGGCTCCAAAGAGCTAGTCCCAATTACACACCAAATTAAGTTTTAAGCTATATGTGTATATATATATATATACAGGACTGGTGCCTGTAACTGAAATAAAAAAAAAAAAATAAACCCACTCTAGCTTTTTCTGTGAGTGATTCTGTCTAACCTCAGTGCTCAACCTTGGTCCACCTTGATTTATGATAGATGACGCCAGCCCATCATAAAAACCAAGTTTGGGAAAAAGGATTTTAACACCCACCCAGAGGGGCAGACCAGGTGACAAGACCAAGCCAGGCAGACTGCCCGGACGCATCCAGCTGAAACGGAGACGGAGGTTTAAGTGGTATCCGACACCTTAGATTGTTTACACACTACACACCTAACCAGGAAGCAAAAGGGTTGACGCTTACACCCAACCATGGACAATAAGAATGCAGACCCCATCCTCACGGGCTTCCTTTGCCAGAGCCCACAAAGAAAGCTGGAGAGAGAGAGGGGGGAGGAGGTTAAGGAAGGGAAGAAAGAGGGAACCATATTCTTTTCCCATTCTACGGAGACGGTGATTCCTAGGGACCTGAACTCGCCCCTGTGGCTAACATTTCTACAGCCTCTGCAGCCTCTTCCAAGTACAGTGAGACACACTCTGCATCCATTACTGAATTCTCACAGCAACCTTGACAGGCAAGTAATGGTGCTTCTGGTATAGATGGGGAAACTGAGTCTTGGACAAGGAGAAATGACCTGCCCCAGATCTTGGGGGCACAGCTGAGGAAGAGGCTAGCCTGGTAGCATGAGCCAGTACCCTCTCTATGACACCTCTCTGGGCTGGCAGATCCCCTTCCAAGCAAACATCTTGTTGAAGAATCTTCAGAAAGAATCTGTTTCACACCCGGGTGAGCTCTGCAGCAGAATATAGGCTGACCTGGTGCTTTGCTCCCAAACTGAGTTTAATGGGCTCAGTTTCAAAGAATCTGCCTGCAACGCAGGAGCCACAGGAGACACGGGTTTGATCCCTGGAAGATCCCCTGGAGGAGGGCATGGCAACCCACTCCAGTATTCTTGCCTGGAGAATCCCATGGACAGAGGAGCCTGCTGGGCTACAGTCCATAGGGTTGCAAAGAGTCAGACATGATTGAAGCAACTTAGCAATAAGAATTAGTTTAACTTCTTGGGTTCAGCTATTTTTTAAAAAAAAGAGATTAAAATACTCATATACATGACCTTGATTTGTATTTTGAAGCATACCTGTCTTTAATAAAGCCCCACACTCACCCTTCAAATGCCAATGTTTTTATGTACATGCAAAGGTCAATCATGTGAATTGGCCTCTAGAATTCAGGGCGATTCTCTAGAATTAGGGTGACCAGATATCCTGGTTTGCCCTGGACTAAGGGAGATCCAGGGACCCAGGATCAACAGTGCTAAGACTGGGAAAGTCCAAGGCAAACCAGGAGGAGCTGGTCATTCCAGGCAGTAGACATGGTGTTGTGTTTGGACAGCAGGGCGGGAGGGGACAGCTGCTGGGAGGGGCAGAAGGCCCTGGGAACCACATGCGAGGCAAAGACAGTGTAACGCAAGGTGATTAACATTTGCTTTAAATGCCAGGGACAGGGGCTTCCCTGGTAGCATGGTGGATAAGAATCTGCTTGCCAATGCATGGGACACGGGTTCAATCCCTGATTGGGAAAGATCCCACGTGCACTCCAGTGTTCTTGCCTGGAGAATCCTATGGATGGAGGAACATGGTGGGCTGCTGTCCACAGGGTCACAGAGAGGCGGATACGATTGAAGCAACCCAGTGTGCATGCACGCATTGGAGGAGGAAGTGGCAGCCCACTCCAGTGTTCCTGCCTGGAGAATCCCAGGGACGGGGAGCCTGGTGGGCTGCCGTCTATAGGGTCGCACAGAGTCGGACACGACTGAAGCGACTCAGCAGCAGCAGCCACAGCCATATTCCATAATTCAACCTGTGCTCTAGAGCCTGGGGGCCACAAGTACTGAAGCCCACGTGCCCTGGAGCCCATGTTCTGCAGCAGAGAAGGCACTGTATGGAGAAGCCTGTGCACCACAACGAGAGAAAAGCCCAGCACCTTCCCAAAATGCCAGGGACAGAGAAACCCCGGGATCCCCGTTTACAACTTCACCTGCCAATGAAAACTGATACTGCTGTGAATTTAAATTCCTACCCTGAGCAGAAGAGGTACACTGGAAACGACAATGGAGAAAGACAAGGGGTGTCAGCTTCCCCCAGAGCGGGAAGCGTCCCCAACACTTCACGTTAATCATTAGCCTGAGAGTCGAGAGGCTGCCAAGGTGACAAATAAGAATGCTTCACACACCGCGGGTTCCTTTTTGAAATGCATGTGCTTGAAAACAGACAAAAGTTATCTACATATACCAAGCATCTAAAGAGTGCAGGCTTGAGTGTGTATACACACACACATACCTCAAAGTAATCTGGATCACCCTCAACCTTCTTCAGGGACTTTTAGTTCCCAGGGTCACTGGAGGAATTTTGGCATTACATGGTCTCCCTTATGGCACAGCCATGATGGTCCAGCGCTCCAGGACTGCACTCTGACACTGAGGTCAAGGTCAGATCATTGCCACTGGGTAGAAACGCTGCGGAGTGGCGAACTCCATTTCTGTAATCTGACAAACAGCTTCCCTGGTGGCTTGGACAGTAAAGAATCTGCCTGCAATGCGGGAGACCCAGATTCAATTCCTGGGTCAGGAAGATTCCCTGGAGAAGGGAATGGCAGCCCACTCCAGTATTCTTGCCTGGGAAATCCCATGGACAGAGGAGCCTGGCAGGCCACAGTCCATGAGGCTGCAAAGAGTCAGACACAACTGAGCAACTAATATTTTCCCTTTCACTAATCTTACAAAACCCCACTGAGACTAGACTCCTGAGCTCAATCCTGGCCACACAGGACAACCACCTGGGGATCTGGATGCCTGGGCTCTACTCCAGACTAACTGAATCAGAATCCCTGGGGGTGAGCCCAGGCATCTGCATTTTTAAAGCTCCCAAGGTGATCCTGATGCTGAGCCAAGGCTGAGAACCATTGCTCTCTGCCAGGAGTTGGCAAATTTTTCTTGTCAAGGGCCAGATAGTAAATGTTTTAGACTTTTCAGGCCATATGGTCTTCAGCAACTAGTCAGCTCTGCGGTGGTGCTGGAAACCAGCCAAGGTGATACACAAATGGTCATGGCTGTGCTCCAATAAAACTTTATTTATAAGAACAGCCGGTGGGCTGCCGCTTGCCAAGCCCTGCTTGAGACTTCCCAAGCCTCGGCAAGATTTGCCTGATTTAAGCAGCCATTCTAGACCTTGCTGGTGGCCACACCCCTCACGTGCGTAAGTGCTCAGTAACTCAGTCGTGTCCGACTCTGCGACTGTAGCCCGCCAGGCTCCTCTGTCCATGGGATTCTCCAGGCAAGAATACTGGAGTGGGTTGCCATTTCCTCCTCCAGGGGATCTTTCTGACCCGGGGATCAAACTCACGTCTCCTGCGTCTCCTGGTATTGGCAGGAAGATTCTTTTACCACTGAGGCACCTAGGAAGCCCATACCCTTCACGGCCCAACTTTTAAGTCAGTTTTGGGCTTCAGGAGCAA
Organism: Cephalophus harveyi; assembly: GCA_006410635.1. Classification (NCBI taxonomy): domain Eukaryota; kingdom Metazoa; phylum Chordata; class Mammalia; order Artiodactyla; family Bovidae; genus Cephalophus; species Cephalophus harveyi. The sequence continues at coordinate 292,862 of SJYT01068125.1, forward strand.
GGAGTTGTTTGCATTCTGTTTACTGTTAAAATGGCTTTTCTGGTGGCTCAGATTCAGGTAAAGGATCTGCCTGCAATGTAGGAAATCTGGGTTCAATTCCTGAGTTAGGAAAATCCCCTGGAGAAGAAAATGGCAACCCACTCCAGTATTCTTGCCTGGGAAATCCCATAGAAGAGAAGCCTGGCAGGTTACATTTCATGGAGTCACTAAGAGGGGGACATGACTAAGTGACTAACACTTTTACTTTACTGTCATAAGAAAAAGCAAACAGCAGTGGCAGTGAGGATGGGACAGAAAATGGATGGGAAATAAAAGCAGTTACAAAAAACAAACAAACAAGTATTTGGTCCCTATACGTCAGAGAAAGGGCTGGATTTTCTCCTCCCCTCACCAAAACCAACAAGGAAAATTACATGTCGGGCAACCAGAGTCTAAAGTCATGCTTGCTCTTATTTTCCTTCTTCAGCAGCTGGCCTTTTACAGATCAGGTTCTATCACCTTGCCTCTCCCTCCTCATCCCCTGCTAAATATCCATTCTGTCTGAAGAATCCAAAGAAGCAAGCATGGAGCAGAAAAACAACTCCACACAATCATTTTTTTTCTTCTTTTGTAAAGTTTAAATGGGAACAGGTTTAAAGAAATCAGCAGGCTTAAACGATAACAGGTTTAAAGAAATCAAACAGAGCTACCTGTAGGTAAAATTTCTTAGTAGATTACATTTTGTCCAAGGTAAACAATCCCCCACCCACCCATTTTCTTAACAGCACAAGGATCCCAGAATTATTTTGCCCATCAGCACGCTTGGCAACCCATGTTCTGCATAGAGAGGCCATTAAATACCAAGAATAGGACTTCCCTAACAGTCCAGTGGTTAATTCACCTGCCAGGGACACAGGTTCTATCCCTGGTCTGGGAAGATTCTACATGCCAAGGAGCAACCAAGCCCAACCAACCAACCAAGCTCAGTCACAGCTACTGAACCCATAAGCTGCAACTACTGAGCCTGTGCCCCCTAAAGCCCGTGCTCTGTATGAGAAGGCCGTACACCGCAACTAGACAGTCGCTGCTACTCACCACAGCTAGAAAAAGCGCCTGCAGCAAAGAAGACCCAGGGCGCCCAAAATAAAACAAATAAGTAAAATTAAAAAAATACATACCAAGAGCAGCTTCTCATTCAATCTTGCCATCAAGGCAGTTATCCAGCATCTACTTGAATGCCTCTCAGGACGAGGCACTCAGTACCTCTCCAAGATCTGGCTTCCACGATCCCAAAGCTTGTCTTATGGAAAAGGAGAAAGTTCAGTGGGTACAAGTGAGGAGCTAGAGGATGTCAGGTTTCGATTTGGTGTCAGGAAGCGAGGCCATCAGAGCTCACCAACCGTGGGACGGGACACCTAGAGAGGCCAAACACTCCCTGTTCTTCAAATCTTAACCTTTTAGAGAAAAACTAAAAACACACAGATATTCTGAGATTCTGGCCAGGAAGCCCTGGTAAATGTATTTTCAGGGTCTTGGAAAATCTGATGAGATGGAGGAAGGTTTTGCTACCTCGCCTGAAAACTACTGTGATTCCTCCAACCAGATACGCCATGAAGACCAGTCCTTGGCACAGGTTGCTTAGGGGGTGAGTTTTTGTCTGAAAACAAATTTGTACATTTATGCAGAAGAGGAAAACAGCTAAAAGAGGGGCCATATCCTATCACTAACAGATTTTGAACAGGTTCTTATACAAAGGGGCAGGTGCCACAGCAAATATTCAGGGTTTCCTCTTCAGTGGGACGGGGCGAGGGACAGGACTCTCATAACCAGTTCACTTCTCCTCTTTTCTGTCGGGAAATTCTTCCTTACGCCCTAAAAATCAGGGAGTTAATTTTGGCTTCTTGAGAGTCCCTTGGACTGCAAGGAGATACAACCAGTCCATCCTAAAGGAAATCAGTCCTGGGTGTTCACTGGAAGGACTGATGCTGAAGCTGAAACTCCAATATTTTGGCCACCTGATGCGAAGAGCTGACTCATTTGAAAAGACCCTGATGCTGGGAAAGACTGAAGGCAGGAGGAGAAGGGGACGACAGAGGATGAGATGGTTGGATGGCATCACCGACTCAATGGGCATGAGTTTGGATAAACTCCGGGAGTTGGTGATGGACAGAGAGGCCTGGCGTGCTGCAGTTCATGGGGTTGGACACGACTGAACTGAACTGAACTGAATTTTGGCTGCACTGGATCTTGTTGCTGCACGTCAGCTTTCTCCAGTTGTGGTGCGTGGGTTCCTCGTTGAGGCAGCTTCTCTTGTTGCAGAGCATGGGCTTCAGGGCGGGCAGACTTCAGTTGCAGCTTGAGGGCTCTAGAGCTCAGGCCCCATTGTGGTGCACAGGCTTAGCTGCTACATGCCCTGTGGAGTTTTCCCGGACCAGGGATCGAACTCATGTCCCCTGCAATGGCAGGTGGATTCTCAGCCACTGGACACCAGGGAAGCCCTAATCCTTAAACGTGAAGGCCAAGTTTAACAAATGAATGGAACCGTGGGCTGCATATCTGGATATTAACTTTCCCCTGGGCTTCAATTTCCACAAAAATATTGCAGTTGTCCTCGGTATCTTCAGGAATTGATTCCAGGACCCCAGTGCATAAGAAAACTCATGGATGCTCAAGTCCCTTATATAAAACACTGCAGAATTTGCAGATAATCTAAACACACCCTCCTATGTACTTTAAATCATCTGTAAATTACCTATAAGACCTAATGTAAATACTATGTAAATAGTTGCCCCCACGGCAAACTCAAGTTTTGCTTTTTGAAACTTTTTGGAAATTTTTTCAGAATATTTTTTATCTAAATTCACAGGTGCAGAACTTGTAGATACTGAGGGCCAGCTGAATTTGATACAGATTCCTCTGTTTATAAACTTTTAAACTTTATTTTGTGGCTTGTATAAACTACCTTACATGTTTTTGCTCAAGAAAGCAGAGTATAATAAATGAATGGATAGACACGTGAACGAGTGAATTCATAAGTAAATGGAGTGGTTGCTACATGATTGCTACCTCCTCACCCCAGCCATGCCTGGTGCATAAGTAGAGATGCTTCTCGAATGAATGAATGAGTGACTCAATCCATCAATGGAAAGCCCACTACTAGTCTGCTCATTACACCTGGCCTCTGAAACTACCAGGCTCATCCTGACACAGCGTGAATCACTCACTTCTCAAGCTGTGACCTCTCCAATCTGTCCGTCTAACCTCACCAGTGCGGCTCTAGGAATAAACAGTAGGTCATCTCTTTTTTCATACCTGCTATTCCTGCTCACAGTATGGCCAGGTAGTTGACGTAAGCTACAGTCTCCCGGTGGAATCTATGGGATGGAACCCAGAAAGCCTGGATAAAGACACTCAGGAGTTAGTATGGGAACCAACTCGGGCATGTGTTGGCCCAAGGAACTTGTGACCGTCCGTCTCTGATGGGACAAGTTACCATAGTTCATCAGTGAGACTTGGATTCCAATTTTTCCCAGGTTTAGGTATCAAGATGACCAGCCTGACTGCAAAAGGGCCACCACCTGCACACAGCGGTCCAGAGCCACATCTGGCCCAGATTAAGCACCTCCACACTTAGCTTAAATGAATGGCCAATCAAGATGCTGCATCGAAGAACGTTTTCAAATAAAAACAACAGCGATGACAAAATCCTGCATCTAACGGCCACTCAGGAAGAAAAGGGGCACTCTGCCACATGACACTGCTGTGTATGAACTCATCTTCCTAACCTTAAAAATTTCTGGTCTCTGCTTTTTATTACTGAAACTGCTACCTTTTCCAGGCTCACTATGTACCCTGAACTTTGCATCCCCTATCTCTTTTCTCTGACCTGTGACCCTGAGGGACAGGTACTGTCATTGTGGAAGACACTCCAGAGTGCTCTGCAGGGCACCCCCTGATATGAAGATGCCCCTCCCTGGTCGTCAGTTCAGGTGGTAAAGGCAGGGGGACCCTAGAAGCCAACAACTCAGCTGCTGGATCAGGGTTGGGCCCGAGCTCCTTCTTAGGAACCAGAATGGATCTGACTGCCATCTGATTGGCCCCCTGAACACAGCAAGTGGCACGGGGGCCAGTCACTGCCACTTGGACTGGAGAGCTCACAGAGCAATCGGGAAGAAAGAGAGACAGAGAGATGAGAGATGGGCGGGGGCGGGGTCGGTGGCGGGGGGCGAGATGGAGAGGCAGAAAGCACGCAAAGGAGAGCGCTGGCCTGGCCTGTGCCCGAGGCCTGCTACACACACCAGCGTCGGCCTCTGGATTCAGTGGGACTCCTGCACTTATTTCTTAAAGCAAACGCAGCTTTTTAGCTTAATTAAGTTCTCACGGGTTTCTGTTGATCGCCATGAAAGCATCCCCCTTAATTTCTTCAACAAGCAAACTACAAATTCAAAGAGAGAGATGAAGGGAAAACTAGATGAAGCAAAGCTTAAGGGATGCCCACTGTTCACCGTGTGTGGCCTTCATTCAGATCCTGATTCAAATAAAAAGCTTTAAAGATAAAATAATTGTATTCTGAAAGTTCAAACACATTCTTAAAAGATTATAAAAATGCCAAAATTAAGGCAAGAAGAAATATAGAATTTAAATAAACCAACAGATACTAAAGGACTTCCCTGAGAGTCCAGTGCTTAAGACTTCACCTTCCAGTGCAGGGGGTGCAGGTTTAATCCCTGGTCAGGAAGCTAAGATCCCACATGACTAGCAGCCAAAAAACACAAAACAGAGGCAATAGTGTAACCAATTCAATAAAGAATTTTAAAATGGTCCACATCAACAAAATATTTTTTTTTAATGTTTAAAAATAAAATCAACAACAACCAGTCCTTAATTCAAACATTCCCGATTCCCACTTCAGTTCAGTTCAGTTGCTCAGTCGTGTCTGAAGTTCAGGTGGTAAAGGCAGGGGGACCCTAGAAGCCAACAACTCAGCTGCTGGATCAGGGTTGGGCCCGAGCTCCTTCTTAGGAACCAGAATGGATCTGACTGCCATCTGATTGGCCCCCTGAACACAGCAAGTGGCACGGGGGCCAGTCACTGCCACTTGGACTGGAGAGCTCACAGAGCAATCGGGAAGAAAGAGAGACAGAGAGATGAGAGATGGGCGGGGGCGGGGTCGGTGGCGGGGGGCGAGATGGAGAGGCAGAAAGCACGCAAAGGAGAGCGCTGGCCTGGCCTGTGCCCGAGGCCTGCTACACACACCAGCGTCGGCCTCTGGATTCAGTGGGACTCCTGCACTTATTTCTTAAAGCAAACGCAGCTTTTTAGCTTAATTAAGTTCTCACGGGTTTCTGTTGATCGCCATGAAAGCATCCCCCTTAATTTCTTCAACAAGCAAACTACAAATTCAAAGAGAGAGATGAAGGGAAAACTAGATGAAGCAAAGCTTAAGGGATGCCCACTGTTCACCGTGTGTGGCCTTCATTCAGATCCTGATTCAAATAAAAAGCTTTAAAGATAAAATAATTGTATTCTGAAAGTTCAAACACATTCTTAAAAGATTATAAAAATGCCAAAATTAAGGCAAGAAGAAATATAGAATTTAAATAAACCAACAGATACTAAAGGACTTCCCTGAGAGTCCAGTGCTTAAGACTTCACCTTCCAGTGCAGGGGGTGCAGGTTTAATCCCTGGTCAGGAAGCTAAGATCCCACATGACTAGCAGCCAAAAAACACAAAACAGAGGCAATAGTGTAACCAATTCAATAAAGAATTTTAAAATGGTCCACATCAACAAAATATTTTTTTTTAATGTTTAAAAATAAAATCAACAACAACCAGTCCTTAATTCAAACATTCCCGATTCCCACTTCAGTTCAGTTCAGTTGCTCAGTCGTGTCTGACTCTTTGCAACCCCATGAACTGCAGCATGCCAGGCCTGCCTATCCATCACCTACTGCTGGAGTCTACCCAAACCCATGTCCATCGAGTCGGTGATGCCATTCAACCATCTCATCCTCTGCCGTCCCCTTCTCCTCCTGCCCTCCATCTTTCCCAGCATCAGGGTCTTTTCAAACGAGTCAGCTTCAACATCAGTCCTTCCAATGAACACCCAGGACTGATCTCCTTTAGAATGGACTGGGTGGATCTCCTTGCAGTCCATGGGACTCTCAAGAGTCTTCTCCAACACCATAATGCAGAAGCATCAATTCTTTGGCGCTCAGCCTTCTTTATAGTCCAACTCTCACATCCATACAGGACCACTGGAAAAACCATAGCTTTGACTAGACAGACCTTTGTTGACAAAGTAATGTCTCTGTTTTTTAATATGCTGTCTAGGTTGGTCATAACTTCCTTCCAAGGAGCAAGCATCTTTTAATTTCATGGCTGCAGCCACCATCTGCAGTGATTTTGGAGCCCCCCAAAATAAAGTCAGCCACTGTGTCCACTGTTTCCCCATCTATTTCTCATGAAGTGATGGGACCAGATGCCATGATCTTAGTTTCCTAAACGTTGAGCTTTAAGCCAGCTTTTTCACTCTACTCTTTCACTTTCATCAAGAGGATCTTTAGTTCTTTTTCACTTTCTGCCATTAAGGGTGGTGTCATCCACATATCTGAGGCTGTTGATATTTCTCCTGGCAATCTTGATTCCAGCTTGTGTTTCTTCCAGTCCAGCATTTCTCATGATGTACTCTTCATATAAGTTAAATAAGCAGGATGACAATATACAGCCTTGACGGACTCCTTTTCCTATTTGGAACCAGTCTGTTGTTCGATGTCCAGTTCTAACTGGTGCTTCCTGACTTGCATACAGATTTCTCAAGAGGCAGGTCAGGTGGTCTGGTATTCCCATCTTCTTCAGAATTTTCTACAGTTTATTGTGTAGTTGATTATTTCTACAGTCAAAGGCTTTGTTGATGCACTAACTGAGGCAGGGACGAAACTGGTCAGTAACAGAGCCAGTTTTCACACCAGGGTCTGGCCCCAGAACCTGTGTCCCACCCAGCACACTGGGCACACTGCCTCTGACCTCAACCTTGACCAGGACACCAGCCAGCACCGCCACTCCCAGACTTTACAGTGAACCAGGACAGAACTCATTAGCAGAACTATTCTAAGTCCTTCCAATTTAGGTCACTAACTCCTGCCGCACCTTGGCGGTTTCCTCTGCACAAGGATGCCTACTTTCTGAGGCTGTGCTATAAGCGGTTTCATATATTTTATCAGTTTTCCCACGTTAAACCACAGCTTCTGCCAGAGAAGCTATTCCTATTTTCAAAGCCTAAAACCTATCAAAAAGTTTCCCTGGAGAAGTAAGCCTGGAAGTGGAGAGAGCTGGGGAAGGAGACTATAGATATTATTACAAGGTCGTTCTGTATATTTAATTTTTAAAATGATGTGCATACTTGCAAAAGACATTTTAAGCTTTACTTTAAAAAATTTGCTATGCACCCAACTCTGGGGATAGAGCAATCTTTTTTCATCTTTTGTCCCTAATATCATTGGAAGAAATGTTTACCAGTGTCCTGCCTAACAAAAGAGAGTTCTGTTTGTAAAATGAATAGATGCCTATAACAGGGAAAAAATAAGAAAATACAATAGAAAGAAAAAAAAAGTCATGGATTCAGTTATTCCAAGGCAAGCTTATTTCCTTTTATTTTTCCTCTATGTATTTTTAAATTTTGCTTGCTTGTTTTAACATAATGCTGACTATGTTATATTTACAATGTGGTATTCTGTGGGGTGGGTGCTTGGAGTTTGCCTGCCCAGTATCTTTTCTAACCTTTCCTGAATGTCTGTAGTAGAAGCTGTCATTTTTATTATTACCATTAGGCTTGCTCCGTCTCCATCACTGCGTATTGGCTGTGTTGGGAGAGAGGGCAAAGAGCTTGTTTTTTAGTAAGGATCCAGACAGACATAGTCAAATCTGATGGGTAACTGGCACAGCTCTTCATGACCCTGGATTTTGGCTCAGTAGGTAAAGAATCTGTCTGCAATGTGGGAGACCTGGGTTCGATCCCTGGGTTGGGAAGATCCCTTAGAGAAGGGAACGGGAACCCACTCCAGTATTCTGGCCTGGACAATTCCATGAACTGTATAGTCCATGGAGTCGCAAAGAGCTGGACACGACTGAGCGACTTTCACTCACTTCAGACAGGGTGAAACTTTCTGGCTTTTCCTTGGGAATGCTCTGATAAGGAATATTTACATGAGTCCTGAGATAGAAATCAGGTATGTATGGATGGCGGGAAGCCAACGGGGTGGACAGCAGCAGACACGCTAGTCACCACCGCAATACTCATCCTTGCCTTCTTCTCAACCAACAGAATCCTAATCTTGAGCCAGCAATCTGCCTCCCCTAAAAATGATCATTTCCCAGTGTCCCTTGCAGTCCAGGAGAGTCATGTGACAAAGCTTGGCCAATGAGGTGGAAGAGAAAGTTAGGAGGTGGGCTTTCAGAGTGACTGAGCAGTGAATAGAAGCAGCTGGTTCCTTGATGCCTCTACTGGGTCCCAGCAATGGCTCCAAGCTGCTTATCTCCAGGCTTCACTGTATGAGATAAATAAATCCTATTTGATGAAATCACTCTCAGCTGGTTTTTTGTTACTTGCAGCTCAATGCAATTTTAACTGACACAATACACACCCTCTTGTATGATATGATAAATCCAACATAAACTCTTCAACACTTACTTGACTATATCCCTATGGTTGGAGAGTGAGGCTAGTTCCAATTTTGGGGGGCTGCTATAAAGATTTCAGTAATAACCACATCTATGCATAAGCACCTGTGGGTCCTCACATTTCTATAGCACTTTACAACCTGCAAAACTCTTTCACGTCCATTCTCTCATGAAGCCAGAGACAACTGATTCAAGACAAGATGACTCAGGGGCAAGTTACAGGCACCAGAATTCCCATGATGTCTTCTCTCTCCTTTATGTTTCCCTTAGCATCTAAGTTTTGTTCAAAGAGCCATTTAACTTCGCTGAATAGTGGCTGCTGAGTCCAGGTGAGAAATGAGAAACAAGTACAAACTGAAGAGCTAGGGGCGAGTTGTCCAGGTTCTAAAACCCTCAGATTAACCCTATTGGAGGTGACCCTGTGAAGCCAGGAAGTCTGTCTCTAACTGCAGGGTGCAAAGAACCAATGACCACAACAGATTAAGGCATACAGGTGGCTCAGGAATATTGTATATTGCTTGGGGCCTCTGAACAACACTGAGGGGTGGGACAAAAAAACCAGAGATGATAACCAATGTTTGCATGTTGGTTGGCTGGAGAAGCAGCAGGTTGGGGGCGGTGGGGGTGGACGGGGACTGGGGAGGTATTAGAAAAGGTGGCAAAGACTGTGAGATCTTGAAAAGGCATTAGGAAAGGGCTGGTTCTTAAAAATACAGGAAATCTGCTCCAGGGACCACCTGGAACCATCACCCCCTCTAACCTCGAGCTTTCCTGAGGCACTTTTTATTTCCCATGTGGTACACGCATTTGGCGTCTGCACATAGCCGTCCCACGCGGTGGGGGCGGTGGGGGAGGGGGAAGTACTGAAGGGCCAGACAACGTCCATCTTCGTTCTTAGATGACGATCATAAAACCACCACCTGCCATCTTGCATTCGGAAAAACTTGGCACCTCTGCCCTTGATGTCAGTTTTGTGGATGAGGTCCAGTCACTCTGGCTGTAAAGTGAATCCCTGCATCCTCACGGACCAGCCCTATAAAATCAGAGGTGCAGTAAAAGAGACTCATCTCCCAATCAAGTGGTCTTTGCACTTTTTACAACACATTTGTTCCCTACACATCCAATCCAGAATGTCTTCAACTTTATATAATAGATCTCACCTATTACAAAACAAGAACTCGACACTCTGGCAATAAAATCACAAAGATCCTCTCCTACCCTCGACTGTGAGAAACAGGACCCTACGTGTATTAGGTTCTGGACTCTGCGCTGGCCACCTGTGAGGTGTGAGTGTTGTGAGTGCTAATATCTCCATTTTACAAACGAGGAAACTGAGGCTCAGAGAGGTGGGGGAACCCTGTGTTCAGGGTCACACAGGAAGGGGGCAAAAAGGACTTTTAAATGTCTTAAGCTAATGTGCTCTGATTTCCAGAGCAAGGGGTATCACAGAGAGAATTGCTGGCTCTTTGTTGGGGAGGGGTCGCCTCCTCCCTCCTTCCAATCGCTTCTTTCATAAAAGGAGCAGTTGGAACTCTTCCGGGCCTGGTGGTTTTCCGAGACATTCCTTTCGTTTTGCTTATTCTCAAAAGCTGCAGGCCACGTTCTAAATGCAGGTCCAAGGACTGGGGCCAGACCACGGGGTCTTCACGCAGAGAAGAGTTTCTGCCCTCGGCCCCTGCCGAGGGGAAGGATTAGCAGGCAAAGTCCAACTTGATTGAAAAATAACTTCCCTCCCGGCCGCTTTATGGCTTTGCGCCCCTTCCTCTCAGCTCTGGCTGAGTCTGGCCCCAAGACCGCTGGACCCAGGGTGGTCCTTCCTTCTCCAAGGGACCGGAAATTACTAAAGGAGCACCGGAGGGCTGCTGAGCGGACCACATGAAGTCGAACAGCAACTTACTCATGTTTTTTTTTAAAAGTTTAAAGACGAAGGCAGTGAACATGCAGGGCCTGAGGCATTCTGGTTCCATGTACCAGTTCTGCACCACTGCTGAGCAAGGTGCCCCTCCCCTCACGGGTCCCATCTGCAAAGTAGGGGGCAGTCCCCAACACGGGGTTGGCATGAGGAAGCAGTGAGAGCAGGTATTTACAGAATACTCAGAACTTGACACATGGCAGTGACGCAGACGGTCCAGCCCAGCCCTGGGACAGGGTGAGCCCTTTTACATCCATCAGGTCAGCCAAAGCCTGACAAAGGCAGCTTCCCTGGTGGCTCAGATGGTAAAGCCTCTGCCTGCAGTGCAGAAGACCGGGGTTCGATCTCCGAGTCGGCAGGCACTTTTTATTTCCCATGTGGTACACGCATTTGGCGTCTGCACATAGCCGTCCCACGCGGTGGGGGCGGTGGGGGAGGGGGAAGTACTGAAGGGCCAGACAACGTCCATCTTCGTTCTTAGATGACGATCATAAAACCACCACCTGCCATCTTGCATTCGGAAAAACTTGGCACCTCTGCCCTTGATGTCAGTTTTGTGGATGAGGTCCAGTCACTCTGGCTGTAAAGTGAATCCCTGCATCCTCACGGACCAGCCCTATAAAATCAGAGGTGCAGTAAAAGAGACTCATCTCCCAATCAAGTGGTCTTTGCACTTTTTACAACACATTTGTTCCCTACACATCCAATCCAGAATGTCTTCAACTTTATATAATAGATCTCACCTATTACAAAACAAGAACTCGACACTCTGGCAATAAAATCACAAAGATCCTCTCCTACCCTCGACTGTGAGAAACAGGACCCTACGTGTATTAGGTTCTGGACTCTGCGCTGGCCACCTGTGAGGTGTGAGTGTTGTGAGTGCTAATATCTCCATTTTACAAACGAGGAAACTGAGGCTCAGAGAGGTGGGGGAACCCTGTGTTCAGGGTCACACAGGAAGGGGGCAAAAAGGACTTTTAAATGTCTTAAGCTAATGTGCTCTGATTTCCAGAGCAAGGGGTATCACAGAGAGAATTGCTGGCTCTTTGTTGGGGAGGGGTCGCCTCCTCCCTCCTTCCAATCGCTTCTTTCATAAAAGGAGCAGCTGGAACTCTTCCGGGCCTGGTGGTTTTCCGAGACATTCCTTTCGTTTTGCTTATTCTCAAAAGCTGCAGGCCACGTTCTAAATGCAGGTCCAAGGACTGGGGCCAGACCACGGGGTCTTCACGCAGAGAAGAGTTTCTGCCCTCGGCCCCTGCCGAGGGGAAGGATTAGCAGGCAAAGTCCAACTTGATTGAAAAATAACTTCCCTCCCGGCCGCTTTATGGCTTTGCGCCCCTTCCTCTCAGCTCTGGCTGAGTCTGGCCCCAAGACCGCTGGACCCAGGGTGGTCCTTCCTTCTCCAAGGGACCGGAAATTACTAAAGGAGCACCGGAGGGCTGCTGAGCGGACCACATGAAGTCGAACAGCAACTTACTCATGTTTTTTTTTAAAAGTTTAAAGACGAAGGCAGTGAACATGCAGGGCCTGAGGCATTCTGGTTCCATGTACCAGTTCTGCACCACTGCTGAGCAAGGTGCCCCTCCCCTCACGGGTCCCATCTGCAAAGTAGGGGGCAGTCCCCAACACGGGGTTGGCATGAGGAAGCAGTGAGAGCAGGTATTTACAGAATACTCAGAACTTGACACATGGCAGTGACGCAGACGGTCCAGCCCAGCCCTGGGACAGGGTGAGCCCTTTTACATCCATCAGGTCAGCCAAAGCCTGACAAAGGCAGCTTCCCTGGTGGCTCAGATGGTAAAGCCTCTGCCTGCAGTGCAGAAGACCGGGGTTCGATCTCCGAGTCGGCAAGATCCCCTGGAGAAGGAAATGGCAACCCACTGCAGTATTCTTGCCTGGAGAATCCCATGGACAGAGGAGCCTGGCGGGCTACAGTCCACAGGGTCCCAAAGAGTCGGACATAACTGAGCGACTTTCACTAGAACTTGACAGGTGGCAGGGACATCAGATGGGACAGCCCAGCCCTGGGACAGGGTGAGCACGTTATATCCATCAGGTCAGTCAAAGCCAGTTCCTGCCATCACTTCTGAGAAGCACAGAAACCTGGCTTTGGCCAAAGACAGGTCTGGCCTTTGCCCTTGGCTTCCGGGAGGTGACCTGTGCCATTCAGCGGGAGTGTCTTTGTTTAGGCTGGGGCTGACCAAGCCAGAGAGACCACTAGTGTGACCGGGGATGGGGGCTGTGAGTCAGACAGTATCAGTGGGCCTGGAGACTGAGTGCAACCACGTGGGCCATCCATCAATCTATCAATCAACTGATCATGCCGATGAACCAAGCCCCAGTAAAATCTCCAGGCACTGAAGCTGCCATGAGCTCCCCTAGCGGGTGATGTCTGTGTGTATGGCTGCACATAAGCGCCAGGAGGGGGATGTGGGTGGAAACACTTTCATGTGAGCTCTGTGTCTTTCTAAGACATGATCAAGCCTGAGGGTGGTCTGAGAACCCCTCCAACTTGCAGTTAGTGACAGAAATAAGGGTGCTCTCCAGGCAACTTCCCCAGCACCACCCCTCCTGAGTTTCATGTCCTCTGGGACCTTCAACCACCCAAACTGGAAACAACGAAGTGGAGGGCGTTTCAGATACAATCTCATGGGCACCTCAGTTTCCACATCTGTAAAGAACCCAGGCTTCAACTCCATGGCCCGAGCCCTCTGCCCTGGGCCAGCCTACCTCTCAGGAGCAGAGGTCAGCGTGGGGATGAGCCAGGCCCACCTGCAGAAGGAGGTCCCACTCATATGGAAAATGCCAGTTTCTACACTATTTTTTTTTTTTTTTTAATAATCACTACTACAATGTGGATCAAGTCTCACCTACATGCTGGGAGATGTAGGATAGTATCACCTGACTTGCCTGGTCAAGTTACGATCACGTTTCTATTAACACAGCTGCCCAGGCCCAGGCTCTGATGGACAGGACCCAGACGGCAATGAAGGAGCCTGGGATCTGCACACGGAACATCCCCACTGCAGGCTGATGCTCTCACAGGGGCAGATTTGAGAACTGCTGTCGAGACAGAGAGGGCCTGGATTCCTGCCTCTGGCAGCACCACCACTGGGCAGGTCTCAAGTTCTGGGTCTCAGTTTCTCCATCTACACAGTGGGGATGATGGTTACAGCTGCCCTTTCCCACTTGTGGAACAGCTGTGAGGATGCCATGCTTGGACAGCCCTGGCGCTGAGACCCGGGAGCCACAGCCACCCCCAGAGAGGAGCAGCCTGTAGCACACGCCGCGCAGCGGGACAGACGGCTCTGCTACAGGGCTTGCTACAGACACAACGCAGGGCCAGTGCAGGGGATGTGTTAGGGCATAATCCGAGCACAATCGGAATTCTGCATTTGCTGATGCACAATTTTATCTTTGAGAAACGCTGGATGTATAGAGAAAGCTACAACCAGTTCATCGGAGCCAAAGAGAGCCACGTACGACTACACAACACACACACACATGTTCTTGTGTGCATACTTCAAACATCTACCAGCTTCCTTGGGCCACCAAGCATGTCATGAGCCACGCCGATCACCTCTAATGCTACAACCTGCGATGGGCTGACTTGGGTCCCCCCACAAAATTCATATATTGAAGTCTTAACCCCCCCATAGGTAGGCTGCAGTCCATGGGGTCGCACAGAGTCAGACACGAATGAGCGACTTCACTTTCACTTTTCACTTTCATGCATTGGAGAAGGAAATGGCAACCCACTCCAGTGTTCTTGCCTGGAGAATCCCAGGGATGGGGGAGCCTGGTGGGCTGCCGTCTGTGGGGTCGCACAGAGTCGGACACGACTGAAGCAACTTAGCAGCACCAACCCCCCCATAACTCCAAATGTGACCATATTTGAAGATGGGGTCCTTCAAGAGGTGATTAAGTTAAAAGGAGGCCAGAAGGGGGGACCCTGATCCAATCTGACTGGTGTCCTAAGAACAGGAGGTTTGGACACCCAGGGACAAGGGGAGCGCGTGCACAGGGCGAGGCCCTGTGAGGACACAGTGAGAAGACGGCCATCCGGGCAGCAGGAGGAAGAGGCCTCACCGGACGCCCAACCTGCTGGCACCCTGACCTCAGACTTCCGGCCTCCAGATCCGAGAGAAACAAACCCCTGTTGTTTATAAGTCACCCAGCCTCTGGCATTTTGCTCCAGCAGCCCAGGCTTTCCAAGACATGCCTCTAGTCCTACTTTCCCTCATTTCCATTCTCCTATTAGCTGGAGACTTTTAGGAGTACTTATGTATTTTAGTGGTTTTTCTGGTGTATCTTTTAAAAAATTAATTTTTACTGGAGTATATTCGCTTTACAATGTTGTGTTACTTTCTACTGTACGGCAAAATAGACAACTAATGGGAACCTATTGTGCAGCACAGAGAACACTTCCTAATGCACTGTGGTGATCTAAATGGGAAGAAAGCCCAAAACAGAGCGGATGAATGTATATTATGGCCGATTCTTCCAGTGTTTTTTTAAACTAAAGTATATTTGATTACCAATGTTGTGTTATTTTCTGCCATACAGCAAAATGACTCAGTTATACATATATATATACTTTCTTTTTTTATATTCTTTTCCATTATGGTTTATCTCAGGATATTGAATATAGTTCCCTGTGCTATGCATTAGGACACTGTTGTTCAGGAGTACATATGGTATAGCAGAACTGATTGTACTATTCTCTGCACCTCATCTAAATGACTTATTTTAACCTTAAGTCTTTTAATCCCATGAGGCAAGTAAGTAAGTAAGTGAAAGTCGCTCAGTCGTGTCCAGCTGTTTGCGACCCCATGGATTATACAAGTCCATGGAGTTTTCTAGGCCAGAATACTGGAGTGGGTAGCCTCTCCCTTCTCCAGGGTATCGTCCCAAACCAGGGATCAAACCCAGGTCTTGCACTGCAGGCAGATTCTTTACCAGCTGAGCCACAAGGGAAGCCTGAGGCAAACACTACAACTATCCCCATTTTACAAATGAGAAAACTGAGGCACAGAGAGGGTAAATAAGTTGCCTTCATTCACACAGCTGACAAGTGGGCAGAACTGCAATCTGGGCCCCGGAGGTCAAGCTCCAGAGCCCAGGTTCTGGACCAAGGGACGTACAGCGGTTACAGGGATGGACTTCAGGGGAGCGAGGCCCCCAGACCTTCCTTCCCGCAGGCACCCTCCACTGCGTCCCCACCACCCACTCCTCCACACCGGTCGGGAAGGTCCGCACAGAGCTCCCACACCACATTAAACCCTAACCCAACACTTCTCTTGCCATCCATCTCATTTAAATGTCACTCACTCACGACACTGAAATGACCACGTGGCTCCTGGCTAGACGTTCCTTCACGTATTCATTTCAGAATGAAACGGAACAACGCACTGGACGCAGAATGGGCGTCTGTGTCGACAGGAGGGAAGACAGTTGGGGCTTGGCCAGCACCCCACCGAGCACACAGGCACAGGAAAAACTCAGTGCCAGCAGAAGGGCTCTCGAGCTGGAGGAGCATCCACTCAGAAACTTCCCAGGTAGGAGTGGAGCTGAAGCAGGAACTTGGAGGTCCAAGGTCCGCAGAAAGAGAAGGGGGAGGAGGGGCCTTCCCTGCAGGAGGACAGAGAAGACTGTGCCTGACTCATTACGAAGGGTAGGTTCTGAGACCCGTCAGCCCCCAGCTCCTTGGCGGGGGGAAGCGGGGCGAAAACGGAGACGGCGGGCTTCCCTGGTGGCTCAGTGGTGGAGAACCCGCCTGCCAGTGCAGGAGACACGGGTTCCATCCCTGGTACGAGAAGATCCCACGTGCAGCAGAGCAACTAATCCTGTGCACCTCAGCTACTGAGCTTGCGCTCCAGAGCCCGGGAACAGCAACTACAGAGCCCCCGCTCCACAACAAGAGAAAAGCCTGCAGCAATGAAGACCCAGCACAGCCAATAAAAACAAATAGAATTATTTTACAAAGTGGGGGAGGGCTTGGGGAGAGAGCCATGCATGCCACCCAAGGGGTTCCTTTGGACCAAACACACAACAAGGCCATTATTCCTGCGGGTTTCCTTGAATTACAACATGCGCTCTTTCATCCTGGGTTGAAGGATGCCAATTAGAATCTGAGAAGTAAACCAAGGCAGAGGCAAGAGGAAAATGGATGATTTATACTTTGCTCACCCAATGAAACAATTGTCAGGGACCTGCTGCCAGCTGTGTCTAGACGAGGAGCTATTCGTTACCGCTTTTATTCGCTTTTCCCTCTCTATCTTACTCAAGTAATAGATTCTAAGTCATTCTCTTGGTTGCAAAGGATGCCAGCTGTAAATAAGGCATCCATTCATTGACAAAGACTCTGCAGGAGCCATTGAAAATGTTTTGCTAATAGAGTAACTATGTGCTTAAGTGTTTAAAATATTGGAACACACCTCATTAATTCAAATTACTCTCTTCCAATTCACTGGCATTACTTCATGGATGGGTGAGGGAGAAAAGAGCTAACATTTCTGGAGTCAGGCAGTCGGCTGAGTCCTCACCATCATCTTGTTTAATTTTCTCAACGATGGTGCCTTCAAACTGTCTTTGGGAGACTGCCCTCTCGCTCCCCCTGCCCCCGCCACATGGCTATAAGGGCTGTGGAGCCACCTTGTTCGGACCCTCTCTGGTCACAGTTCTTGAGCTGGCCAAAGAGTTTGTCAGCTCAGTTCAGTCGTTCAGTCGTGTCTGACTCTTTGTGACCCCGTGGACTGCAGCATGCCAGGCCTCCCTGTCCATCACCAACTCCCGGAGTTCACTCAGACTTGTGTCCATCGAGTCAGTGATGCTATCCAGCCATCTCATCCTCGGTCGTCCCCTTCTCCTCCTGCCCCCAATCCCTCCCAGCATCAGAGTCTTTTCCGATGAGTCAGCTCTTCACATGAGGTGGCCACAGTACTGGAGTTTCAGCTGTAGCATCATTCCTTCCAAAGAAATCGCAGGGCTGATCTCCTTCAGAATGGACTGGTTGGATCTCCTTGCAGTCCAAGGGACTCTCAAGAGTCTTCTCCAACACCACAGTTCAAAAGCATCAATTCTTCGGTGCTCAGCAAACAAACTCTTTGGCCAACAGATTGGCTTAGAGGCCACGGGAGCCCAGCGGAGCCCATGAGCTACTTCCCTGGGGACTCTGGACTTGGGGCTACAGAGCACACTGGGGACGCTGCTCCCATGACTGAAGCGGTGAGGTGTGAACTTGGGGGACTGAGGAGATGTCCCAAGACGGTGGAGGAACAGGACAGGGAGACCACTTTATTCCCCACAAACACATCAAAAGACCATCTGCACATGGAACAGCTCCCACAGAACAACTTCTGAAGGCCGGCGGAGGACCCCAGACGTCCAGAAAAGGCAAACCGATCTCCTTGGAAGGAGGCGGGGCAAAGGATAATGACGGAAAGGGGGACAAAGGATTTGGGAACGGGGACCTGTCGTGGGGTGGGAGTCGTGAAGGCGAAGTTTCCACACAACAGGAAACCCTCTCACAGGTGGGGTCAGGGGGAGCTTAGGAAGCCCAGAGAGGAGCATAAAAAAGCAAAACTGAGAAAATTCACCACAGCGACTGCACCAAATGGCAATTACCAGCCCAGAAGTGGCTCACATGCTCATATCCTTCCGCAGCCAGCAGGGCCTGGGTGCAGAGATTCAGGGTGCATGGGTCAGGCCTCAGGGAACGGATCAGAGTTGAATGCCATAAACTTGGGGGCTCGTGGAGAGCACGTTTCCCACTCAGTGGAGAAATCTGGTCTAGAGCAGAAGAGAGACTTAGTCAAAATGCAGAGAAGAACAAAACACTTCGTGGCGTTCAAGTCCTGGATTCCCTTCCTCCTGGGGCTCAGCCAGTGGCATGTTTGATTCCTCTTTCTTGAAATCCAAAAGCAGATTCCCTCCTTTTTGTGCACAGACTCGTTCCAGTTAGGCTTCTGTCACTTGCCACCAACAGTCCTAAGAGGCAGGTCTTATCATCACTATCTCACCAAAGAAGAAATGATGTGTACAAGAGTTTCAGAACTAGAATTTGGCCCCCAAATCACTTCCTGCTTTCCATGTACCTGTGGGTATGTGCAGTACAAAGAACAGTCTCCATGCCTGACGCTTCCTGTTGAAATGTGGGCGACTCCCAGAGTTAAGGATATAAAGGCATCATCAGGGGGCTGGGGAGGTCCTATTCTGTTCCATCCTTTTCCCCACCCCACCCTCAGCCACTCCCACAAAGCCAGAAGACAGGCCTCTCCCAGAAGACTGCTATTGGGTGTCCTCTGATCCAGCAAGGACTTCGCCTCTGGGAGAGAGAGCTGTGTGGTCAAGGGTGATTTGCCTAACTTCTCTGGGATGGGCTGAATGGTGTTCCCTCGGAAATTTGTGTGTTGAAGTTCCAACCCCTCAGGAGATTGGAGTTGTCTGTATTTAGAGATGGGGTCTTTATAATTAAGTTAAAATGAGGTCACTAGGGTGGGTCCAAACGCAAGAGGACTGGGGTCCTTACACACACACGGGGAAGACCACGTGAAGACACAGGGAGAAGATGGCCATCCACACCCAAGGGGCAGACCCCGCCCTCAGGGATCTCAGGAGGAACCAACCCTGATTTTGGACTTGGCCTCCAAAGTGGTGAGCATATATGTTTCTGCTGTTAAAGCACCAATCGGTGGTACTTTGTTAGGCAGCACTAACAAACTAAGAGACGCTCTGAGATCCATCCTTCCCACCTTTGCAATGACTGAAGTAATACCGGTGGCCCTGGCGTGTGGGGCGTGTCGTGATAAGAATTCTAAAGCCGGCACACGGCAGTCGTGCCGCGGGCGTGCCTTCAGCTGTAGCTGTGTCTCCTGTTCTAATAGTCACGCTGCCCCAAGAGCTGCAGGAGATCCTCCCTCCTTTGCTAGAACTCCAACGAAGCCTGGTGTTTCCTTGACAACCATGTTCCGACAGGAGGAGCCATGTTCCCATCTTTCCTGAACAATAGAGCCAGCCTGGTCTCTACGTCTGTGGGATAAGGAAGATTTTGGGGATGGGCTCATGCCCAGAGAAGAGGGAAGGAAACATGCACGGTTCACTGGATGCCCGCGAAGAGTCTCCTGTGGAGGGAAGGCGTGATATCAAGCCTGGCATGGGCATGCCCGTGCGGCTGATCTTGACAAGTGCTGACGGAAGCCTCCGGCCAAGGGACCTGGAATGAAGACCCGAGAGACAAAAAAGACAGTGCTGGGAGGAAACACGTCTGGGCAGGCAGGGAGCACGTGGGGCCTGGCCCTGAGCACCAGGTAACAGAGCATCTCATGTGTGCGCGTGTGTGTATATGCGTGTATGTGGTGTGTGGGGGTGGTGTGTGTAGCATGTATGTCTTTGTGCATGGTGTGTGGGTGTGGTGTAGGGGCACGTGTGTTTGTATGGGGGTATGATGTGTGTAAGGGGTATGTGGTGTGTACAAGTATGCAGTGTGGTACGTGTGGGGTGTGTGTACAGGTGTGTGTGGGGTATGTGATATCTGTGGGTGTTTGTGTAGAGCATGTGTGTTTGTATAGGATGTGTGTGGTATGTAGTGTGGGTGAGTGGTAATGTGTGTGTGGTGTGCAGCTGTGTGATGTGGGCTGTGTGTACGGTACATGTGTGGCATGTGTGGAGAGGATATGCCACGTGTGGGTGTTTTGTGTGTCTGGTTGTGTAATACCTGTGGTGTGCCTGTATGTGTGTATATGCAGTGTGTGTGGTATGTTGGCTGTGTACAGGTAGTGTAGAGTATGTGATATGTGTGGATGTTTGTGTACAGTGTGTGTGTTGTATATGATGTGTGTGTAGTATGTGTGTGTCGGGTGGTAATGTGTTTGGGTGGTGTGTGCAGTATGTATGTATTTGTGTGTATGGTTTATGCATTAATAGTACATGTAGAGCTCTGTGTGGTGTGTTTGTGAGTGTATACATATGTGTGTGTGCATGCATGTGTGTGTCTATGATGTATGTCTATGTGAGTGTGTATGTGTGTGTGTCTGTGGTGTGTGTGTCTGTGAGTGTATATGTATGTGTGTGTGTCTGTGTCTGTGAGTGTGTATACATGTGTGTGTGTGTCTGTGGTATGTCTGTCTGTGAGTGTCCATGTCTGTGTATGTGTCTGTGGTGTGTGTCTGTGTCTGTGAGTGTGTGTACACATGTGTATGTCTATGGTGTGTGTCTGTGTCTGCATGTATGCATGTGTCTGTGTCTGTGGTGTGTGTGTCTGTGTGAGTGTGTATGCATGTGTGTGTGTCTCTGACATGTGTCTATGTATGCATGTGTGTGTGTGGTGTATATCTGTGAGTGTGTATGTATATATGTATATCTATGGTGTGTGTCTGTGAATGTATATATGTGTTTGTGTCTCTGATGTGTGTGTCTGTGGTGTGTCTGTGTCTGTGTATGTGTGTGTGTATGTCTGTGGTATGTGCCTGTGTCTGTGTGTGTATATGTATGTGTGTGTCTGTGTCTGTGAGTATGTATGTATGTGTGTGTGTTTGTGGTGTGTGTCTGTGTCTGTGTATGCATGTGTGTATGTCTGTGGTGTGTGTGTCTATGAGTGTATGTGTGTGTGTGTCTGTGAATATGTATGTGTGTGTCTGTGGCGTGTGTGTCTGTGTCTGTGAGTGTGTACACACATGTGTGTGTCTGTGTTGTGTGTCTGTGGTGTGCGTGTCTGTGGGTATGTCTGCATATGTGTGTGTGTGGTGTGTGTGTCTGTGTGTATGCATGTGTGTGTGCGTGGTATGTGTGTCTGTGAGTGTGTATGCATGTGTGTGTGTGTGGTGTGTGTGTCTGTGAGTGTGTATGCACGTGTGTGTGTGGTGTGTCTGTGAGTGTGTATGCATGTGTGTGTGTTTGTGTCTGTGAGTGTGCATGCACGTGTGTGTGTGTGTATGGTGCGTCTGTGAGCGTGTACACATGTGTGTGTGGTGTGTGTGTCTGTGAGTGTGTATGCATGTGTGTGTGTGTGGTATGTCTGTGAGTGTGTATGAATGTGTGTGTGTGTGTCTGTCTGTGAGTGTGTATGCATGTGTGGTGTGTGTGTCTGTGTTTGTGAGTGTGTATGCATGTGTGTATGTCTGTGGTGTGTGTGTGTGTGTCTGTGTATGCATGTGTGTGTGTGTGGTCTGTGTCGGTGAGTGTGTATGCATGTGTGTGTGTGTGGTGTGTGTTGGTGAGTGTGTATGCATGTGAGTATGCATGTGTGGTGTGTGTGTCTGTGTTTGTGAGTGTGTATGCATGTGTGTATGTCTGTGGTGTGTGTGTGTGTGTCTGTGTATGCATGTGTGTGTGTGGTGTGTGTCGGTGAGTGTGTATGCATGTGTGTGTGTGTGGTGTGTGTTGGTGAGTGTGTATGCATGTGTGTCTGTGGTGTGTGTGTCTGTGAGTGTGTATGCATGTGTGTGTGTGGTGTGTGTGTCTGTGAGTGTGTATGCATGTGTGTGTCTATGGTGTGTGTGTGTCTGTGGTGTGTGTGTCTGTGTCTGTGTATGCATGTGTGTGTGTGTGGTGTGTGTGTCTGTGGTGTGTGTGTGTGTGTGGTGTATGTGTGAGTGTGTATGCATGTGTGTGTGTGTCTGTGGTGTGTGTGTGTGTCTGTGGTGTGTGTGTCTGTGAGTGTGTATGCATGTGTGTGTCTATGGTGTGTGTGTATGTGTCTATGCATGTGTGTGTCTATGGTGTGTGTGTGTGTCTGTGGTGGGGGTGTGTGCAGGTGTGTTCAGGGTCGCTGCTGGACCCAGAAGCACAGACACAGGCCCATGGGGCTGGGAAAGGAGCTGGACCCAGAGAGCTCCTCCCGGGACAGGATGGGGGTAGGTGACCCTGTGTGGCTGTGATGCAGGCCCGGGCTGGGAGCTTGGACGCTGGGCGTCCCCCGGCCGCCTGCACCCGGGCTTGACTTCAGATCGGGGAGGGAGTGCAGCGTGGGCCAGCCCAGGGGCTGCCAGAGCGTGTCCTTCGCAGGACCTGGGAGCCCGCCCCACGCCCACCTCTGCCAGGACCCTCCGGGGTTTCAGAACCATCTGGGAGGAAGTGAGAGGGCAGGGCCGCGGTTCCCACGAAGCTGCTGGGAGCGGACAGAAAGGCACGATCTTGACCTGCTTGAAGACCTAGTTTAGGCCCCGCTGGTGGGGCTGCGGAAGGAGTTGACGTGTCTGCATCTCGTCCTCCTGCGCCTGAGCTCTCTGAGGGCCCCGGCACTGACCCAGAGGACAGGGCCTCCGTCCTCTGACCCACTGACCAGCACAGGGCAGACACCCATTCCAAATTACGTGTGTGTGCTGCTGAGAGAAGGGAGGATGGAAAGCATCACATTTAACCACAACCCCCTGAGTGCTTGACCTCCCAGTGGCCCTTCCTAATGCAGGACTCCTCAGCGTGCAGACCCAAGGTCGCAGGGGCCTGGCCACCCACCTGTCCCCTCCTCTCCTCTCTCTCTCTCCCCCATCGCTGCTCCCTAACAGGCCTGCTCACCTGCCTCTGGGCCTTTGCACATATGGTTTCTGCACTGCCTGGAACACCCTTCCTGCCCTCCTCCACCCACTCGTCAATTTCCCCTGGCCCGCCCTGCCCACCCTAGAATGGGGGGAGCCTCGTCTCTGCGCCCCACGACTACAGCACCCAGGCCTCTGCCCTGTGACTCTCTCATCATCACTGCCTCCCATGGGTGCCTGGCATTCAGGGTGCACATCACCCCTTCCTTCCTTCAGTCAACCTTGCATTTATTTGTCCATAAAAATCCAACACGCAAATCAAACTAATCAATCAAATATTTGCAGAAAGAATCAAACACACTATGAGTAGAGTCCAAAGAGTTATAACAGACGCAGTGCCAGCTTTCAAGGAGTTCATGCCACTGTCATGCAGTGAAATAAACGTGGGGAAAATGACTAACATCTTGCAGTCGATGTCACATGTCAAATCCACAGTAAATGTAATACATATTGTGGGGCAAGATGGGGTCAGAAAAGGATCTTTGGAGGCTGGAGAGACCATGGGAGGCTTCCTGGAAGAGGTGACTGCATTAGATCTTGAGTGATGACGTGATTAGGCTTATTCCTATTGATCAAAGGCAATGTAGTTGATTCTCATTATTCACAGTAGTTCCATTCTAGAAAGTCACTACAAACACTGAATTAGCAAAAGTTGAATTACTCCTCCTATGGGAAACATGAGTTTGTGGTCCTACTCATGGACACATTTTTTGTCAACTGATCAACAACAGATACCTTGTTTTATGCGTGTTTCTGTCTAAAGACCCTATAGTTAATATATATCATTGACGCATTAACATCGAACTCCACGCCAATAGCACTGTAACTCAAGCCTGTACAAACCTTATCTAATGTATGTACTTTCTCTGTAGGGCACATCACAGCCTTCTTGAACTTTAGTACTGCGTGCAGGGGCCATTTTAAATAGCGGGATTACCAAGAAAAAGCAGAAAAATGCTAAAAGCATGGCACTAACAAGACCCCCGGAGAAGGCAATGGCACCCCACTCCAGTACTCTTGCCTGGGAAATGCCATGGATGGCAGAGCCGGGTAGGCTGCAGTCCACGGGGTCGCCAAGAGTCGGACACGACTGAGCGACTTCACTTTCACTTCTTACTTTCATGCACTGGAGAAGGAAATGGCAACCCACTCCATTGTTCTTGCCTGGAGAATCCCAGAGACGGCGGAGCCTGGTGGGCTGCCGTCTCTGGGGTCACACAGAGTCAGGCACGGCTGAAGCGACTTAGCAGCAGCAGCAGCAACAAGACCTCGAAAGAACACTTGTGGACAGTAAAAGGTGTGAAACAAGAAGACAGCCATCACTTAGTTCTGTCTCAGCTGGAACTTGTGAGTTAGATACTCAAATCTTCTGTCACTCTGTACATGTCTGCAAATGACTGTGTAAGAACTGATTTGGGGATTACAAATAACATGTGCGATCAGGCGAGCTGCAAATACAGAATCCGTGGATAATGAGCGCGGACTGTACTTAACAGCATCCCCTTTCACTGTGAACCACCACACCATCTGATACTCTCTGCAGTCTGAGAGTCACCAGGGTCTTGAGGCCTGCACAATGGGACACTGCAAAGCATATCATTGCTGTTGGGCAGGGTGGTTCTCCCACCCCTGGCCATCCAAGGCTGATGGCAGGTATGCTGGCTCCTCCACACCCCCGGGGACACAACCCACAGCCCATCTCCCGCCCACAGCAAGAACCTGGAAGCCATCAGCGTCCCCTCACTGCTCGGGCCTCTGAAAGCAACCATCAGCTGCGTTCTGATAGGCAATGAATCCTGACAACTTGCAAGAAGCTCCCTCTCTCAGATGCCTTCCCTGGGAACTCCTCCTCCAAGCTGTAGCTCAGCTCAGGGCCCAGGAGAGGATGGCAGGCACTGGGGCGGGGCCAGCGTCCGCATCTGCATTCCCGATCATCCTGGGAAATCAACCTGAACTCTCCATGTGTCTCCCCACCTCAAGCAGGGCACCAGCCATCGAATGTCATCACCTGCTCAAAAGCATTAAAGCCACTCTCAGAGCCAAATCTGGGGGCTCTGTTGACCATTTTCTCAGGGTCTATATCGGCCCTGTGGTTGGCCCAGTTTTCAGCCTGGCTACCAAACATCTATCTAGCCTTTCCCCAGCCGTTCTGCTCACTGGACGGGCCACCCTATCTCCCTCCACAAAAGACAAATATATTCCAGTGATCGTAGGACAGCTCAGCAAGCTATGACCTGAAAAATGATCTAGAACAAGCAGAGAATCGGCGAAGAGACATCCACTTGGCATTGATTACATGGCTCATAAAAATAGAAAATGGTCTCTCAAGCTCTTGCTGTGTGCCAGGCAGGCCCTGTGCCACAGGTTTTAGAGATCCCTCGCCAGGTTCCAGGTAGGGGCTGTTTTCTAGATTTTCTCATCATTTTCTGGAGGAGGAAGTCGGACTTAAGAAGTCAGGGCATGTGACCCAGGCCACATGGCTGGTCCTTCTGGGAGGTGCGATGCAGACCTAGGGATCATCTCCACAGTCATCTCGTGGGGTGGTCATGAGAACTGAATGGGCAAGTGTCTGGGAAGAGTGAAGACAAATGGCTGGCACAGCAGACATCCAGTAAGAAGGTTGTCACCCTCACCAGTACAGCCTTAGACTCTCCAAGTCCAGACTGAATATCACCACCCCTAAAGGGGCCTTCTGAAAAGAAACCTGTTACTTACCAAGCTCCAGCCAGGCAGGGGCAGCTTTGGGCTTGGTTTTGATATACCTGCACCTTACTTAATTGATCCTTTTCTCCAGCCTGGTGTCCAACGGTGGGCAGATTGTGAGCTGGGAGGCCAGACCTGGCAGGCTCCACCCCTCGCTAAGCAGCTGTACAGCCTTGGGCCGGCCCCCCTAAATACCTTGTCTTTAAACTTGGGGAGAATCATGAATCCACCATCCTCAGTTAAATAAGTAGTTCAATAAGTGGCCAGTGTTTTTACAAGATCACAGAGGCTCAAAGAGGTTACAGTTGCATTCTTAGAATATTCAGGAGGCAAGATTCACAACCAAGGTTCCCAGTGTCAATATACTTTGGCAGGTCAGCTCACAACCTCTGTGAGCATGCTTGTAATAAAGCTGGTGTGATGGCTAATTTTATGTGTCAACTTGACTGGGCCATGTACCCAGATATTTAGTCAAATATCATTCTGGATGTTTCTGTGAAGGCTTGTTTTTCGGGGAATGAGATTAACATTTAAATCAATGGACTCTGAGTAAAACAGATTGCCCTCCATAAGGTGGGTGGGTCTCACCCAATCAGTTGAAGGCTGGGCTCAAACAGAAACTGACCTCCCCTGAGTAAGAAGGGATTCTGCCAACAGATGGCCTTTGGACTTGAGCTGTGACTCTTCTGCATGTCTCCAGCCTGATGGAGATTTTGGACTTGCCAGCCTCCATAAGCACAGGAGCCAATTCCTTAAAACAAATCTGTGTATACACATGGGATTCCCAGGTGGTGCTAGAGGTGAAGAACCCAGGTGCCAATGCAGGAGGCGTAACAGGCAGGCTTGATCCCTGGGTCAGGAAGAAATCCCCTGAAGAAAGGCACGGCAACCCGCTCCAGTATTTTTGCCTGGAGAATCCCGTGGACAGAGGAGCCTGGCGGGCTACAGTCCATGGGGTCACGAAGAGCTGGACACGACTGAAGTGACAGCAGCCTGTGGGTTCTGTTTCTCTAGGACCCTCACTAAAACACACGGGGCCGAGCTGGGGCCCCTGCGAGTGTGGGTAAGAGGAGAAAGTCACTACCCGCAAACCAGACCTCCTGCCTGCAGCCATCTGCCACTGCTCCTGCCATCTCAGTTTCTCATATTTTGCTTCCAGTGAATCATATGTCAAGCAGCTGGCTGGGATCAGAAGGAACAAGGCATTCTTTTCATGCTCAGACACAACCCTGTGGAATACTGGCCTTCCAGTAGCCCGAAGCAGATAGAGGGAAGGAGGGCCTCCCGGTGACATTCTCCAGCCTTGAGGAGAAAGAACATTCTGGTTGAATGAACTTAAGTTTGAATATAATCAGATTCTCTCTATAGCAACAGTCTCACAACACAATCCTCTCAGCAGCTGTAAGCCATCTCCCAGTGAAACCCAGCTCACAGGCAGCCCAGGGGAGAAGGCGCCATCAGGGCCTGAGACAGCAGGACCGTGTGGGACGGAGGGCAGAGCTACTCCTTGGCTTCGGACCTGAATGAAGTGGAGGAAGCGAGCAGTGCTACCGTCTTTTGATTTGGGGGTTCACAGGTGTTCGTATAAACATATGCTTCCCCAATTCCCAGATCTCCTGAAAGGTGATCAGATGGCCTGACCCACGGCAGAACTGATGGGTCTTCATCCCAGCCTGTGATTCATGATAAAGCCTATAGTATTTTGTGTTCACACGGTGCCTTTCAACTCAGCGCACGGTCTGTACTCATGTTCCCACCGGACAATGACGTGGCCTCTTGACTCCCAGGCTCCCCTCCTGTAGCCCTAAGCCCAGCTGCCTGCCCACCAAGGTTCAGGCTCCCGCCCCAAAGTGCGAAGACACTCCTGCGAGGTGACTGCATCCTCCGACCCCTGCATCTAGCTGGGGTCATGTGAAGAGGTCTAGTCAGTGGATGGGGTGGAAGCGTGCATGTCACTTTCTGGCTTGGTCTTCCACCCTGTCATGTACTCCTACCCCAGCTCTCCCATCCCATCTACTGGCTGGAGGGCTGTATGACTTGGCATTTGAGAAATAAACTTCTGCTACATGAAACCACTGTGGTGCATGGGCTGATCTGTCGGAGCAGCTCACATTCTCCTAACGCAGGTTCCTATTCTGTGAGGAAGAAAACAAAACCTAAGGAGGAGGATGACTTGGGCAGGGTCAAACAGCCAGCTGGGAGGGCCAAAGCCCAGGACTCAGGCCGTCAGTGGGGACCCTCCCTCAACAAAGTACCGCATCTCTTTGCCAAACCACAGTCCAGTCAAATGCTATCTTTACTGACCATCTCCCTACCATTGACACCTAACTCAGTGTTTTCCAGGTAAGTCACTGAAAAATAATTAATCCCCCCTTACACTTGCCAAATCATCACTTTTTTTTTTCAAGACACAATTTACATACTATATTCCTATTTAAAGTACAGGTCTGTGGGTTTTAGTCTGTGTGCAGAGTTGTGTAAATGTCGCCACAATCTAATTTCAGAACACTTGCTTCAAAAGAAATCCCATACGCATTAGAATGGTAATGAGTGGTGAAGAATCCACCTGCCAATACAGGAGATGTAAGCTCAATCCCCCAGGTCAGGAAGATTCTCTAGAGAAGGAAACAGCAACCCACTCCAGTATTGTTGCCTGGGAAACCCTATGGACAGAGGAGGCCAGCATACTACATTCCATGGGGTTGCAAAAGAGTCGATCAAAACTTAGCAACTAAACAACAGCTACTACTACCAAACTCCCCACCTTCCTCTCCAGCCTCAGGCAAACTTTAATCTACTTTCTACCCCCCTTAATTTGAGACATTTCACATAAATGGAGTCTTATATTATGTGGCTTATACTTGTGACTTATAAGACTTAGCAAGTCTTATATTTGTGACTTGCTTCTTTTGCTTGGTATAATGTTTTTGAGGTTCATTCATGTTACAGCATCAATCAGGGCGTCTTTCCTTTTTACTGCTGAATAATATTCATAGTACAGATATACACCATTTCGTTTATCCATTCCACGTTGATGGAGAATTTGGTTGTTTCCAGTTTTTGAATAATGCTGCAATGCAATCCGTGTACAAGTTTCTGTGTGGATGGATGTCTTCATTTATCTTGGATATACAGCTATGAGTGGAATTGCTGGATTATATAGTAACTGATATTTTGAGGGATTGCCAGAATGCTTTCTAAAGCAGCTGCACCATCCCCTACATTCCCACAGCAGCGTATGAAGGTTCTAGTTTTTCCACATTCTTGTCAACACTTGTTACTGTCTGTCTTACTGGTTTAAGCCATCTAATGCTTGTGAATTGGTATTTCACTGTGCTTTCTATTTCATTTCCCTAGGGACTAATGATGTCTATTCCAATTCTTTGCCCATTTTTAATTGGGTTGTTTGTCATTTTACTATGGAGATACAAGCGTACATTTTGATGCAAGTCCCTTATCAGATATGTTGTGGCTGTTATTTAGTTGCTAAATTGTGTCTCACTCTTTTGAGACCCTGTGGACTGTAGCCCACCAGGCTATTCTGTCTATAGGATTTCCCAGGCAAGAATACTGGAGTGGGTTGCCATCTCCTCCTCCACGGGATCTTCCCAACACAGGGTTTGAACCCACATCTCCTGCACTGGCAGGCAAATTCTTTACCACTGAGCCTTGGCTCATTACTAAATAAAAAAGAGTTCACAAACTACAAGAGCATTCAAGAAAGGCTCCAAAAGGCTCAGTGGTGTTTGGGATGGATCAGTAACAATCACACACTCGGTGCATCTGTACACTCACGGCTGCATCCAGGGAATTTAATAACTGTGACTATCTGCCTGGGACAGGATGGATAACTGTGAGTGGACATTTGACCTGCGGTTCTACAAACACTGCCTCTGCTCTCACCTACCTGGTCTCCACTCTGACTACACACCTTAGGTCAACAATAGTACCAACAGCTACAAAGCTCTGTTCGCCAGAGCCAGCCTGACAATCAGTGACTGCATAGCCCTTTCTAAGGCTTTCTACGGAACCATCTTCCATCCAGCCCAGCCTGCATTCAGACTCTCACTCTGAACCCAGCTCAGCTGACCAGTCGAACCTTTCCCCTACTTTGGTTGATAAATAAAAACCAGATTCTTTGCCCATGTGGTTCGAGAGTTGTTTTACTTCTTTTTCTCTCTGTGTGTGTGTTTGTGGCAGAGAAAGACAAGGAAGAGTTTGCCCTGTTATCTTCTTAGGTTCATGACCTGGGCTCTGGCTTAGCGATCTGGTTTCACTCTATCCATGACTGCAGTCTTTCTATTTCCCAGTTATGATCATTTCTCATCCCCGCATCTGCAGTGTAGCCCCCGCCCCCCTGCTTTTGGCTCGAGCTTGCTTCCTCCTGGAAACGCTTAGTTCTCAGAGCTCTGCACACCCCGGTCCCCTCTCCCTCCTCTGTTCTTTTCCTCCCCATTGCTCTGCTTGGAAACGCCTGTTTTTTTTTTCTCTCCTCCCTGCCCGCCCATCAGACCCATGCTGCCCTAACCACACCATTTAGGCTTCCCAAGGCTACGTGGCATCTTGGACACTGAAATCAGCCGGTATTTTAATTGCCACCCCTGCCCATGCTTGGCAGGCATGGACCGTGATTAGCTGTCATCATGCCATCACATGGTCAGCAAACATACCCCCTGGGGAGCTGCCTGCATTTCTGTTCGGCAGCGGCTGCCACATGCCATTTCCTGTTGGTTCCTGGACACCATGGCCCTGGTCACTGGTCACTGGTTAGGACGGAAGCCTCTCCTGAGCCCCAGGGAGCTGGTCCCAGCATGCTGCCTCAGAAGACGCCTCCAAACCTGTGACTACTGGTGGGGCAGCCCCTGATTGGGTGTGTCTCACAGTATTTTTATAAGACAGTCACTTATTCATTCAACGAACAATTACCGACCCCTGCTATGGGCCAGACAGTGCTCTAGGCCCTGGGGAAACAGCATATGTGGGTATCTTGCAAATGATGCCAACAAAAGCCCCAGATGCATGACACCTGCAAGTCTGATATGGAGAGGTTAACAACCAAGGGAATAAATACACAAAATGTCTAGCCCATTAGCAGGGTGTAAAGGCCAAAGAGAAAAATAAAACACAAAAGGGGAAGGGAGAAGGAGTCTGTGAGTGAAACAGAGGAAAAGTGGTGGTATTTTAATTCTTCCAATTAAAATTTCAATCAGTAGTCCTCACTCTGGCACAATTCTGACCCCAGGGGACATTTGGCAATTCTTAGTTTTTGATCATCACAACTCAGGGGAGGGTGCCACAGGCATCTGGCAGGCAGAGACCAGGGAGGCTGTTAAACCTCCCTCTGATGCACAGCACGGCCACTCATGACATAGAGTGATCTGTTCCAAGATATCCCTAGTGCTGAGTTCCAGAAACCCTGGCTAGGGAAGGCTCACCGAAAAGGTGACATCTCACTTCAGACCTGAGGGCAACAGAGGGTGGCAAATGTATATGATCACACACACCTGCATGCATACGCACACATTGGTGCACACGGATTCTGACAGAGGTTGGGCATGTAGTATCCTTTCGGTGAGATCCATCACTGTTATCCTTGTATCAAGGTCAGTCCCACAGACACCTGGGGGATGTTGAGGACACAGGGAAATAAAGGCGGGACTAAGAAGGCGTTTGTTGAGGGAGGTGGAAGGACGGATGGAAGCAGAGGGAAGCGGTGTGGCGAATGCCAGGGAGCTCGTGCCGGGGGCCGGGCTGTGGCTGGAGGGGCAGGGAAGGTGGTCAGCGGGGCTGGAGTGGACTGACCCCTCTAAACCCTTGCAGAATGGCCAAATCTCACAGAGACCCAGATGCAGAGAACAAACTTACAGATAGCAAGGCAAGGAAGGGAGGAGTGGGATGAACTGGGAGGCTGGAACTGACAGATATACTCTCCCAGGTAGAAAACAGATAACCAGTGAGGACATACTCTACAGCACAGGGATCTCTCAATGCTCTGTAGTGACCTAAATGGGAAGGACATCCAGAGGGAATACTGGAACATGCATAGCTGATTCACTTCACTGTATAGCAGAAACCAAGACAACAGTGTAAAGCATCTATACTGCAATAAAAATAATAATAATAATGAAAACGATTCTCACATCTCTGCCTTAAAGCACCTCTAATTAGAAGAGACCTGGAAGATAGAGCAACCAGGTGCAACGGGAGCCGCTGTTTGGATCCCAACTTGAACAACAATGGCAGAAAGCAAAACCAAAGCCATGCATGGGGACAATTAGGGAAATCTCAGTGCTGGTGGTATTCGACGATATTAAAAGGATTTTGTTTGACTTGTCAGGTGTGATGATGTTGCCATTGCTATGGTTTTAAAATGTTTCTTTTGGAGTTCTCGACTAAAACATGCGTGGATAAAATGATCTGAGGTCTGGGATTTGCTTCAAAACAATCAGGGCCGGTGGGGGAGGTGGGCTCGGGGAGCAGGGTAAGACACGGGAGGTCGCAGCTGGATTAGTGCTGGAGCTGCAAAGGGTGAAGGGTGCACTTCCTATTCTTTCTACTTTGGTGAATGCTTGAAATGCTCTATAATCACATCTTTTTTAATTAATAGGAATTAAAATATATGATGGGCTTCCCAAGTGGTGCCAGTGGTAAAGAAACTGCCTGCCAACGTCTCCTTCAGGAGACGCTGGGACGTTAAGAGACTTGAGGAAAAAGTTTTGGGGAATCAATGTCGTCATCCCCTCCGCGTAGGCAGACGTGGGTGCGGGAGCCTATCCTGGGGTCCTGAACTGGTGCTTCCTGGTGCCGTGAGCACAGGGAGAGAAGAAAGGAGGGTCTCGTCATGTGCCCCTGCTGCTGGGACCCCCTTCACTAATTTCCTGAATGAGTGAGGCCTTAATAAGAGGCTGGCATTTTGGACAGACCATCTCAAGGTGCTCTCAGAATAAAATGGAGCTTGTATGGGCCAAGAAGCCTTTGCCAAGGACCCACTCCCAGTCCCAGGCCACCAAGAGCGTCTTACAGATGGGGACCTGGTCCAAGCCAAAGATGAAAGAATCAAGCTTAGATGTCAGACTTCTGATTAACTGACATGCTGGAGATGCAAACAAGTGAGGACCGGAAGTCTTAGATGCGAGTTTATGTCCCACCCACAACCTCACTGAATCAATTCAAAGAGCAGCATTCAGACAGGTCATTGGGACAAAGCTATCCCGAGTTACACAAGTCCTAGATAACTAAAGCTCATCTTCTGACGACCCGAACTTCTCTTGATGGAAATTTTGGTGAGCTCAATAATTTTCCTTCTGGTGTTTCAAATAGAAAGTAGCAGTTACTTTGGTTCAGCAGTTCAGAGCAGTGTTTAGAGATTAGTTTGGCTAGTCAAGAGCAGAAGAGAAAGAGGAAATGAAAATATGAAATGGAAAGATGAGTGCAAAGCATAGAGAATCAGGTGGGGGTCAGGGACTCCCTCAAATCCAGACTAATCAATCAATGAGGAATCTTTCATTCATTCAACAAACCATGAATATTAACTCTGTGCCCGGCACTGTGTTAGACACAAGAACTCACAGGATGAAAACTCAGCATCCCTGCCCTCCAGGAGCTCATGGTCTAAAAGCAAGGAAGTCCAAGCTACCATCTCTGGGAGCAGGAAGCTCCTCATTCACTTGACTGGGGGAAAATCAAGGAAGGTTCCCAGAGGAGGTGATGTCTGGAGAAGCTAAGCTTCAAAGGCTACATAGGTGCTCTCCCAGACAGTGCTCTGGGTCAGTGTGAAACTGCCAGCAACAGGAGACTTCTGGATGCAGCAATCTCTTGGCCTTGCAAAGGCAAAGCAGTCTCTCTGCTCAGAGATGCTCCATTAGGCCCCAGGGAAATCAGTAACGGGTATTCCATGCTCACAAACAAGCAAACTACTACACAGGACCAGAATTAAGTCCATACTGGGAAACGCTTCTGAGACTTCTTGGAATCTGCTATGACGGCATATGTTGGCTTGAAATTAAGATGGCCCTATTCAAAGCCATTCTTAGCTGAAATCTTCCTATCTGGACACTTGGAGGCAGGTTTTAGAAACTGTGACTTTCAACCCTCGACGATGGTTTGTGACGACATGATGTTTTCTTGCACAGAAATGGGCTACTCCAACACTCAGAGATGGAAGTAGAGAGGGGAGCAGGTGTGGGTGTGTTTCTCCATCCCTTGATCCACCAGAGAACTCTCCACTTTTGTCTGCAATGGGCCACACCCTTTGGACGTGGTTGTGTGTCTCTGGTCAAGGGTAGCAATTTTCCTCAAAGCAGCAGCTGCATGAGGAGGTGAGAATATGTGAATTGGGTTCTGAAGGATGAATAGGAGTTCACCAGCCACAGTAGCCAGAGAAGAGAATGACCAGGGAACAGTGTGTACAAAACACCTCAGCAGTTTGGTTTTGCAGGAGCAGAGGATGGGCAGAAGGCAAGTGCCAGATGTTGAATGGTCTTTGTTGCACTAAGATCTGGATTTCAACACAACCATGGGAGATGGCCAAATCAGATTTAAGAACATCACTCTGGCGGCCTATGGAGAGGAGGATGGGACGGGAAGCAAGAACAAGTCAAGAAGGCATTTAGGAAGTTGTCTCAGTCCAGGCCCAAGTGATGGGAGCTTGGACAAGAGCAGGAACTGGTCACACTTTAAGTGGCTTCTCAGGCCACGTCTCCCAGGCCATTGCATTTTGCTCCCATGACCTTCCTGGAATCCCAGTCCCCGCCTTAGCCGGTCCTTGCACCTCCCCTCCAACACTCCTCTCCTGCGAATCTGCGGAAGCAGTGAGAAGTGATTCTGATGAGCTGACTGTACAAACCAGCACAATCCTGTGGATCTGAGCATCACGTCTGTGTCTACATGAATAAATAAAAACCTCTCCACTCACGCCGGTCCTCTGCCCACAAACCCTGGGCCTGATAGCAGCGTCTCTCCTACCTCAGCCCTGTGGTCAGTCTCCATCGAAGCCCAGTGCCTCACACAAACCAGAGGGCCAGGTGTGAGGGGCCTGCCTCAACCTGCCCAGCCTCCTTAGCACAGGTCTGGGGCCCAGGGAATCTCAGGGGAGCCAGGTGAATCAGCCGGCAGTAACTGGATCCATAATTTCCAATGATTCCAAGAGTGAGAGGAGGGTCTGTGAGTTTCCTTTCCTGGAGTGCTGGGGTTGCCAACCCTGCTGGGCCCCATGCCAGGGTCTCTGATATAGCAGTCTGGGATAGGGCCTGATAACCAGCATTTCTAATCCATCTCCAGGTGACGATGAAGCTGGCGCCCAGAAATCACACTTTAAGAACCTCTGCTCCAAGAGCTTAGCAGGCAAGATTTCCATAAACCAAACCTTCAGCAAGACTCGGGCGCCCGAGAAGTTCTGGGACTGTGGGTCGTTGGTGGGATCCCATAGCTCACCACTCAAGACCAAAACCACCCAATCTCTTCTATCCCCGCATCCTCCTGTGTTTTGAGGGGACAGAGGGGTTCCTGGCCAGCTCTCTGCAGTTTCCCTTCTCAATCAACCCCGAAACAATTAGTGAACATCAAGATTCTGTGTGCATGCTTAAATGCCACTTACCAGTTTACAAAAGCATTTCCTGACCATTAGCTGGTGGGTCCTTTCAGTGTGTCTGACTCAAGGCAGGTTTGATGCCAATTTTGCAGCTCATAAAACAGCCTCAGGAAGGTAGTGACTAGCCTAAGATCTCACACCTGAAGAACAGAGGGGCCTGGGAGAGGTCTCTGGCCTCGGCCTCTAAACCCTGTAGGATTTCAACATCACCGTAGCAGCATCCCCCCAGAAGTCCTGTATTCAAAGGCCTCACTCCCACCAGATCCCCCCCTTGAAGAGGACTAACCTGGGCCGCTACAGCCCAGAGGGGCCACAGGTACGACCTGGCCAGTCCCGGCGGCAAGGAGCCCATGCAGGGCCCTGAATGAAGGCTGGGGATCAGAGGAGGCGTCTCCAAAGAGGTAAGACGAAGGGAGTTAGGCAGAGTGAGATGGCAGGGCTGCAAAGAACAGTGCTCCAGCAGAGGGAATAGGAGATGCAAAGGATGAGAGGCAAGAGAGCGCGACTGAAACTCGAGCAGCCGGAGCACCGGTTCTCCCAGGTGACTAAGGGCGAGGCCGAAGAGACAGGTGGATTCTGCGCTTGGGGCTCTCACGAGGAGCACGATGGAGTCTGGGCTCATCTTATCCATCACAGGCAGGAGTGTGAGTGAGTACTCTTTTGAAAGCTGTTTGGACACCTCTACAAAAATGAAACACGTCAAACCTTTCAATTTAGCAAGTCCACCTCTGAGTATAACCCAGAACAAGCGCTAAAGTCCACCAAAAGGCATGCCCAAGAAATGTTCTTAATCAGAGTATTCGTAGTAGCCCCACACCAGAAACAACCTAACTGTCCATCCACAAGAAAAAAGGAAAACGGTGCTGCTTTGACACAAAGAGATAGTATACAGACGTGAAAGAAGAACGAATGACTGCTCCCTTCCACCTGCATGAGTCTCACAAACACAGATCAAGCAGAAGCCACAGCGCATGTACACAAACAATGAAGGCTGCGTGCTTCCATTTATATAAAGATGAAGAACAAGGACTGCTCATCATGGTGAAAGGAATCAGAACAGAGGTTACTGCTGGAGGCTGGTGTTTACAGGAAGGGGCACGGGGGGAAGCTCCTGGGCTTCTACAAGTTCCTTTCCTGTGATTCTGAGGAGTAGTTGCATAGATGGTGCACTTGTTAAAATTCACCAATTCGTAAGCTGAAAGTTGGGCTTCCCAAGTGGCAAGGTGGTAAAGCATCTGCCTGCCGATGCAGAAGACACAAGAGACACAGGTTCAGTCCCTGGGTCAGGAAGATCCCCCGGAGGGGGAAATGGCAACCCACTCCAGTATTCTTGCCTGGAAAATTCCATATACAGAGGACCCTGGTGGGCTACAGTCCATGGAGTCGCAAAAGAGTCAGACACAAGTGAGCAACTGAGCACACACAAGCTGAAGATTTGAACAATCTGTACATCATATTGTATACATATTACACTCGATAAAAGAAACCTACTGAGTGATATTCTTACTGTATCTATATTACACCTTGATTTTTTTCCCCTACCAATAGGAGAAATTACAGAGAGAACGGCACAGAGTTAAAGTCAGAGGGATGGATTTCCGCAGCGGTCAGAGCCCCGTATGGCTATTTAGAATCCTGACATGCAACCCGCGGGGCTTCCCAGGCGGCTCAGGGGTAAAGAATCTGCCTGTCAAGCAGGAGACATGGGTTCCATCCATGGGTTGGGAAGATCCCCTGGAGAAGGAAATGGCAACCCACTCCAGAATTCTTGCCTGGGAAATTCCATAGACAGAGGAGCCAGGTGGGTTCCAGTCCATGGGGTAGCAAACAGTCAGATATGACTTAGCAACTAAACCACCACCACAGTTAGTGGGCAATGCTGCGTTATTTTCCAGTGTGAAGCAGAGTGATTCAGTTATGCACACATATATACACATGTCTACATATACATATATATTTACATTCTTTTTCAGATTCTTTCTCATTATAGGTTATTACAAGATATTGAGTAGATCTCCCTGTGCTATACAGCAGGTCCTTGTTGCTGACCTATTTTATAAACAGCAGTGTTAAATATTAATTCCTAACTCTTACTTTATCTCTTCCCCTATCCCATCTCCACTAAATTAAGGATCTGGATGTGGAGAGATCCTGGATGTTCTGGATAGGCCCAGTGGAATCACAAAGGTCCTCATGAGAGAGGGAGGGGCAGAGAAGGATTTGACGGAAGAGAAAGCCACTAACAGAGGCAGAGTCCGCGACAGAAGCCGAGACCCTGCTGGCTGTGCGGCTGGAGGAAGGGGCCACGAGCCAAGGAGCCCAGGTGGTCTCCAGAAGCAGAAAAGGCAAGCGGACAGATTTTCTCCTGGAGGCTCTGGAAGGAATACCGTCCTGCTGGTCCCTGGAAGTGAGACCACATCCCCTCCAGAACCATCAGATAATAAAGCTATGTTCTCTGATATTATATATTAATGCATACATGTAGAATCTAGAAAAATGATGTAGATCTTGTTTGCCAAACAGACATAGAGAACAAACAAATGGACACCACAAGGGGAAGTGGGGCAGGGGTTGGGCTGGACTGGGAGACTGGGATTGACACACGTACATTCCTGAGTGTAAGACAGATAATGAATGAGAACCTGCTGGACAGCACGGGAAACCCTACCCGGGGCCCTGCTGTGCTTCTGCGCTGTGCTCAATCGTGTCCAACTCTTGACAGCCCCACAGAGCGTAGCCCACCAAGCTCCTCTAGGTGATTTTCCAGGCAAGAGTACCGCAGTGGGTTGCCATGTCCTACTCCAGGGGATCTTCCAGGCACTGAACGCGCATCTCCTGCACTGGCAGATTCTTCACTACTGTGCCACCTGGGAAGCCCAGACTCGGCGCTCTACGGTGACCCAAATGGAAAGGAAATCCAAAAAGAGAGGGGATACGTGTAAACGTAGAGCTGGTTCACTTTGCTGGACGGCGGAAACTAACAGAACAGTGTGGAGCCACTAAAAGAAGAATTACTGAAAACATAAAGCCATGTTCTTTGAAACCAGGAAGTGTGGCAATTTGAGACAGCGTCCACAGGAAACTCACAAGCCTCCTTACGATGCTGTGAGGAGCTGAATGTCAGATCAGCTTTGCTGTTCTCTGAATTTCTCAACCTCACCCAGTGGAACAGCCGCGGGTGCCCCATCAACCCCAGGTGTGGGACGTCCCTGGAGGCCCAGCGGTGAAGACTTCGCCTTCCAATGTGGGGAACATGGGCTCAATCCCTGATTGAATGCCTTGCGGACAAAAAACCCAAAACATAAAATAGAAACATCGTGGTAACAGATTCAATAAAGACTTTAAAAATGATCCACATTAAAAAAAAAAAATTTAAAACAAAAACCCACACCAGTTGTATGAAGGGAATATACAGGGGACGTTGAGAGAGCAGAGCTTGAAGGTAGACCTCGATAAGATCCTGATTCTGTCCTTTCTCAGCTGGGTGAGCTGGGACAAGCTAACCTCTCAGTCTCACCTATAAAATGGGTGTTGTGTTATTCTCTGTCTGTTTCGTTTTGTCTGTATTGCTCAGACTCCAAGAGTTCCCTGGCAGCTGGGGGTGAGGGTGGGGTGGGGTTGGTGGTGGTGTTCAGTACAGGGCTACTAAGTCTTAGCAGCCCAGGAGTAACGATGCACAAAAGCCAGGATACGAGAGGGCGTGCGTGCATCCCGCGTGGTTGCAGAGCAGGTCGCAGGAAAACACGGCTGGAAAGGGCCCAGTTCTCTGAAATGGTCATTGTGTTAGTTTCATTATTATTAATAGCCTCCGCCCTATCTGCTAGGCTTCGGCCAGACCAAGCTGTTGTGTCGAATTCTTCATTTCCAAAAGAACAGGAACGACTGAAAAAGAAACCACCTTGGAACGGGTTTTAGCTGGCTGGAGCGGAACCGGGGATGCTTCCATGTCCCTGGTTACTGATGACAATGTCCACGCACCGAACGGCAGGCGTGGCGCCTCCAGACTGCCTGGGACTTGGCTCGCCCTCCAGGAAACCACCTGTTGGGACCGCCACGTTCAATGGGAGCCCAGCTGCCTAGCAATGCTCTGTAAACAGATGCCTCCTCCCACCCACGCCAGCCTGCATCCTCTTGTTCCCACAGCTCCTGCCCTTCTGGGAGCTAATACCTCTGCTGCAGAGTACCGATGCCAATAGAACAAAACACACACACACACACACACACACACGGAAACCAGACACCCTCATCCTGTCGGAAAATGCCCCTGGCCGGAGTGTCTGCCTCTCATCCCAGAGGTTCCTGGTTACAGGCATGGCTGGGGATGGTCACTTTTGCAAATAAACATCAACCCCCCAGAATGCTGGTGAAGGGAAGGTGAGATTGGTCCTAGCAAAGGCATCGAACTGCCCTCTCAAAAAAATAATCAGGTCTTGCATTATCCGGAGCTCCAGAAAGAAATTCCTAAATCCAGAGACCCAATGTATTTGCGCCTCTTTAATTGTCCTAAAGATCATCAGAAACCAGGAGAATGAATGAACGGGCATGGAACTTCATCACAGCAGGATGTATCAAAAACAGTGAAAAGCTGGAGGAGCCCTGAATGGTAAACAGTGGTTAAAAGGTCATAGGGAGAAGTCTCATGCAGCCACAGAAATGGTGTTTATCCAGCTTTTAAGACATGGGAAAATTCTGAGATCCTAATACAAAATGAAAAGGAGCAGGGTTCAACATTGTGTATGTGCGTGCTAAATCACTTCAGTCATGTCTGACTATCTGTCAACCCTACGGGCCATAGCCCGCCAGGCTCCTCTGTCCATGGGATTCTCCAGGCAAGAATACTGGAGGGTTGCCATGCCATCTTCCAGGGCATCTTCCTGACTCAGGGATTGAACCCACATCTCTTGCACTGGCAGGAGGGTTCTTTACCACTAGTGCCACCTGACAAGCATGCAAAATTGTGTACAGGATTGACCAAATGACAACAAGCATTAATTGAGCACTCACTGTGTGCCTTACTATGAGAATCCCAAGGACAGAGGAGCCTGGCAGGCTGCAGTCCATAGCGTCGCAGAGTCAGACACGACTGAAGCAACTCAGCACCACTGTGTGCCTGGCACTGGGCTGGAGCTCAACATGCATTTATACGACATCATTTAGCCTCACTGCAATCCTTCAAGCAAGGTTCCACCTTCGGCCCATTTCACAGACTAAGGGACTGAGACCTGGAGAGAAATCTTCAGTTCAATTATTCCTTGGTCTGGAGGTGATGACACTGTAGCCAGAATGCAGGTCCAAGAGGCTGTATGTTAAACCATTTATCCTCAAACCATCAATATATTTATGGGGGAAAAAAAAGCCGGAAAAGCAGATGTATTGAAATATTAACTGCAGTCATTTCTGCATGGTGCCATTTGAAATGATTTCTATCTTCTTTATACTTTGGGTATTTTCCAAATTTTATACAGCGGACATGTGCTACTTTTAAACCTAGAAACTCTGCTATTTTTAAAGGCCTCCAGAGATGTCATAATGTCCCCTAGAATGGCTTAAATAACAACGACACAAACCAAGACCAGTAATGAGAGATCTGCCCTCCCAGGACTGACTCCCCTTGCCCCAACCTTGGAACAGGCAAAAGCCGTACTGTCTTACCCACTGATTTTCCTTCCCAGGAGATGCCCTTGACTTTGAAGAGCTTCAAGTCAAAAGCCTGACAATAGTGCGTCCCTTCTACACTCCGGGGGCAGGGGGGAGCCCTCTGGTTTCACCCGCTCTTCAGGTTCCCAGGCCAGTGATGGAGGTTGCGGGGTGGGGAGGACTCCATTTGCACCCCCTACCCTGCAAAAACACCAGCTTTACCAGGAGCCAGGATTTGCTGGGAGCAAGAGAAAAATCATGGAGGATTAGCACAGACAAGCTTGGGAGGGCAAGATAAGGCTTGGAAGGTCAGGCCTGTGAGAGCTTAGGATAGATGCTTATGGGGGCGTGGGGACCGGAGGCCCTGAGTCTGTGCCTCTCCAAGGTCACAGCTAATTCAATCCCAGCACACCCAACCAGCCATCAGAGGTGATCAGATGGAGGCAACTAAGTACCAGGAAGAAGAAATCTGCAAGTGGCACAGGGCAGAAGGAAATTTTACACGTAGGCTTCCCTGGTGGCTCAGAAGGTAAAGGATCTGCCTGTAATCTAGGAGATCCAGGTCCAATCCCTGGGTGGGAAAGACCTCCTGGAGAAGGGAATGGTAACCCACTCCAGTATTCATGCCTGGAAAATCCCATGGACAGAGGAGCCCGGTGGGCCACAGTCCATGGGGTCGCAAAAGAGTCGGACACGACTGAGCAACTAACAGTTTTCATTTTTTTTTTCGTGACTGTGAGAACAAATAAAAATGTATTTGGGAAAGGATTAGAAATGAAAAAAAAATTCTTTTTAATGACGCTAATTATATCAGAGTGAATGGGCCTGAGTACTTTCCTTTCTTTCCCCCCGCCACTACCTTCTAAGCTTTCCCTAATTTATTTTGAAATCAAATCAAATAAACAGATATTTTTTGAAACTCTCCTGGGAAGTCCGCCAGGCTCCGGTCTGTACCGCTCCCTTTGGACCGTGCCCAGGAGAGGTTTGGAACTGGCTCTGTGTCAGGAGCAGCAGGGAAGGGCAGAACCATGCTGGTGCACCGCCCCCAGGAAGCCCTCTCTCGTTCATGAAATCAAAAAAGACATCCATGGCAACAACACATCCCCAGGCGGAGTTGTCCCTGCAAGAGAATGACAGCCTGGGCCCCTTCCTTCCCGCACTGGGGCCACGCGACACACCTGTGATCTCGAGAACCCAGGCCAAGACGTCCACGTGGTAAGGAAGAAGCCAGCATAAAGAAAGGAAGAGGGAAAAAACAAATCCCTCCCCCTCGTCTCTCACGTGATGCTGCAGCCACAGCTTGCTGAATGCCAGCAGGGAGGGTGCCAGTCCCTGCCTGGCTGGGGGTGGGTGTGGGCGGCCGATGGAGGAAGTGGGAGAGGTCCACACCCTCACTGAGAACAGACCAATGGGATGCGGCGGGGGGAGGGTGAAGCGGGGGGCTCGAGGTATGAAGTCTGGCCCTGAAGAGCTGCCCTACCACCCCAGGCAACCCCCACCCACCCAACCCACACACTACACCCCAAGCAGCCAGGACCGCAGGGCAGCCCGCCTGCTGAAGGACCTGCCATGAATGGGTAGGACGCATTCTTCCATCCAGAGGTATTTACTAAGCATCTACTATATGCCAGCCACTGAATGAGGCCACAGTGATGAGCAAGATGCCTGGGTCCTGCTTGCCAAGGGAAGACAGACATTAGTCTAGAAAACACAGCCAGCCATAGAATCACAAAGAGGGATTGTTGCAAGGATGAATGAAGAAAGTTAGGCTCTAAGAGACAGAACCCAGGGTCCCTCAGGAAGGGGTGGGCTGGGGTGCTTGTCGGGCATGCACCTTGCACATAGTCGGTGCTCAGGGACCCACACCCACTGGCATCTGGGTGGAAGGATCAGGTGGAGCAGAAAGACCTGGGAGACAGGCCCACATCCATAATCCAGCTCCCTCCCTCGCCTAGCCCTTCCCAGCAGCTCCATCCTGGACAAGTGACTCTTGGTCTCGAATAACGTGCAGAAAGGACACATGTTAAAGCGCTGGGTTGAGGATCAGGGTTAGGTCGCTGTGGCATGTGGTTTCCCCAGGCAATGCCCTCCCTCCCCCTTCTCCCCAGTTCATGCCCATCTGGGAGACTGACCCTCCCCAGGCTGCAGCACTGGGCACCCCTGTCCTCTGGCCCCCTCCTGGCAGGACCAGTGGAGATGGAGAGGGGTCTGATGATTCATATTCCCCCAGCACTCACGGGCTCCCTGGTGGCTCAGATGGTCAAGAATCGGCCTGCAATGCGGGAGACCTGGGTTTGATCCCTGGATTGGGACGGTCCCCTGGAGAAGGGAATGGCAACCCACTCCAGTATTCTTGCCTGGAGAATCCCATGGACAGAAGAGCCTGGTGGGCTACAGTCCATGGGGTCGCAAAGAGTCGGATACGACTGAGCAACTTTCACTTCACTTCTTCTCATGCCAGTGTTTCATTAATTCTCCTTGACCCATAGTTCCTGCCAGGGACCCCTCACCAGGCTGTAAAGGGTGCTTTGTGGGGCGAGGACGGGTGGTCCCCACAGCTTCACCCCCTTTTCCTTGAGTCCCCAGGGCTGCACCTCTCTTGCCTGGGCCCTTCTCCCACCCCCACCCCTGTGAACAAACCCTGCAGACCCTCCCCAGTGAGTTTCCTGCTGGGCTCCCGGCTGATAAGGCCTCAGGGTAAGCTCAAGGCATTTGAGAGCTGATGACAGGGTGGAGGCCATTGTCCCTCAGGAAAATGTGTTCAGGCTGCCACGCCCACAGGCTGGCTAATCCCAGAGGTTGGTAGCCGGAAAGAGTAAGTGAGAGGCTGCAGAAAAAAAAACCAGTTCAGAGGTCAAAGCTCGCAGGCACTCAACAAACACCCCAGGCATTGTGCCAAGTGCTAAAGATAGCAGCGTAAGAGATAGCTTTTCCTCCTGGGGAATGGCCCAGCTGAGGGGACAGATGTGTAAACAAGAGGC
This sequence comes from Cephalophus harveyi, assembly GCA_006410635.1. NCBI lineage: Eukaryota > Metazoa > Chordata > Mammalia > Artiodactyla > Bovidae > Cephalophus > Cephalophus harveyi. Next base: position 336,879 of record SJYT01068125.1, read on the forward strand.
TGGTGTGCACAGAAGAAGGGTGATGAGAGCCGGCGACAGCCAAGAGCGGAACTGCCAGTCTGCACGGCCCTGATGTCAGGAGGGGCTTCAGAGACACTGGGTTGGGCCTCTTTGGATGTATAGAAGTTTGCTGGCTAACGGAGCACACAGGGCAGAGGGCAAAACATGAGCAAGGACAAGGACATAAGACTGAGTTCTCATATTGACCAAAGGACCAGGTCACTCCACGTGACAGCTGGCCAGGACAGAAGAGCCACACAAACCAATCCTACCCCAGGCCCTTTGCACTTGCAGCTTCCTCTGCCCGGAGTACTTTTCACTCCATCTTTGCAGAGTTGCTGCTGGTCATCACTCACCTCCTCAGAGGCTTCCCCTGACTGCAAAGAGTCTCCTGTATGAGCTTCGTCCGGCTGCTATAAATCAACACAAACGCGGCGACACAAAACCACAGAAATTCATCTCAGAGTTCTAGAAGTCAAACCCTGAAAGGGGTCTCACTGAGCCAAAATCAAGGCGCTGTTCGGTCTGGAGTTTCTAGGGGAAAATCCATTTTCCTTCTCCAGCTTTGAGAGGCCACCCACATTCCCTGGCTTGCGGTCTTCTTCCCTCTTCAAAGCCAGCAACAGCTGGTCAAGTCCTTCTCAAGCTGCCTCTCTCTGACTCTGACCTCTCGCCACCCTCTTTCACTTGGAGGGACCCTTGTGATTACACTGAGCCCACTTGGATAATCCAGGATAATCTCCCACCTCAAGATCCTTCACTTAATCACATTTGCAAAGGCCTTTTTGTCCTGGAAAGGCACACATCTGCACGTTCCAGGAGTTAGAACGTGGGCCTCTCTGGGGACCAAAATTCTGGCTCCCACATCTCCTCCTTCCCCACCCATCACCCTCCTTCCCTAAAGCATCTTGATTTTCCGCCAGGCACTTCTTTTTTTAAAATAAGTTATTTATTTTTGGCTGCCCTGGGTCTTTGTTGCTGCATGCGGGCTTTCTCTAGTTGCAGCGAGCAGGGCCTACTCTCCAGTTGCGGGGCAGGAGCTGCTCATTGCAGCGGCTTCTCTTGTTGCAAAGCACGGGTTCTAGGCGCACGGGCTTCAGTAGTTGCAGCACACGGGCTCAGTAGTTGTGGCTCACAGGCTTAGCTGCTCTGCATCATGTGGGATCTGCCCAGGCCAGGGGTCGAACCCGTGTGCCCTGCACTGGCGGGCAGATTCTTACCCACTGAACCACCAGGGAAGTCCCCACCAGGCACTTCTAACGTCCAGATTTGGACTGCTCGTGCACTTGCGTACGGCTCATCTCCTCCACTAGGATGTGGAGCTCGAGGGGAGTGCGGTCTAGCCTGTCTTGTCCACCTCTTGTTCCCAGCACTGAAAACAGTGTCTGGCACACAGGAGATGCCCAAACCAAGATGCGCTGGGAGGACAGAGGGGGCGGGCAAGTCAGGCCCACCTGCCAGCCAAGCCCTGGCAAGCCTCCCACCCTGTCCCCGCCCCTGGGACGCAGCGGTTTCCAAAGCCTGGCTCTTGACTCAGGTAGGCCACAGGCACTGAGTCTGCAAAGCTTCCTCACGGAGCTGCCAAAGTTCACGGGCTAGAAAGAGCAGTCACAGGAGGGCCACTGGAGGAGGGCTCACGGTGAGGCGGCGGGTGCCAAGGACAAGGTGGCAAAGGGCCTAGCGGAAGAGGGAGAAGCAGGGGCAGAGGGATCCCAAGCATGCGGCTGGGAGGCCAGAGACCTGGACATCTGAAGACACAGGAGGAGTGGCCCGCCGCCGGCAGGAAACACGGCCCAGGCCCCCGCTTGCCCCGGAGGGCCGGGAGCAGCTCCCGGGGAGGAGACTGCCAACCCTGCTCTCTCAGCCCGAGCCTACTTTTTTTTTTTTGTACTGGACTCCACCAATTATGGAGAAGGCAATGGCACCCACTCCAGTGCTCTTGCCTGGAAAATCCCACAGACAGAGGAGCCTGTTGGGCTTCAGTCCATGGGGTCGCTAAGAGTCGGACACGACTGAGCAACTTCACTTTCACTTTTCACTTTCATGCACTGGAGAAAGAAATGGCAATCCATTTCAGTGTTCTTGCCTGGAGAATCCCAGGGACGGGGGAACCTGGTGGGCTGCCGCCTATGGGGTCGCATAGAGTCGGACACGACTGAAGCGACTTAGCAGCAGCAGCAGCCACCAATTATGTGGAAACGGCGGCCCACTCCAGTATTCTTGCCTAGAGAATCCTGTGGACGGAGGAGCCTGGTGGGCTGCTGTCCATAAAGTCACACAGAGTCGGACACGACTCGAGAGACTTAGCATGCATGCATGCATTGGAGGAGGAAATGGCAACCCACTCTGGTATTCTTGCCTGGAGAATCCCAGGGACAGGGGAGCCTGGTGGGCCCCCATCTAGGGGGTCGCACGGAGTCGGACACTACTGAAGCAGTTAGCAGCAGCAGCAGCAGCCACCAATTATGTAGCTGGCCCTGGGGACAGCTCATAGATACACAGAGTGTCTAAGAGATTTCTGAGGTAACCTAGCCCTGGGACAGTCAATTCTTCACTCATGTTAAATCCTCTGAAAGAGCACCACAGCAGACATTGCTAATCAAATCCAGCACGCCATTCCATGGAGCCCAGACTTGGCCCTACCCCTTACCTGTGTGAGTGTGTGTGTGTGTGTGTGTGTGTGTTACTCAGTTGTGTCTGACTCTTTGAGACCCCATGGACCATAGCCCTCCAGGCTCCTCTGTCCATGGGATGCCCCAGGCAAGAATACTGGAGTGGGTTGCCATGCCCTCCTCCAGGGGGATCTTCCCAAGATTGAACCCAAGGATTGAACTCCAGTCTCCTGCATTGCAGGCGGATTCTTTACCATCCGAGCCACCCAAGAAGCCCATCCCTTATCCAGGCAGGCACAACTGACAGACCTCGCAGCAACATCCAACCCTATATTTTCTGGGTAAGGAAACAGGCCCAGGAGAGAATGACCCGCTGACAAGTGAGCAGAGTAGGTGTCTCCACTCTCTGGCTGGCAAATGTCTTAGGTTTTCCAGGCAGCCTTTGTCCGTGAACTCTGAAAGTAAACTGCTGTAAAGCCAACATTCCTTTTGTAATGTGAATTATTGATAAGTTTTCATACATTCCCCTTTCATCAAGTGGGCTAAAATGGAGACAGAAACTCTAGTTGTGCAGAAGTGTCTGTGAGAAGGCAGGCCTTGGGGCAGGGCTCAGAAAAAGGCTTGTCTCCCACGTCCCAGGCAGAATGCTGGAAGCTCATCCTTCAAAACCTTTGTTTATCTTATTAGTCAAAACTTAACATATTGTTTGTAGAAAAATTAGGGAACACATCAGTGAAAAAGGGAAATATCAGATGCCCCTGGTCCAGCACATGGAGAGGGCTGCTGTGAACAGCCTGTGGTTCAGCCTGGGCTTTTATTTTTTTTTATAAAGAATGTTTTTTGTTTGTTTGTTTACAATTTATTTATTTATTTGGTTGCACAGCATATGATCTTAGTTCCCCAACCAGTGGGATTCACCCACTGCAGTGGAAGCACAGAGTCTAAGCCACCAGACCGCCAGGGAAGCCCCCACCCTTGGGCTTTTAAATGCAGCAAACTGCTCACCCCCCGTCTCTGAGGGAGGGAATTGCAGAGAAAAGGCACTGAAGGCCATGTGGCCGGACTGTCCTTGACGTGGCAATGTGGGGGCTTGGGGGCCCCTCTTCCCACCTTGAGGTCCTGGCTGACCACCTGGACGCAGGGGCCTGTTCAGAGGAAGGATAAGGGTCTGGCTCTGGACCCAAGGAAACGGGCACTGTGCGTCCTGACACGTCAGGGGGCTTGTCCACAGAGCAGACCCCAGGTGGGCGCAGAGGAGGTCACGGCGCAGGGGAGGGCCACGGCCAGCTGGGTCCAGATGAGGACAGGCCCCCGCCAAGAAGTGCCAGGTGCCTCTGAGGGCCTAAGGCCTGCCTTCTCACCCAGGCTGAGTGTAGGACCAGGATACGGGGGCGGTGGGGGGAGGAATACATCAGAAGCTCAGACGGGCCACACAGCCAGCAAGCGGCGGGGCTGGGATACACATGAGCCCGTAACCAAGTCTTGATGACACACCTCCACATGCAGGAAGCATGAAGACCAGCAGCTCAGTGGGAAATGGAGTACATCGCCATGACCTCAACTAGCCCACCCCGATGGCACACCCCCCTCACTCCATCACTGCCACCTTCTCCCCCGGCCTGGGATGCCCTCCACCCTCCACCTACACCACCTCTGTACTCGGCTGCTTTCAAGGGGGACATCGATCTCGGGGGCCCCATGTAACACGCCTGCTCACCCTGCCCCACTGTCCTGCCCTGCTGTGCAGTCTGTCCCGGCACAAAGCCATGGGCAACCACGACACACTTCGGGACCCCATCCCACACTGGCCTGAGCGCAAATGGCCCACCGTTCACTGGCCATGTGACTTCAGACAAGTCCCTGAGCCTTTCAGTGCTTCCGGCTTCCCCTCTGCCCAATGGGGATGTCAAGAGCATCCTTGTGCCGAGTGCGCCCGCTACAGGGTGAGTTAGTAGAGACACTAGGATGTAGCAGCCTGGTCCCCAGGGCCTATCAGAGTCAACTGCTGAGTAAATCTGGCTGGATGATGGCTCTGGTAACTACAAAGTGTGTCCCCTCTTTACGCTGTTCTCCACTGTGCCCTTTCAGCCCAGAAGTTAATAACCAGAGACCATTCACAGTAAATACAGTGGGAATAATAAAACTGGTCACCATGGGGAAACTGTGTCCCAGGGATTATATATACATTGTCTTGTTTCAAGTGAGGTAGCAGTTACATGCTCATTTTATGGATGGAAAAACTAAGACCTCAAGAGTTTAGAGATTGGTTCAATGCCCCACAACAAAGACACGGCAAAACTAAGAGTTCTGGTAGAGACTATTGGTTGCTCCCCACCTCAAATAACCCTTCTCTCTTTCTTCCATAAAAATAGACTGCCTGTTCTTAAGTGGGCACCACAGACTATTTCCCAGCCTCCCTTGCAGTGAATCATAACCATGTGACCACGTGCTGGCCAATGAATGAGCTGGAAGCAGAAATGCCAAGAGGCAGTTTCTTGAAACTTCCATTAACAAAGTGCTAGAATCCACCCCTTGACCCTTCTTTATTGCCCCTTCCTCCATCCTGCTGCCTGAAACACTACTGCAATGGCTGGCGCTCTAGCAGCCATCTTGGACTGTGAGGTCAAAGCTACCCTGGAAGATGGCAGTGGAATGGGCCAGAGGGAGCCTGGGTCACCAAGATATTTGTGGCAGATAGTTGCCTAACAGCTTTGGACTGCCCTCAAAGAAACAAATATCTGTTTACAACACTGTTATCTGGGTTTTTCAGTAACTTACAGCCAAGCCTAATCAAGACAGATCCAGAGTCACCCCCAGGTCTCTCTGAAGCAGAGGAGCAAAGGCAGGCCAGCTAATGTACTCCCAGGGAGGGTTCTAGGCTTGGTGCCTGTGGGGCCCAGAGTGGAAAGGTGCTGTCAGACTCCTACCTGTGTCCCTCCCTGCGGGTCTCACTTTACTAGATGTGAAAGAAGTCTGTAAAGTCTCGTTTACAAGGTAAATCTATGCCTGGGGCTCAGTGGGGTTCTGTGATTTTTACAAGAAAGAGATTTCAAAGATCAGCCCAGAAAGTGCTTACTTACACCAGTGGTCACAGGACCATAAAAGACCACTCTTATGTCATCCTGAATAAATGAGCACACCAGAATCAAGAAAGAAAAAAAAAAACTGATACAGAGATTATTGGCTTGTCAGTGGTTTCTCACTCTTTGTCTCTTTTGGAAGTCAGATTTATTGACGTACAATTTACATAGAGTAAAATTTACCCTCTTCTGTACAATGTTGTAAGTTTCAATGAATAAAATCATGGAGCCGGCACATTCAAGACATAGACTCTTCTATCACCCCACCCACCCACAAAGCTCCTTCGTGCCCCGCGGTAGCCAGTCTTCTTCCCCTGGTTCTTGGCCGCTGATAACCACAGGGACATTTAAAAATTCTGATTTGGAGACCCAGGTATGTCACGTGTGCAGGAACTTTCTCCTTCTCAGTGTTGTTCCACTGTTCACCAAGTGAGGCACATTCCCATCATGTCCAGTTTTTGGCTCTTGGGATTAAAGCAGCTATAAATATTTCCATAGAGTTTCCTAAGTGGTATTAGAACCTGCCTGCCAGTGCAGGAGACGCAAGAGACGTGGGTTTGATCACTGAGTCAGGAAGATCCCCTGGTGAAGGAAATGGCAACCCATTCCAGTATTCTTGCCTGGAGAATCCCATGGGCAGAGGAGCCTGGTGGGCTACAGTCCATGGGGTCGCAAAGAGTCGGACACGACTGAGCACACGCATACACATACACGTATTCCCCAAGGTGGGAAATTGCTGGGTGAAACAGCAAAAAGTGTATGTTTCGCTTTATAAGAAACTACCAGGATTCCCTGGTCCAGTGGTTGAGAAGCCACTTGCAATGCTGGGGACTTGGGTTCGATCCCTTGTCTGGGAACCAAGATCCCACGTGCTTGGAGCAACTAAGCCTGAGCACTGCAACTACTAAGCCCACGCCACAAGTAGAGTGTCTGTGCTGCAACGAGAGCTCCTGTGTCCCACAACTGAGACCCGACGCATCTAAATAAATAAATATGAAACAACAAAAAAAATAAGAAACAACCGAACTTTGCCAAAGCGGCTGTGCCATTTTGCATTCCCACCAGCAGGGGAGGGGCAGTCCAGCTGCTCCACGGCCAGGCCAGCCCTTGCAGAGAGAGGACCATGGTCCAGCACAGTATTCTAGACAATCCTTCCAACTGCAAGGTCAATTACTGCCCAGACTCAGCCCACCTGACCACCCCTGCCGCACCTGCTTCCCAACTGGTTCCTGCCTGCAGCACCCCCTCTCCTCTCCCACTTCTCCCCAAGTTTTGTGCCCCAGTGAACCACAAAGCACCTCGGGGAGCCTCATTCTCTCTTGTCATTAGGGACAGAAAGATCTATCTGCCTGAGGGGGACCTGATGGATTCAGCTCGTCCCGTCCCAGGTCACCCTTTGCTGCCTGACAAGGGCTCCCCTTTTAGCCACCACAACCTTCTCTTGTGCCGTCTACCACTCTTGGAGACCAACTGCTTCGAGAAGACAAGAGACTGTTCAAGGGGCCACAGAGTCACCAGCCCAGGGACCTCAGGGAGGAAGGGGTCAGTTGTGCAAAAAGATGGTAACCTTAGTGACAGGAATGTGACTCCCCCTCAACGTGTCCGACTCTTTGCGACCCTATGGACTGTAGCCCGCCAGGCTCCTCTCACCATCAAGGTTAACAAGAGCCACACTGTGTCTGACCCGGTCATCGTTTTTCAGGGGCCCTATTCTGAGAATGGGCTTTCCCGGTGGCTCAGCAGTAACGGATCCACCTGCAGTGCAGGAGAAGCAGGAGACCCAGGTTCGATCCCTGGGCCATGAAGATCCCCTGGAAGAGGGCATGGCAATCCTCCAGTATTTTTGCCTGGAGAAGCCCATGGACAGAGGAGCCCGGCGGGCTACAGTTCAGAGGGTTGCAAAGAGTCAGACACGACTGAAGGTACTGAGCCCGCATCCTGAGAATCCATCACCCAAAGTGGAGATGCCTGCAGAGCGCAAGATGCTCAAGAAGCAACTCTGCTTGGAGCGCAGCCTCACGCCTCCCAGGACGGAGCTAGTTCCAGAAGTCCAGCCTGGGCGCCCGGTGGGACATGGTGTGTCTATTCTCTGGGCACTGCTGGACCAGCCCACGGAGGCGGCTCAAACCAGACCCTCCTGCAAAGGGCTCATGTCTGATGAAGGAGGGGACAAGTCATAGGAGAGTGACAACGAAGGGACAAAAGCTGAGACCCGATGCCAAGGGCAGAGGGGGCCTCGCCCAGCACGGGGCACCAGGGAGGCCACCCAGCAGCACGGAAGAAGGCGCTGGAACAGACACGACAGGGAGCAGAAAAAAGCAGGACTCAAACAGGTAACTGAGACAAGTGAGGAAAACACAAACCCATGTGAAAAAGACCAGACGGGGTCACACAAAACTAACAGCGGCGGGTGTGACAGGACAGCGGCCCCACATGTGATTGCCTGCTGAAACTCCAGTACTTTGGCTACCTCATGCGAAGAGTTGACTCATTGGAAAAGACTCTGATGCTGGGAGGGATTGGGGGCAGGAGAAGAAGGGGACGACCGAGGATGAGATGGCTGGATGGCATCACGGACTCGATGGACGTGAGTCTGAGTGAACTCCGGGAGATGGTGATGAACAGGGAGGCCTGGCGTGCTGCGATTCATGGGGTCGCAAAGAGTCGGACACGACTGAGCGACTGAACTGAACTGAACTGACTTTGACAACCCTGTGAAACCGAAAACAGTCATTGCCACAGATGATAACACAGCAGATTCATGCCACCGGGGTGTGCCAAGTGCTTCGCATACATTGTCAGTAAATCAGGACTTGGTTTCCTCTAGGTACTTTGGGGAACAGAGCCCAGGAGGTCAGGGGGCGCATCCTGCAGCCCACGGCTTCGGTGGCACGTGACGGCTCTGTTTCAGATAGCACAGTCCCCTCTCCTATACCTGCCCCCTCATCACCACCATCTGTGCCCACCAGAACTCCCCCACCAGCACCCTAATGACCCATTTTAACTCTTTAACCCCAGAGCTTCCAGATCTGAGCCCATGAAGCCCAAAGAGATGGACCAGAGTTGGAATCTATGGCCTCTGGAGACAGGATTCCGGGTAGGTACTTGACCCATTTGCTCAGAGGACTCTGAGTTCCCCGCATCAGATGCAAAGTCAAATCGAGACTGCAACCCACATCCTGGCGTCCAGGGCACAGGGTGGGGCAACGCCCTCCTCCCCCAACTCTTGGCTCCTGGTCCAGCAGGGCGGGAGGCTCATTTGACTCTGCCGCATCCCATCACCAACAAATTTGCTAGAGAAATGACCACCAGTGACAGCAGGGACGATGTCAACCGCAACTAGACTCTGTTGCGAGAGTGACAAACGTCAGCTGCCGACTGTGAGTGGGGTGGGTGTGTGCAGAGCTCCTACCAGGTGTGGGGCTTTACAGACGTTGTTTTATCAGAACAGCCCTGTGAGGAGGACAAGAGCCACCTCCACTTGATGGGTGAGGCAGTTGAGACTCAGAAAGGTGAAACAACCTGTCCAGCGTGGCAGATGTGGCTGGGGCAGGTAAATTTCTTTCCCGCAGCGGAGGCAGAAGTCAGGCAGGAGTCAAGGGTAAGAGCCCCCACTTGGAGATTCAACCACAGAGTAAGGAAGTCAAACAGGGCTTGGGGCTCAAAGACCCCGCACAGGAAGACGAGCAACACAAGCCCCAGAGTCTGCACATTTCAGCATGAAAAGGCCCTCCAGAATCATAGTCCACCCCAGCCCTCCCAAGTCAAGATATAATGCAAGCCACACGTGTGAAGTTACAGTTTTTAGTAGCCATGTTGTAGAAAGTCCCATTGAAACAGGTGAAATTCATTTTAATAGTATATTTTTTTTAACCTACTATATCCAAAGTATCTTCATCTCAACATGAAAACAAAATATTGTCAAACCCATGTTTCACATTTCTCCAAAAGTCTTTAAATTTTATACTCACACCACATCTCAATCGGACACGTGCTTGTAGGCACAGGTGGGTGACTGGTGGCTACCATAACAGGTAGTGCGAGTCTCACCCCTCAGTTTGCACTGAGGATACTAAGGTCCACAGAGGCGGCTGCATGAGGCCAGAGCCATGTTAACTGCAGTGCCCGACGCGATCTTGGGATGAGTGTGGCTTAGACAAAAGAGCACAGGTTTTAGAGCAAGAAATACCTGAAGCCAAATTCCAATCCGGCTGCTCTCCAGCTGTGTGACCATGAACCTCACTCTTGACCTCTCTGAGCCTCAATTGCCTACATGAAAAATGAGGTAATTCCCCTCCTCATACAGTGGCAGTGAGAATTAAATATAAAATACCCAACAGAGTTCTTGGCACACTGTAGGCATTCAATATGGGGACATGATGGTTATATAGGTGGTGAATACATTGCCTTCATCCTCTACATTTTCATCACCCCCAACCCAGAAAAATGACGCTTGAAGGGAGCAGCCTCCCCCGTCTTAGAGGGGCAGATCTGCCTGAGCTAGGACAGTGCAGGAAAAGGAAATGAGAGAGATGGGCGTGGGAAGAGAGGACATGCCCACAGGACACCAGAACCACAGTGCCCGCTGTGCCCAAGGCACCGCAACTCCAGGGACTAGAGCCAACCCATGTTCTACCAACGGCAGGGAGCCCCTCTTCAGAGCTGAGCCTATTTGTCAATTTCTTTTTTTTTTTTTTTTTTTCGCTACACTGCGCAGCATGTAGGATCTTAGTTCCCCGACCAGGGCTCGAACCTGTGCCCCTACAGTGGAAACTCGAATTCTTAACCACCGGACCACCAGGGAAGTCCCAGAGCTGAGCCTATTTGCATGCAAGCAAATCACAGACCTTTTGGCCCCTGTGATAATAGCACAGCGCCCCATTCTACTGCTTCGCTAAATGGAGAAAATCCAGAAGCCCTGCCTCAACTCCAACGACATGCCCACCCTCGCCCAGGGCTCTGTGCATAAGGCGTTCCAGATCGAATACAGCCCCCAAGGCCACCTCCAGTCCCTCCAGTCGGTAGAGCCATGCACCTGCCCACCTCAGCCTATGGGTGAGATGTCTCCTCTGCCTGGAATGTCCCTCTCCCCTTCCATCTGGCTAATTCCCACTTATCCTTCTCACATCAATTTAAAACGTCACCTCATCTGAAAGTCCTTCACAGCACCTGCCACAGGCTTCCTTTGCTGGACACTCTCGTAACTGTCCACTATCACAGTCGTCATATATCCTGGTGGGACCCTGGGGACTGACTCCCTGCCGTGGACCAGAGATGAGGGCTGTCTCTCCCTGGCACCTGGGAGAGCACCTGGCATCAAGCAGATACTCAACAAATAACCTGTTGCACGTTGTTGTAGCATGAAGTTCACTCAGGAACCAGAAGAATTCTGGTTGGTTTGATTTGGCGAGAAGAGGCAGTATTTTGGAAAACAAACAAAAGTTGCAGCATTTGCACCCGAGGCATTGAGCCATTTTCCGTGAATAGTCCAAAGGGTCGTGCATTGTTGCATCACTTTGCTGGACACTTCCAAGAACTGGAGAGCACTCTGGTTATAATGGACACAATTCACAGAACAACTATTACATCAACGATTGATTTTCCAAGAGCCTCAAAGCTGGGGTGTCCTATCAAAGAGTCTTTTGAGTGAGGGGCATATGTAGTCACCATAGCTCCTCTGTGTCTGAAAGTGGAGATGGCTCTTTAGAAAAACACAACATTCCCCCTTTCATCTGCATACACGGTGCCCTGTTAGTTCTCAATGGGTGGTAACACTCCCCCAAGTTCAGCTTAGTTCAGTTGCTTAGTCACGTCCAACTCTTTGTGACCCCATGGACTGCAGCACACCAGGCTTCCCTGTCCATCACCAACTCCCGGAGCGTGCTCAAACTCATGTCCATTGAGTTGGTGATGCCATCCAACCATCTCATCCTCTGTCATCCCCTTCTCCTCCTGCCTTCAATATTTCCCAGCATAATGAGTTAGTTCTTCGCATCAGTTGACCAAAGTATGGGAATTTCAGCTTCAGCATCAGTTCTTCCACAATGAATATTCAGGACTGATTTCCTTTAGGATAGACTGGTTGGAACTCCTTGCAGTCCCAGGGACTCTCAAGAGTCTTCTCCAACACCACAGTTCAAAAGCATCAATTCCCCCAAGTAGAAGGAGATTTTGATCATCACATGATTGGCATTTTGTGAGCACAACCAAGGATGCTAAATCTCCTGTAACACGTGGAACATCCCACCCAATGAAGACCATCTGCTCCAAAACCCAACAGCATCCCCCCAATACCTACACATTGTGAATTCTGGCCACAAGCCAGCCCAGACCATGTCTCCAGGTGACATGGCGCAAGGGGAAAAATGAGTCCAAAAATCACTTCATTTTTCATGAGGATCCACTAATACCTCTGGACCCTTTTCCAACCCAGGCTGGGCCAGCCTCCTTCTGAGCACTCTGGCACACTCCTGCCTCTGCACCTTGGCTTGTACCAACCCTCTCCCTCACCACCTAACCATCCGCAGTGCCCACCCAACACATGGTCCTGCTACGTGGCACCTTGCTGGATGGCTTGGCCCCCATCATCCTGCCCATCTCCAAAGGATTCCAGCCTCCAGCTAGACAACTCACTTAGTGCTTGCCTACTGCCCTATGGTCTCCACAATGTAACCACCTAGTACAGACACCAAATCTGACCTCAAAATACTAAGTGATGGATTCATTCGTGGTTGTTCAGTTGAACCCCTACCAAAACATCGACCACCATACCAATACAACTCCTCTTTTTCTTAAAATAAAGAAGGAAACATTTATTCAAAGGTCCTGGTTAGTGGCAGGCACTCAGTATTCACAACTTCTTTGAATCCTCCGAACAACCCTGGGAGTGCCTTCCTGCGATCAAAGTGACATTACAGGTGAAAGAGGTCAAAACTCCACAGGGACACGTAATCTGGCTAATATCCTACAGCTACAAAGCGAAGGAGCTAAAATTCAGGTTCACTCCTGGCTTCCAACACCTCTTCTGCCATGATCAGACAGGCTCTTCTTTCTCTGGTTTTGTTCATATTTATCAAATGTGCTTACTTGATAAGGGTTGCAGGACAAAGAGGCATCATTTCAGGGGTCCTGCGGGGTCATGTACTGCTCTGGTCTTTCCTGGACTCTCCAAAGAATGTTTCCCCTGTGCGCCTTCTCCAGCGTAATCCGACCCACCCACAAATCTAGACAATCAAGTCAAGTCAGCCTGGCAGTGTCTGATGGAGGCTCAGGCAGGATAATCTTTAATCATGCCATGAAGAATAGCTTAACTTTCAAAGCCTGGCCCCAGCCAATTCTCCCCCAGGTAGCCTGTGGCTTTGGGCTCGGGAAGGTTTTATAAAAGCAGGCAGGGTTCCAACATCAAACAATGTAGAAACCAAACAACCTGTTCCCTCAGCAGTTTGGTTTTTCTCTTCCAAGGAATCAAGCAACTCGTGGGCAGCAGAGGCAGCTGCTTTAAAACAAAAACAGCAAAACAAGCGCATAAAGGTTAGCACAGGGGGTCCAATTAAAACCCCACTTGCCAAGGTGAGAGGACTTTTCAGCCCACTGATCAGGGTGCTGATGCCTGGGGGGACCTCGGTGGCAAGTTCAAGGGAGAAAGTCCTTCCGCCTGAACAGATGCAGCCCGTGCAGACCCCTGACTCCCTTGGGTCCCCAGCCCCGGGTATCCATCGTGTGTGGCTGGGGAAACAGCCATCAGGTGGCTGTTTCACGCCCGCCTCGCCCTCCTGCACCGTGACTTCCCCGAGGTCGCCTAGTAATGAGTATTCAGCAGTGGGCTCTGGAAAACAGTCAAAAGGGAAGGGAACGTCAGCAAGCAAGCATCTTCATGCTTGGAATCTTCCAAGCTAAGGTGAATGCAGCACCTGCCTGCCAATTTCCTCCGAGGCTGTCCTGAGACTCTTGGAAAAGTGAGGGAGTGCCTTCTTGGAAAAAAAGGACAGACAGAACATGGACTCTAACCCAGTTCACCTAGAAATGCTATAAAACCTAGAGCAAAGGGATCTTGCCTGGTGGATGTATTGCATACAGAGAACAGAAACCCTCCAGGATGGAAAGGACAGAAGGGGACACAGTGACAAATTCTGCAGAGCAGGGAAAAGACCGACCTCTGATACCCGATTTACCAAATTCAGGAAATCAAAGGGCAGGGGTGGTGGTGAACCGGGAGACTGGCATTGACATATATACGCTACTATGTATAAAACAGATAGCTAATGAGAACCTACTGTACAGCACGGGGAACTCTACTGAGTGCTCTGCAGTGACCTAAATGGGAAGGAAATCAAAAGAGAGGATGTGTATGTACAGCTGACTCACTCTGCTGCACAGTGGAAGCTAACACAACGCTGTAAAGCAATTGGACTCCAAAATTTTTACAAAATCAAATAGCAGTGAGAAGGGACAAAAACCAATTCCATGTACAAGACGGACGTCTCAAAGGCTCAGAAAAGAGTGCTGACAGGTACCTCTGGAAACAGGTTGGGGTTGAAGAATGCAAAAAGAGGGTGAAAGGAAAGAACCAGGTGTGTCCTGGTATCCCCTCCCCACATCTAGCTGGGTGACTGTCCCTCCTCCACCAGGCATAAGACTGGAAGTTTATTCTCTAAAAAGGGAAAGAGAGGTCTCAATGCAAATTGTACTCAAAACAGGCAGATTAAATGATTTTACACATATTGGATGCAGAGGATCACCCTGTCCTAAGCCTTCTTCCTCCTTTCAGCTCCCAGACCTCCAGCCCTTACCCCCAGCAGCCTGATTTTGACCCTCCAGACAGGAGACTGCAAGACCCTTCCATGAGGGGTCTGCTCAGACAGAAGGAAAGTCTTAAACATAGTGGCATTGGGGTTCCCCACAACACAACCCACAGGGCACCCATCAGAGGAGTTCTGGTCAAGGAGCCCTGGCCCCTGTGCTCAGAGGACACTTGCTAGTCCCCAACTCTTAAATTTGAGAAGCCAACCAAGGACTGTGAATGAGTCAGCTAAACAAAGACATTTCTAAAGTGAAAGCTCCAGATCAAACAAACACAGTAAACAGAGGGAGAGGCAGAAAGAACACAAACATGTCAGCACATCCAGTGTACATGGTCAGCTCTCAACCCTTCACCTCTGGTCGTTCTTGTAATCACTCTAGCTCTTGAGACAGACACCAGGCTGATTATTCTCATTTTACAGATGAGGCATTTGAAGAATGACGAGGTTAAATAACTTGCCCAAAGTCACAAACCGAAGAAGTGGCAGAAGTGAGATTCAAACTGGGCCGTGTGGCTCTGTGCTCTCAACCACTACCTTTCAAAGCATCACCCTGCCCACCACTGTCCATCATTACAATTCTCAGTGGGAAAGAAAAGATGCTGAACTGCTCTTAAGAATAAGAAAGAACTCTAGCAAATTAAAAATGTGATAGATTAAAATGTGGAGCATTAAATTGATGCAGTCTCCCAGAAAGTAGAGCAAAAAGCAAAAGGGATGGAAAATAGAAAACGATAAGAAAATTGGAAGATTCGTCCAAGCGGACCAATATCCAAATAAAAGAAGTTCCAGCAGATTAGAGAAAATCAAGGAGCAGAAACCATCATAGAATTCCAGAAAATGTCCTAGAACTGAAAGACATAATTCCAGATGGAAGGATCTCATAGGAGCTCAGTATGACAGATGAAAAGAGGCCAGCACCAGGGCAAGTGACCTGGAAGTCTCAGGGAACTGGGGACTAAAAGAGGATTCTATCAACTTTCACGGAGAACAAAAACAGGCCACACCAAGAATCCAAAAACTGCAACCCTGGAAGCCAGGAGACAGTGGGGCAAGGTTTTCAATCATTGGAAGGAAAATGGTTTCCAACCTTGAATTTGATGCCCAGCTAATCTAGCAAATCAAGAATCAGAGGAGCAGAAACCCAATTTTCCCACATGCAAATTCTCAGAAAATTCACCCCTCTGATCACTCTTTCTCAGGAAGAATGTGCTCCTATAGTCAACAGACAAAGCCTTAGAGGCAGACAGGAAATGGTAGATCTGACCCAGGACAGAAGGGAGCCACAGGCGATGGTGACGAGGCCTCTGGTGACAGCCAGGTCCCAGGTGTGGGGGAAATGAGTCCAGACGGGACAAGTCAGAGGATCCTGAAGTGCTGAAGAGAAGGAAACTGAGGGAATTTACCTGCTGCATCCAAATGACGTGAGGGACTCTCGAGAACACTAACCCAGTTTGAGGATAATTCAAACACATACACCAACACCACCAGGCAACTCCAGGAAATCAGAAAGCAGAGCAGGAACGGTGACTATAATTTACTTCACGACAAAGCTCTGAACCGCACCAGCCTAGTAGGATCACTGTTAACTTCAATTACCCATCTTACCAAAATTATGATGCCAATATATCGGGAAGTGAGGAAGACAGGAAAGATCTGTGGTTAAAAGAGGTAAAAAGGAGACCTACTTCCTTCCTTTCCATAGTATGAAATCAGAGCCTAGAACCAAAATATCAAGATGAAGGAATACATACATGTTATTTACAGATATGGAAGAAAAGAGCAAAATCATCAGCTGAAAGAATCTATGAGTGATTGCCTCTAGGAAAAGTGACAACAAGGGACACCACCTGTTCTGTGTATCAATCTTGGGGAACACTACAGTCTCAGATGCCTTGCAAAGGGAGAGGGATTAACAGACATGGATGAAGACGGGTGACATCACTGAATGTTCTCACAGTTAAGAGAAGGTGGGATTATCCCCCTTTCACCAAAAAGACAGTCAGGCCCAGGCAATTTTAAAAGATGGCTGAAGCCTAAACCTTAGTTTTGCCAGATCCCAGAATCTATACTTTCCTTCTGAGTCTTCATTCATATATTCAACCAATATGAACTGAGCATACACTGAGCCTGGGACAGAAGGCGAGGCCCTGGGATAGAACAGTGGATGAGACAGGTCCCAGTGCTTGACCCACTGAGCCTTCTGGTCTACCAAGGCAAACCAACAGTCAACAAGCCACATCTAATAACAAATCCAAGCCTGGAAGTGCCCACCCTGGGTGGTTACAGTTTATCAAGGGTAATGCTCATCTGGTTCCTGGCCTTCTCCTCTGCCAGCCCACCATTGGTCCCACAGCATCATGGCACCTTGTCCTCCCCAACCCCCCTGCACAGATGAGTCATCACATGCCACACCCTTGCTCTTGCCCACAACACTTCAGGAACTCAACAGGCCATCACCCAGGCCTGCCAATCCGCTGCCACCCAGGTCCAAGGCCTTCGGCTTTGATTGGAAGGTATCGCGTTCTGTTTTGTTTTGTTTTAGATTAGAGTCAAGCTCAAAGGCCAGACCAATTCTCCAAGGGAGAGCTCCACACACACAGCCCCTTGTGCAGACGGGCCTCAGCGGGTACTAATAGGTATGCAGGGCCAGTGTAAGGCTCAGACACCAGAGTGGGGAGGGTTAGTCACTCAGTTGTGTCCAGCTCTTTGTGACCCCATGGACTGCAGCACACCAGGCTTCCCTGTCCTTTACTATCTCCCAGAGTTGGCTTAAATTCATGTCACTAGCTGCAGGACGGGGCAAAGTAGCCAAACTTCGCCAGGCCTCAGTGTCCACATCTGTAGAGAGGCGATACACCACCGACCTCAGAGGGTTCCGACTGTGCTTTATAATCTGCCGTGGCCACCATACAGCGCAGGGTGAGGCTGGTTTCCCAAGGCTGCCTCCAGCTGCTTCAGCCGTAATTCAAGGTTATAGGGATTTCATCTTGTCAACCTCTGAAAGGGGATCCTTGTCCCGGCTCTTCTGAGAGCTGCCCCTGGGAATCACTAGTCAGGAACCGTCAGGTGGGAATTCAGACTTGACTTTGTCACAGTGTGAGGAGCCTGGTGTGTACGTGACTTACAAAATAGCTGAGTCACCGAGCCCACTCTGATAAGAAGCAGTACCCAAGGCTGGCTGATGGCTGGCCAAACAGCCTTTAGCCTGGCCGTTTTCTTCCTGGGTTCCAAACCAACTGCCCTCTCCACAACCAGCCTTGAGCCAGGGCTCACCAAGTCTTCCCCCTTCCCCCAAATCCAGGTCCTATCAGTCTCCCCTATTAACATTCCCTCCCCTCAACTTACTACCTCTGCCCAGACTTGGTTCTATTTCTTGGTTCTACCACTTACTAGCTCAGTAGAGCCTGGCATTCATGATGTTCTTGCTCAGCCTTAGTCTGGGGGTGATAGCTAATAATGCCCAATGTATCAATCTTGGGGAACACTACAGTCTCAGATGCCTTGCAAAGGGAGAGGGATTAACAGACATGGATGAAGACGGGTGACATCACTGAATGTTCTCACAGTTAAGAGAAGGTGGGATTATCCCCCTTTCACCAAAAAGACAGTCAGGCCCAGGCAATTTTAAAAGATGGCTGAAGCCTAAACCTTAGTTTTGCCAGATCCCAGAATCTATACTTTCCTTCTGAGTCTTCATTCATATATTCAACCAATATGAACTGAGCATACACTGAGCCTGGGACAGAAGGCGAGGCCCTGGGATAGAACAGTGGATGAGACAGGTCCCAGTGCTTGACCCACTGAGCCTTCTGGTCTACCAAGGCAAACCAACAGTCAACAAGCCACATCTAATAACAAATCCAAGCCTGGAAGTGCCCACCCTGGGTGGTTACAGTTTATCAAGGGTAATGCTCATCTGGTTCCTGGCCTTCTCCTCTGCCAGCCCACCATTGGTCCCACAGCATCATGGCACCTTGTCCTCCCCAACCCCCCTGCACAGATGAGTCATCACATGCCACACCCTTGCTCTTGCCCACAACACTTCAGGAACTCAACAGGCCATCACCCAGGCCTGCCAATCCGCTGCCACCCAGGTCCAAGGCCTTCGGCTTTGATTGGAAGGTATCGCGTTCTGTTTTGTTTTGTTTTAGATTAGAGTCAAGCTCAAAGGCCAGACCAATTCTCCAAGGGAGAGCTCCACACACACAGCCCCTTGTGCAGACGGGCCTCAGCGGGTACTAATAGGTATGCAGGGCCAGTGTAAGGCTCAGACACCAGAGTGGGGAGGGTTAGTCACTCAGTTGTGTCCAGCTCTTTGTGATCCCATGGACTGCAGCACACCAGGCTTCCCTGTCCTTTACTATCTCCCAGAGTTGGCTTAAATTCATGTCACTAGCTGCAGGACGGGGCAAAGTAGCCAAACTTCGCCAGGCCTCAGTGTCCACATCTGTAGAGAGGCGATACACCACCGACCTCAGAGGGTTCCGACTGTGCTTTATAATCTGCCGTGGCCACCATACAGCGCAGGGTGAGGCTGGTTTCCCAAGGCTGCCTCCAGCTGCTTCAGCCGTAATTCAAGGTTATAGGGATTTCATCTTGTCAACCTCTGAAAGGGGATCCTTGTCCCGGCTCTTCTGAGAGCTGCCCCTGGGAATCACTAGTCAGGAACCGTCAGGTGGGAATTCAGACTTGACTTTGTCACAGTGTGAGGAGCCTGGTGTGTACGTGACTTACAAAACAGCTGAGTCACCGAGCCCACTCTGATAAGAAGCAGTACCCAAGGCTGGCTGATGGCTGGCCAAACAGCCTTTAGCCTGGCCGTTTTCTGCCTGGGTTCCAAACCAACTGCCCTCTCCACAACCAGCCTTGAGCCAGGGCTCACCAAGTCTTCCCCCTTCCCCCAAATCCAGGTCCTATCAGTCTCCCCTATTAACATTCCCTCCCCTCAACTTACTACCTCTGCCCAGACTTGGTTCTATTTCTTGGTTCTACCACTTACTAGCTCAGTAGAGCCTGGCATTCATGATGTTCTTGCTCAGCCTTAGTCTGGGGGTGATAGCTAATAATGCCCATCACACAGGTTATTTGGAAGATGAGGTTCAGGGTCCAGCAAGGAGTCGACCCTCCATCCCCACACTCCCCATAATCACATCAAAGCCCCATGTATCCCTGACTTGACTGATTTTTATACAGCCTGTACTCTACATTATACATTTTCACAACATCGATGCCCAAAATCATCCTTAGTCACTCAAGCCGGGTCTCAGCTAAATCAGCTTGACAAGGACGGGAACACGCTACAGCACAGGGGAGCCTTTGAGCTACACTGCCATCTTCATTGTCCCGCATGTTTGGGGAATTCCTGGAACATCCGACTGCAATTCCTCCTTGTGTTATAAACATAAGCAGGAATAGAAAAAAATAAAAGTGTCATTATCAGTGAGCACTACTGGTTTCATAAACTTAACCGTGGAGCCGATGGAACCAGAGCAAAGAAGGTTATGGGGTGACCTTCAAGTAAGCAGAGAGGGGAAGTTCAGGGACATAAATGAGATAGCAGAAATACAGCATGATGTCATTCAACCATGCTTAAACAGTGAAGAGTGATTAGGGCTTTCCTTCCCTTCTCTGGGAATTTAGGTTCCTCATAATTGTATGTTTATGTTTGAACTTTTAAAGCTCGATGTAAAGTTGCCAAAAATCATGAACTGCATATAAGCCAATCCTCTAATGATGCTCTCAGGTTTTCTAAATAGACTTTGATATTTCCCATGAAACAGAAGAGTGTTTATCCAGAATATCTGAGACTTGACTCACTCGGGGTTATCAGCATTTCCGGAGTTCGTGTATCTCAACTCTAATACAAGGATTAGAACGGAGACAGTATGGCTGTCAAAGCATGTTGAATCGCAGGGTCCACATAACAGGGGGGTACCTAGAGGCTGCTGTGACGTCACCCTCTTCCTGCCTCACCACGCACGTCGCCAGGGCCACCCCGGAGCATCACCCCTGGTCATTCACAGCCCTGCGTGTATCTCGGATCGCACCACTACTGCACGTGGACCTCTGGGCAAAGAGTCCCTGTAGGCCTAGGCAGGCCCCCCTCTCCTGTCCCCTCAAGTCCTGCCCTGCCGCCCTTGGCCAGGCAGCCCGCCCACCAGATTCCATAGCCAAGGGGGGCCAGCCTTGTGACTAGAGCCCAGGCTTCTGCACTCCTGACTCAGGCTCAGCACCACCCCCCTGGGTGTCCATCACACTCCCCTGGAAACGAAAGGGTATTCCAGGTGTGCGCATGTTCCCCAGGAGTGTCTCTTCCAGGAAAGAGGAGAAGGCTTGATAAGCCACCTGTAGTTCACTCATGTGTCAGTTTCCTGTTGCTGCTGTGACCGATTACCACATACACTGAGGATTAAAAAAACACAATTGTATTATCTGAAAGTTGGAAGTCAAGGGTCCGCAACAGGTGTGACAGACTAACATCAAAGTTGTCAGCAGGACTGTGTTCCTCCTGGAGACCCTGGAGGAGAATCCTCTTCTTTCTCGCTCCGGCTCCCAGAGGCTGCCTGCACTCCATGGCTCACGGCTCCTTCCAGCAATGGCATCTTATAGCCTCTGCTTCCATCCACACATCTCCTCTCCAACCCTCCTGCTTCCCTCTTACAAGGATGCTTGTGATTAGGGGGACCCACCCAGGTAACCCATGATCATCCCAAGATCCTGTACTTAATCATATCTTCAAAGTCCCTTTTACCAAGTAAGGGAACACAGTCCCTGGTTCTGGTGACATGTTGGGGGCCATCATTCAGCCTATAGCAGGGCAGCAAACAGTCCTGCAGTTGAGAGCTGGCAACCCGAAGATGCATGCGCTCCTCTGGGGACCTACTCAGGGCTGGTGGCCGGGAGTCCAGGGGAGGTGGCTGTGAATTCCTCCCCCGGCGGGAGCAGGCAGGGTGCTGCCCTAGATAGAGCCACAGCCATTCTCTGCAGGAGACGTGCAAACAAAGGTACAGAGATGAGAAAGGAGAAACAGGACCCAGCTATTCTGGATGCAGCTGGTTGACTCCAGCAAACACAGAAGTAAGGGTGCCCGAGGACACGGCAGGGTTTCTGCCTGAGGGCAAAAAGTTTTGGTAGAGGACTGACTTGGCAAGAGAGAGAAAGAGAGACAGAGAGAGCCAGACCTCCGGATCGCAGGGCTGAAGTGGGACCAGAGAAGCCAGAAGCAAGAAAACAGTGGTCCTGGCAACTGACAAGGAAGATGTCTGCAAAAGCAGGCAAGAGAGGCAAAGAAAGGCGTAGACAAGAGAGGTGTCTGAGGGTCAGGACTGACAGCTGTGGGAGGTGAGAGAGGGCCCTATCTGCGAGCCCAGTCATTTCACCACCAAACTGCCAGGTCACCTCCACGCCCCCTCCCCACCCCCTGCCCCAGTTCCCAGCGAGAAGGCCACAGAACGCTGCTTTTTAAGTATGTCATACCGTAGAAGATTAAAAATAGTTTAAAAGAGATATCAAAAGGGATATAAATACTGCAAAGGCTCCTGCCTACATGGAGTGCACCCCCCTAGGAGGGGTAAGTGGGGTAGGGCATGACATCATTGAGCCCTAATGCCTTCCACTTAAATCCCTCCAAGTTCTGTAGAAGCAGAAGGTCTCATTGGTTGACACCAGAACAATTCCAAGGCTTCTACAAAATTCCCTAATTCCTCCCTGGCTTTTCCTGGTCCTCAGAGCTCTGAACTATAACCTCCAAGCAGCAGTGGATCCTGGTGCTCAGGAAGGGCAAGCAGAATGCAGCTGAATGGGCCACCTCTGGGGTCCACCCCCTACACGGCAACCCCCCTAACCCTGCCTGCAACCCCACCAGAGAGTCCTCTCCCGCCCCCACCACACTCCCCTACCCCGTGGTCCCACACTGTTTGCCTCTGGGACCACAGATATTTTCAGGCCCACATTCTTAAGGCTGGATCAGGCCTCCCCTGGCCCCTTATTCCTGGTAGCACCCACCTTAGCATCCTCAGTCCTAAAGTGCTCATCTTAGCCTCAAGATGCCCTTGTCCACGGTGTCCTGAGTATCCATCCATCCCTCCATCCCAATTCCCACATTCCAGGGCGGACTCAACAACGATTATTTGAACAAACAGCTGGGCTTCCAGGGGGAAGTCCATTTCTAAAGCGCGCACAGAACCCACCCCAGGCACGTGTCAACC
Source organism: Cephalophus harveyi (assembly GCA_006410635.1). Lineage (NCBI taxonomy): Eukaryota > Metazoa > Chordata > Mammalia > Artiodactyla > Bovidae > Cephalophus > Cephalophus harveyi. The sequence goes on from SJYT01068125.1 coordinate 359,579, forward strand.
TTCTGAGAATAAGGCTGGGCCGCGTACATGCAACAACCCTTCACGAGCATCTCTGACTTGTCATGTGACCCGGGTCTAGGTTGAGAAAACAAAAGGACCCTACCACCCCACGGGAAGCCCTCTGGATTCCCACACTCCGAAGGGGCCAGACAGGAACCATTTTGGGTTTTGTGGGTCTCCGCGGTCACAGCTTCTCTGTGATACACCTGAATGGGCAGAGCTGTGTTCCAATAAAACTCGATTCCCCCCAAACAGGCAGCAGGCTGGATCCAGCCTTCAGACCATAGTTCACTAATCCTTGCCCTGATATGAAAAAAAAAAAAAATTCATGAAACAAAAGCAGACAGACTACACAGGGAGAAACTGTGAAAGATTCTTTAAAACCACCCTTTGTGATTTTTGATGCTGCCTCTAATTTCTTCTGTGACTGAGACAATCCACCACTGTTTAAAAAAATAAGAGGTGCGGGGACGGGGTGGGGGGAGTAAGAAAAGGTTTCTAATGGTTCAACCACTAAAAAGACAATTACTTTCTTCTTCTCTCTTCCCCTCTGAGGCAGGGCAGGCGTGACCTCTGGCTGGTCAGACAGGACTCTGCCCACTGTCTCAGCTGTTTCGGTCAAAAATTAAATGTCAGAGTGTTCCCCGGCTCCAGGAGGGCAGTTAATGTAACCTGGGCCTCTTGGGCAAAGGGCTGGCTCCCCAGAGCACGGGATCTGCTCAGAAGCCTCCCCGCCACCTCGGGTCTGCTCTGATGGAGTCAAGGCCAATCACTAACAAGGGATTCTGCGAGAAAGCTCTTCCGGGGTCGCCATCTGGATGGAGGGCTTCCGTCTCACTGCGGACCAACCCTTTCGGTGATGGGCTTCTGCTCCACACGGTCTGGAACATTCTCCAGTACAAATGCCCATGTCTAGGGCAGGGGCCATGCGTGAGCCCGTCCCTGAACCTCCCTGGGGTCAACCTTCAATTCTGCCCAGCTAATTCAGAGTATGTGTCCCAGACCTTTCCTGGGCTCTTCCTAGGAACCATGATTAAGCAGCCCAAGGATAAACCAAGAAGGCACCTCATTTACCCATGTGTGCGTTTCTAACAGAGCTCGTGACCTGCGACCTCTTCTACACAGGACCCTTAATGGGAGTGAGTCTCCCGCTCCTGACAGTGAGAAGAATTCAGCAACGCAGCCAGCTGTGCTCAGCGCTTCAGGATGGCCGCCCACCCATGCGTGCCAGGGGCTGGAACCAGGATGGCTTTACGTGGGGATGCTCTGTCCAGGGGGGCTTCCCTGGTGGCTCAGCGGCAAAGAACCCGCCTGCAATGCAGGAGACACAGGAGACTTGGGTGCGATTTCTGGGTGGGGAAGATCCCCTGGAGGAGGGCATGGCAACCCACTCCAGTATTCTTGCCTGGAGAATCCCATGGACAGAGGAGCCTAGCGGGCTATAGTCCATAGGGTCGCACAGAGTCAGACACGACTGAAGCAACTTGGCATGCACACCCACCCTGTCCAGGGCCCGCCCCTCCCTGTGCCACTTTTGGGGCCCCATGTGAGCCCCTGACAGTCCTACCCCCTCCTTCGGCAGATGAGGAGACTAAGGCACAGGGAGGGGTAGAGATTTCCCAGGATCCCACAGCAAGTGAGCGGGCAAAGCCAGGATCCAGACCCGGGCCTGCAGCCACCCTGTCCTGGCTGCGGCTTCCCCAGCTGCACACCTGCTCCACCTGGAAAGGCTGTTCGAGAAGAATCTGCACCCGGAGGGAGGCAGGCAGCCAGGGCTGGAACACAGCCTTTCGTGAGCAAAATCCAGAGTTAACTCAAAGCCGGTGGCATGACTCCAGCTGGGGGGCCGAAAGCCCTGTTCTACATACTGACTCATCCTTTAGAACCAAGCACACAGCCCCGGGGGCAGAGCCTTAATGGGCAGCAAGTTTCTGGAGGATGCGAAGCATCTGAATTTGATTTACTTAGTGGTTTTTTGTAGACAAACCTCCAGCACACTTGCTGCGCCCTCTGAGAGCTGAGGAAGGCAGAAGCAGGAGAGATTCCCTGTCTGTAATTTGGCTTCTCTGGGCACTGACCAGCTTTGACCATGGCGTTATTTCCTGATCTCATGGCTGTCTGCGCAAGAGGTCTTTGCTGTTCAGTAGATCAGCCATTGGAGAAGGAAATGGCAACCCACTCCAGTGTCCTTGCCTGGAAAATCCCAGGGACGGGGGAGCCTGGTGGGCTGCTGTCTATGGGGTCACACAGAGTCGGACATGACTGAAGTGACTTAGCAGCAGCAGCTCAGTCATGTCCAACTCTCTGCTACACCATGGACTGCAGCACACCAGGCTTTCCTGTCCTTCACTATCTCCCAGAGCTGGCTCAAACTCACATCCATGGAATCGATGATGCCATCCAACCATCTCGTTCTCTGTCATCCCCTTCTCCTCCTGCCCTCGGGAGGGTGCCGGGTGAGAGGAGTTGGAAGGGAGGCTGATGTGGCATCCTGAACCAGACCCCACAGGGAAGGGAGGAGAACTTGGGAAGGGACTTGGACTTGACCTTGTAAACCAGCGCAGCCTGACCTTTTCAACACCCCAGCACTCATGGATAAGGATGCTTATCCTAGGGTGGACGGGAGCTGCCCTGCGCCCTCAGGTTGGCTGTGGAGACCCACGGAAGGCATTAGCAGGGACGTGTGTTGGTGGCCGGGTGGTGGGTGACTTGGAGGAGGTCACTATGGAGTCTGGGCTGGCGTGAGGAGGGCCTGGGCATGGGCCAACGGGAGGAGAGGAGGAAGCAGGTATAAAGGCCAGGGCCGATCTTCCTGAGCACACAGGCACAGTCCTGCCTCTGAGCCTGCCTTCAGGCAATCCTGGGCCACTTTCCTGCCTTCCGTGTTGCGTAACACAATAGAATTCATGCCATCAAGTTACTGCTCTGCCCTCAAGGTCTGGGTTCTCAGGTGGCACTAGTGGTAAAGAACTCACTTGCCAATACAGGAGACTTAAGAGATGTGGGTTCAATCTCTGGGTTGGAAAGATTGCCTGGAGGAGGGCCTGGCAACCCACTGCAGTACTCTTGCCTGGAGAACCCCATGGACAGAGGAATCTGGCGGGTTACAGTCCATAGGGTCGCAAAGAGTTGGACACGACTGAAGCGACTTAGCACACACACTCAAGGTCTGGTTTCAGTGCCGACTCCCCCCAGACGCCCTCCCGGCTCCCCACCCTGAGGCTACCAGCTCCTTCACCCAGGCGGCCTTTGCCCAAGGTTTACAGAGCCACTGAGATGGGAAACGTGGCTTAGTCTGACCTGGGTTCAGATCTCAGTCCCACTTACGAGCCCATGAGCTTGGGGGCAAGTCATTCTAGCTCTCCACTTCCCAAACAGCCTCCAAGGCTTGTGGAAAGAGTTCTAAAGAGTGGTTTTGCCTTGCCTGGCACGCAGGCTGCTCAAAGTTGAGTGAATTGTCACCACCTCTGTTTGGCAGTCAATCCAAGTGTCCCGAGACACAGTTTGTTTTGCTAACCCTGGGTGATACTGCTCTCCGATAAATCCTGGCTGAGAGAGACACTGAAGCAAAGCCGGGGATGCTGCTCAGGGAACCCCAGTTAGCAGGGCCCAGTTGGCAGTGCTGGACACCCCTACCTAGCAGGATCCCCTAGAGATGCAGTGAGGAAGGCTTACATATGCCCGCGGCTGCACTGCTTACATGCTCAGCCGTGCCCGACTCTTTGCAACCCCATGGACTGTAGCCCGCCAGACTGCTCTGTCCATGGGACTTTTCCAGGCAAGGATACTGGAGTGGGTTGCCATTTCCTACTCCAGCAGACCTTCCCAATTCAGGGATGGAACTTGGAACTCTCACATCTCCTGCATTGGCAGGCGGATTCTTCACCTCTGAGCCCCCTAGGAAGCCCAGCCCTACCTAACTCCATCCACCTCCAACTCTGGGTGCCAGGTCTTAGCCAGGTCACTCAGGAACAATGAGGTCAAGCTTCACAGCATTAGACCCAACAGGCGCCCATGCAACAGGAGATGGTCCCGCACTGAACAGATGACTTTGCTGCCAGAAGCAGAAAACTGGAGTCCCAGTCTGGCTGAGTGCCATGATGGTGTTACGCTCTTTCAAAGCAGGGTCAGGAACCGACTCCACGCTCTCTGGTGTCTGCATGACGCGATCCTCTTGGCACACGTTTGCTAAACTCAAAAGGGAAAGGGCTGTGAATCTTGGGGGTGGTGGAGGCTCCCTATATAAATGGGGGTATCTTCCAAATCCTGACCTGACACTAGTCTTGGACCAACAGTCAGGGGACCCCGGAACTGGTCCAGCGTTCAGCTGGACCCTGAGGCTAAGTCCAAAAGCGGGGCAGTCAGGGCAGCCTTGTCATCGGAAGGGCACCCAGCCCGTGGCTGCCCGAAGCCAGACTGAGAATTAAGCCACAGACCTGAACCGGCCGCCTCCAACCTCCACTCCACCCCATGCGGCTCCCGGGAGGTGGGGGCCACCAGGTGGCAGCTGCCCACGTCCTGCAATTCCATGTTCTCCCCTCTGAAAAGGTCAACAGCTTGGGCCACCCCCGCTTCCTTGCGATGGACCCTGTGGGGCTGACACCGGCAGCTTCTCGCCCAGATGGACCTCTGCGCTCTCGGCCAGAGAGTTCTTCATCTGCAGACACTTTTAGGAGCCCATGGATGCGAGCACTTCGAAAGGACTTCACGTGTCAAGTACAGGGAGTCGTCGCAGCCCTCCTGGGAGAGGCCAGGCTTCCTGCCCTGCTCACCCTGACCTCAGAGACAGGTCAGGAAGTCTTCATTCCAGCATTCCAGGAGGGATGGTCTGGTGACATTACAATCATATTTGCATGGATTCCAGAATTCCACAGTTCGAGGCCGTAGAGAAAAGCTTGTTGGAGGCTGAGGATCCGCCTCAGTCCCTGTGATGCAGATCTGTGAAATGCCACTGTACCTGGCATCCCATCACCACGACAACTGCTGCCCACCTGTGCTCGAAGGAAGCACAGAATTTGGAAAACAACCCTTCTGCCTGGACTCCTGCCTCTCTGGACTAGTACCGAGTTCAGATGATCGAGGCCCCTGCCCACGGCCTACAAGTCACCCAGACACGTCCAGGGCCGGCCGACACCCACCAGCTGGTTTGGGCAGATGCTCTAAGCACGGTGAAGGCTGCCTTCCAGACCTGGCCCTTTGGCTGGACTTCCTGAGCACCAGAGAGACGAGGAGAGAAAACGGCCATTTAGCATCCTCAAGAGATGGGGATGCCAAGGGAAAGATGGAGAGAGACAAGACAGATTCCTGTCCCCACCTCCTCTCTCAGCCTCTTCTCAGCGATGCTGGGCAGGGCTGGGCAGAGCTGCACAGCTATCGGCCAGCAACTCCACAGCACCCCCCAGGACTGACAGCTCCAGCCCTCCAGGACAGCCTGAACTGCAAACAACCCAAAGGTGCCTCACTGAAGAACACATCAACAAACTGTGGTACATCCATACAGTGGATGAGTCCTTGGCAAAAACAAGGAAGTACGTTCTGCCTGATCTTGGGCTAGGAGAGCGACTGACACAGCGAGATGCTGGGAACCGGGGACCTTTAGCAGGTAATGAAAGGGTTCCCCAGCTGCGTTGTTAGGATGTTTGCAAAACCCTGCAGATTTACTAAAAATCACTGACTTATAAACTTAGGTTGAGTTTTATGATATGTAAATCATACTTCAATGAAGTAGTTTTTTAAAAAAACTTTAAAAAAGGAACTACTGATACAAACAAGAAAGTGAAACAAGCACCAATATAATGTGGAACCAAAAAAAAAGGCCATTTCAAAAGAGTACATACACTGTACTATTCAATTTTGTAAGAAATTCTAGAGGCAAAACTATAGCAATAAAGATTAAAATAGTAGCTGCTTTATTGAGATGCGGGTGGTGGGAAGGGAGACAAAACATCCATCTGAGTACTAGAAAAGTTCTACATCATGATCTTAGTAATGGTTACACGTGTGTATCCACTCATAAAAATATGTTGGGCTTGTCCTTGAGATTAATGCATATTTTATATACACATAATAAAGACAAATAACACACACAACATTAAAAGTTTGTTTTTTTAAAACAGCAAAGCCCACTGATGCTCACACTGTAATTGGCAATTGAGTAGAAGTGAGGGCAGTTCATTGGGAGCTGAGAGAGAAGAGTCCACTCAGTGAGCTCCTACTCAACCCTCAAGACCCATTTCAAATTGCCCCCATTCAGCAAAGCCCTCTCTCACTGTTCCAGGTGTTAACTCGCTGTTCATATTGTTGAACATCCCTTCACAAGTTGATATCCTTCACATTGAGAGTTGAGTGCAGGGAATTGTTGCACCAAGATTTGGTTGGTATGTGCTTATTAAACACCCACTGATTGCCTCACACACACACTACCCGCCCCCCCCCGCCCTGCTCCCAGACAGCCCAAACTAGATGCCATCTCAGCAAAAGATACTAGCGCCCACCCCCAAAACAGGATGTCTGTTCTCAGGCAACAGGACCCAGATGTGAGACTTATGGAAAAAGATGATTTTCAGTATCTCCAGCTCAATCCTGCTTGTTTTACACCAATCACAGCAGAAAAGGTTCAGAGGAGCCCAGAACAAACTCGATTTCCAGTGTCCAATGCACAGGGCTCCCTTCCTCCCCACTTCAAGTCACCTCTGCCTACACGGTCCCTGCCCAGCCTAGGGGTGGAGCAGACCATGTGGGCTCCCAGGAAATATTCTACCAGGTGTAATGTTTAATTAAACTTGACTGCCTGGTCACCTCTTTCAAGACTGCACCCTGCTCACTTGGAATGAGAGGGGGGACCCACCACCCCACCCCATTACCTCTCTGTCCAGGCCTCCCAGCTCTCTCTGAGTCACCCCCTAACCATGGAATCTCTAGAAATCCAAGTCTGAAGAGGAAGCTGCTAAACTTCCCTGCCGGAGTCGATATGAGTGAAGAGAGCCCAGAGGTGGAACTCGGTCCAGTTCTGCAGAGTCCATATATGAAAAGAGAGAGGCTGGAAGTCCACCTCCACAAAAAGCAGCTTGCTTTGGATGTGTGGTGCATGCATGGGTTACCAGGAGGAGACTGTGGGTGAAGTTTTTCCTTTAAATATGTTTGTGCTTTCTAAGTTTCCACAAAGGACAGACTCCTCTGGAAGATAAAGACACTTCATCTGTGGCGGGAGACGCCCCCCCAGCCCCACCCCCACCCCCAGCCCAGGTCAGACCTGCTGGCTCCCAAGCTTCTCTTTAGATGTGTATAAGAGACAGGCGTACATGCTCAGCCGTGCCCGACTCTTTGCAACCCCATGGACTGTAGCCCGCCAGACTGCTCTGTCCATGGGATTTTTCCAGGCAAGGATACTGGAGTGGGTTGCCATTTCCTACTCCAGCAGACCTTCCCAATTCAGGGATGGAACTTGGAACTCTCACATCTCCTGCATTGGCAGGTGGATTCTTCACCTCTGAGCCCCCTAGGAAGCCCAGCCCTACCTAACTCCATCCACCTCCAACTCTGGGTGCCAGGTCTTAGCCAGGTCACTCAGGAACAATGAGGTCAAGCTTCACAGCATTAGACCCAACAGGCGCCCATGCAACAGGAGATGGTCCCGCACTGAACAGATGACTTTGCTGCCAGAAGCAGAAAACTGGAGTCCCAGTCTGGCTGAGTGCCATGATGGTGTTACGCTCTTTCAAAGCAGGGTCAGGAACCGACTCCACGCTCTCTGGTGTCTGCATGACGCGATCCTCTTGGCACACGTTTGCTAAACTCCAAAGGGAAAGGGCTGTGAATCTTGGGG